>CM044439.1:106499485-106511626 GCA_024363595.1 Xenopus borealis
TTGGAAAAAAGTGAACCCCTTGCTGAGATTATGGGTCGACCTGGCGGTGCTGATATATATATATATATCCCATATTCTTGCTTTTGTTTTAGGGGGCAGCATGCTGCCCAACCACACCCACATTGGTTCAAAAACACTGGAAATGCCCAAGAGATATGATAGTTTTTCAAACTTCCCATGCACCAATCCCATTTGCTCCAAGAATTTGTGCGAATAAAGGGGAGGGGATGGGGGGCGACGAATGACAGCAGGCATAGGGCCATCTGCTATGCTCTCTGCTGGTGTGCCCTGCTGTGTCATGGTTTAACACTTTTATTATAAATGAAATTATGGGCAATGAAGTTATTAATGAACTCCACTGAACTCTCTAGTAGAACTACAGGTCAAAGCATTCACCTAACCACTAGTGACAAACGCCAGATATAATTCTAATGCAATATTTTAGGAAAATGGGAAATACACATGGTTGTATGAGTGAGAACACACACTGATGACCCAGTGCGCAGATTAAAACAGTGGTGAGGGGACAAGGGTTCGGAATAGCCGGCAGAATAGGTATCTGCTTCGCACACCTGCTGTTATACCCTAGGCACATGCCTTTTTTGCTTACCCCTAGTTTCGGCCCTGCGTGTGGCCGTAGAAAAATGTTGGACTATTGATCGTTTCACTTCCTTATCTGCTGATGCACCGTGTATCTTGGACAAAGAGCACTGGCAGATGAAAATTTCAGTGCAGACTCATCATCTGCAATTAACAAGGATGACAGGATAGTCTGTTGAAACTGACCCCCAAAGTCTCCACATGCCTCCTGAGGTGACATAAATAAATGATCAGAAGGTAAGGTGTTATGGTGGAAAGGAAATTTGTCAAACTGACCCACCAAATTTGCACATTTATGATTTGCCTAAACCTTGGCCTTCCCGAACTAAGTAGTATCTAAATGTCCAATCTCTGCAGGTCCCACTTTGGTCCAGCTTCAATTGCTTTGCTTTAATTCTTTGAGTTGAAACTTTGAGGTCATTTATTGTGTTATTTGTAATGTTTTTTGCAGGTGGGGAAATAGCTAAATGACAGTGTTTGTCAGTCCCAAGAGATCTGTTTTATTGATACTAAGTGCCACTCACCAAGAGCACAGAGAAGTAAGGAATACATTTCAAAGGTATGACCCTCACTTAGACCCCTGACATCTGAGATTAAATGGACCCCATATTAATTTCTTCCCCATTACTAAAATACAAAGTATGGCCATGGAACCTAAGAATTCCTGTTCCTTTCTTAACCCCTAATTTTTTGGGCAGAGATTCAGTTACCACACTGGAATTTTAACAACAATTGTGATTGTAATGGTGTTTGTAGTAATATTCATAGACCTGTTATAGGAGATGACTTCAGTTAAAAGGGATAATAAAATGAAGGAAATTCTCATGCTATCTGAGTGCTCATTGTTATTTTAATAAACATCACAGTAGATGAAGATGAATGCTGTAAGGCATGGTTGAACATGAATGCAACTTGTAAATTGTAAATCATAGTAAATTTTGTTGTCCTTATGCTGGTTTCTCACGTAATCTTGACATTGTTTTAAATATATATATTCATTTTTTGTCAATAGGTCCAGTTCACAAAAAGTTAAAAAATCTAATCACGAATGGTAAATACTTACATTTGTAGAAATATGTATGGTTCCGTAGCTGATTATACAAGTAACTAATTGAACAAAACTTTAGAGTCGTTTTGAGAAATAGAATAACAGGCATGAATGTTATGATGTCTAATTTAAGTTGTAACATACTTCATATTTCCTAAATTTTTACTCCTTTTCCCTGGAAATGTACTTTTTTTTTCTTTTTTAACCAAGATCTTTTGCGAAAACTAAACTTTACTAAATGCTTCAACTCATGGAAATAAACATTCTAAATATAATCAGTAAAAATTCAGTACTTACTCTTCAGCATTCTCCTCTCAGCAAGCTGTCTCTGTTTATTCTCTCATCATACAGGGGTCAGAGTCAGATTTTGATTCACAAGTCAAATATTTTGCTGCATGTGGACAGACAGATTGTAGTGAAGGATATCTAGATTGTTTTAGAAATGGTACAGATTTGTTAATGGATTATATTTAGACAGTTTCTTATTTCTGTGATATGAAGCTCATGTAACAGTTTAATTTGCCACTTTAACTGACCAAATGCATAGAAAAATGATTCTATATCCACAAACTAGCTATTAGGGTGAATCTTTACCCTGTGGTTATTAAAAGAAGCACTTAAACACAATATAATTAATTCATGAGCATTAAGTATTTCGGATGTGAGAGGTATCTGCTGTACAGCTTGGTGTGCATAAGAAGCGCTATATAAGTAAAAATATCAATACATGTATTCAAGGTATGGCAGATTATGTCCCTTTTTTGGCACAAAGGCCTTCCAACAAAGTGCCCCTGCAAAATAGGATTCAAATGTTGTCCCCTATGGAACAAAAATTACATGAAGTATAAAACAGTTTAAACCTTGAACTTAAGTTTGATCTTGTATTTTCATAACTAATAATAATATCTGTGTGACACATTAATAAAAAGATAAAGTAAAAAATGAATTGTCTATTTTCAGTGTTTTTATTTTTTTTTAAACCTAAATGTGTACATTGACAGACAGTACTTGTTCTTTAAACAATCGCTTGCATGTTGAACTTAATAGGATCCTGCCAGCAAAATTCACTTCTTCTTCCCCACAAATATTCTCAGGAATTGTACAATTGTTTGTAACATCTGACTGGTTTCTCCAACTAAACATACACTATGTATTCACTACAGTGAGTTCTCCCACGTGGGATTTATGGGGAACAAATAAGAGCAGGAAATAAAGGGCAATTATCAGCTAAAAAGCTTGCTTTAGAAAGCAAACTTGAGCTCAAAGGCAAACACAGAGCTTGGGAAACAAACCAGAAATAGTTGACAAATGCGATAAAATAGTGAGAGGGAGGTGTTTTTGAAGCCATATATCTCAGCTGATGCCTTTGTAAAGATACACGCTCATCACATAGTCTGACCAGCATCTGCATATTTCTATTAGGCAGACTGAAACAACCAGTGTCAGACTGGGAAACTAGGGGCCCACCCAAAAACCTTAGACTAGGGGCCCACGATAAAACCTTAGATCAGGGGGCCACTCTCAGTACTAATATTCTTCATCTCCTCAATCAACCTCTATTCTCCTAGTTTGCTTACTTTACTTTATTCCATCTATTTAGCCTCTTTGTTCTCATGGAAATAGGGAATGGCCATAAAATAGGCCAAAAGTTTATCAGCATGAGGGACCACTGACACCTTGGCCCACCGGGAGTTTTCCTGGTATTCCGGTGGGCCAGTCCGACACTGGAAACAACCCAATATGCAATCCTAAAAGTTTGTCCTAACCTTCTCCTTCCGCCACAGAGTCTAACTTGGCTGAGCAAACCAAAAAGGGGTTAATGTCCAGCTAGCTGTTAGCCGTGAATATGTAGAAACGGATCCGCACACACAAATGTTTGCAGTCGGGGAATGTGCCCCTTTTATTATGTTACCAGGGCCAGACCTCTAGAGCTTTTAAAACCCGGTAAAATGAGCACAAACGTGTTATTAGGAATCATAAGCCCGAAATTAAAGGAAATAACACTGAATGTGGGGGCAAAGATAAGAAAGACAAAGAGAAGTATAAAAAAGAAACTTTATTGGCAAAACATTTCTATAATACAAAACATAATGGGGCAAATTCACTAAGATGCGCAAATTCGCTAGCGTTGGCTTCGCTAGTGTTCGCCGCACTTCGCCAGGCGAATTTTCGCCAGCACTACACAAATTCACTAAAGTGCGAATTTACGCTCAGGTCGGCGAACGGTAGCGTAGTTGCGCTAGTGTTACTTTGCTAGGCAGATCGCTGTTACGCTAGCAAAGCTTAATTTGCATACGGCGGGAACTTTAACTTAGAATAGAAGTATATGTTACAGCCACTACATTCCACTACACAAGCCCAGGAAACCTTTAATAAATAAAATAAAGTTGTCCTATTGCCCTACATGAGCCCCCTGTATAGTTGTGTTGCCATATGTTAGGAAATGTAGAGGGTAAGGAGGGTAACCCCCCCCAAAAAAATATTGATCTTTTTCAGACTATCACCATCCTATGCTAAAATACGCCGGAGTTTTTTTTGGACTTAGAAAAAATTAAAAAATTTGTTTTTCAAATCTATTGGATTGAAGTGCTTACATAGAGGAAAATGTTCATCTTAGTGAATTTGCGAATTTCCGATCTTTCGTCAGTGCGCAACTTCACCTGGCGTAAGGGTGCAAAGTTGCGCAAGTCTATCTACTTCGCTAGTGAAAATTCACCAGAGTCCATGTTAATAAGTTTGCGAAGTTGCAAAATGACATCACGGTAGCGAATTAGGGCTAGCGTTAGACGATTCGAGCTTTAGTGAATTTGCCCCAATGTCTCACAAATTAGATGGCAAATTTTGGAGGTAATAAGTAAAGATGCAGGTAATGACTTTAAAATATCTTTGTTAAGGAGGGAAGCCTTTTGGATTTGGCAATTGAAAACATTTTCCCCAAAGGGTCTTAATGAAAATTTTAATTTGCCATGCTTTTTGTAATATGTATTTTAATAGCGGTTTTATATATTATCAAACACTTTTAGTAATGGTTTGATTGAAACCCTTTTCTCCTCCACAGATAAGAATCACTGGGGTGTTCCCAATAAGAGATATGATAGTCACAAACCTGGGTAGTGAGTAAAATAATATGTGTAATTGATATTGTTTACACAGATTTTTGTACAAGGACATTGAATAATGGACTGTTTTAGACTAATTGGACTAATTGCTTCACCAATGAGAAGAGGTGTGGGAAACTGGGAGTTATAAAGGAATATTGTGCACTTTGGTATCCATCCTGATGAAGGGAGGTTTTGCCCCCCGAAACATTGATGGTTTGGCAGCATAATAAAAGGGGCACATTCCCTGACTGCAATAAAAAAAAATGGTAGCATAATAAAAGGGGCACATTCCCCGACTGCAAACATTTGTGTGTGCAAATCCGTTTCTACATTTTCACGGTTGCTAGGGGACCCAGCCAGTTCAATGGTGAACCAGCACCACTATTGCAGAAAAGTGGAAAGGAGGTGTGCGGTGGAGACATTATATTTGTTCTTCAGCTAGCTGTTAGAGCATGGGTTACATGTGACTCAAACACTTCTGTCTAGGGCCTTCGCCAAATGGATGATTTCAGGCATGGTGTAATGCAACTACAGCGCTCAGGCTACTGTGCAACAAATCAGGAAAGAATGGGCACCAGGAGGTTCTGGCAATATAACAAGACAATATATCCAAGACAAATGATCCACAGGTTTCTACAGTGGTACAGAGGCATTGGCAATATACAGGCACACCTGCTCACACAGAGCTTCCAAGGTAGATGCCGGGGAATTTCCTCCAGAGACAGCACAATGGAACTCCCAGAGGCACCCTTATGATCTCAGCACCTTGACCTGGATCCTCACACAGGGGATCAGGGAAATCACTAGACCTAATTAGTGATGGGCGAATCTCACCCGTTTTGCTTTGCCGAAAAATTTGCAAATTTCCAGCGAAATTCACGAATTGGCGAAAAAATTAGCGAAACGAGGCGCGCGTTGTTTTTTTGCAAATTTTCGTTTGCCAATTTTTGCTGGTGTTTCGCGAATTTATTCGCCAGCGGCGAATCGCGGGAATTCGCCCCTGGCGAATAAATTCGCCCATCACTAGACCTAATCCCTATTAGGCTGTGTCTCTATCTACAGGCAAGTCTTGCCTGAGAGGAAAGCTACCTCCTTGCTATCCCACCTAGCTGGAGCCAAGCTGTTCTTGCTATCTGTATCCTTTATCTCACTCCCCTAGAGAGTTTATTACAGATATATCCCTGCCACTCACTAGCCTCATTCATGGGGTCCTGCTCCCTGAATTCTCTTCTAGAGAATTCACTATACAGAGTGTGACAGGACATGGTCACAGCACCTCCTGGCCAAAAGCATAACTATGCAAATCACATCTAGCTACATGGGCATCTGCCCAGCAACTAGGAAGATCAACAAGTTAGGGAATTAAAGCCATAGAGGCATTGGTAACTCTATGGGTCCCTGCAATCAGTTATTGTAGCTTGTCTGTCATGGATGGAATGTTGGAACAGCTCCACAAAATTTTATTCTTATAGAAAAAGCCTTTATTAGTGCTTCAGGGCATTACATGAATGTTTCAGGCCATTCAGCCTTTTATCAAAGCTTGATAAAAGACTACATGGCCTGAAATGCTGCTCAATGTAAAAATAGTCGGGGAGCAACACAAGCATCAAAAAAGTTCTATGAGGTGCCAAATAAGGGCAGAGGTTTGCCATTTGGTAGCCTCTGTGTGAACTGTCAGACTACATGAGGCTCTATTCAGCAATGCCCCTTTTTTATACAACCAAAACTTACCTCTAAACCAGGAATTCAAAAATAAGCACCTGCTTTGAGGCCACTGGGAACAACATGTAAAGGGTTAGGTGAGCTTATGAGCCACTGCTTGGGGAAATGGTTAGAGTGCAGCAGAGACATTTGAAATAGACTAGTGGAAAGTGTGACAAATAGTGTTGGCTAGAGGTGTCATATATAAAGACCATCAGTACCTGTATTTCTAACAGCAGCTTGTGGTTGGTGATTTGACCCCCCTTCAGTAGGCCTTAAATATGACATCTCTAATTCTCTAAGCCTTAAAAATTCACTTTGGAATTTGTATATTTGTTGTGTGTCAGTTTGAGAACCTTAAATGATTTTGCTGTGGGGGCCAACACCTTTTAGTAAGGCCAGACACTGGAGATCAATCCTGTACAGTATAGTACAGTAAACCTCTAGCAGTTCAGAAAGCAATATACAATGTAACAGACATTCCTTCATGTAAAACAAAAAAAAATTACATTTTTTCTGCCTTGAGCCTTGTTCAACATTCCATTATGAGATATAGCGCTGCCCTCTGAGATTTCCTAAACTCCAATTGACATGTGTTTATAGTCAGCATTTCTTTAAGGCTCCGCTGTTTGCGTGAGAGTTGGGATCAGTATGCAGTGGTTTGTTCCAATTAATTGGGCTTCAGCCATTATAGCAATGATGAATAGTTCAAAATTAAATGCTGAGGTTACTGGAGCTTGAATTACATCCTTAAAGATGTGAATCCAACACAGCAAATCATTTTTATACGACATCTGATTAATAACAGTGAGCAAGCTCTTTTGAATGACTGTTAAAGGGAGAGACAGAGGATAATGATGTGGGTGGTGCTGCGAGTGAGATGTTGTTTAAGTGTGAGATTTCAAGACCTCCCAGTTCTCCTCTCAGATGTGGAGATGTTTGAGGTCTGGAGATCTTGTGTACAAACATCTCTGAAGAGAACTCTCATGTGGCTGCATTAAAAGGCGTCACCACGAACAATGTAAATGGATTATCACACTTAGCACTTCAAAGTCTGTGCTTTCTGCCCAAGCCATCTGCACGGCTGTGCAAAGCTGCAACATGTTACCACTACAGCCGTTATATTGTGTAACCTCAGAAGGCATAAAGTCATGTTATATCTCAGATACAGTTCCTATGTGATCCTTTACCATATGTCTCCATATAAATTGACAGATATGCAGTGTGTATTTTGCACACATGAAGATGTTTAAGTTATCAAAGGAAAAATGTGCCCATAGTAGTGCTTACCTTGTCTTTATTTCCACCTCATGGCCGAAGATTGTGTGCAGAAAATATCACTTTTCATCTCATTGCATCTTGTCTGTGAAAGGGAGCTTCCATATGACATACCTCAGCCATGCTGGTATCTAATGGGCAGCCACAGAATAGTACCCAAAGTACTTAATGTAACTGTTTTTCTGCTATGAAAGTGTGACAACCACTAACAAGGGTTGGACTGAATCTGAGCAGCGATGACATCTGCTATGGGCTCCCAACTTTATACAAGGTTGTTATTATTTGTGTGTACAATATCCTTGTGGTTGCATATTTGATGGTTATACTAAAGAAGGAGTCTCCATGTTGTCTGACTCATCAGAATGTTTTCCATAGATTTGTTAAAAGGATTAAGTAGTAATATAGATGTTGGAGAATGAAAGTTCAATTCATAAATGCAAATATATAGAAGAGCAAAGTTATTTGTATATATATATATACATATATATATATATACGGAGATAGTATCAGCACTCACAAATCAGAGGGTTGAAAGCGCCTGGTTCAAATGGACTCTGAGGAAGTGCCATAGACTCTGAGGAAGTTCCGTGTGGACGGCAAGAAACTCGCCAGTCAGTCATGTAGCTTTACCCACTGTTAACTCAATGTGTGTGCCTCAATAAAGCCACAGAATTTGTAACGAAGAAAGTGTGTCGACTCTCCTTCGAATAGCGCCGAGGATACGGGAGCTCAAGTTGTGTTAGAAAAATACTAGTACCTTTTACTAATACCGTTTACTGCCATAAACAGTGTCCCCTTTTTTCAGTCAATTAGAGAGCTCTAAAGGTCCCCATTGACGCGACTATTCTTCTATGGTGGCTGGCCGGTTTCACTGCAGTCCGACCAATCCATCAAATTATCATGCGGTTAGTGGGATTCAAACGATCGTACATTGTACGATCTTTCGTCCGACATCTGTCAGATAATTGATCGGCCAGGTTAAAAAATCTTTATCGCTCCCAGTGCAATCTGTCTATGTTTGCAGGGCCAGCAGGCCCTTCAGTTTTGCTGGCAATATCGCCTGAAATGGTCTTTTTAGTTGATGGACAAATCATACGATTGTACGATCGTTTTGAGATAATCGTGGCCTCGCGATGATGATCAGATCTTTTAAAAATCTCTACGTCTATGGCCAGCTTTACATGTGTTTGGGAATCCATGGCAATTTACCTCCAGGCCAAATATAGCATAATTTACCAGAACATGAAGAGATTATTCTATCAGTCACACTGGGTTGGGGGTAGCACAGTCCTATATATAGTAGTACAAAATGTTGTGTATATATTCCTGTGGTGCTCAATCTGGAAACCTTGCCACAAACCTTGGTTCCATTCCAATCATTCATGGAATGTAGAAAATCAGATGGCACACACTCTAGCAATCATGCTAAATATTTGCAATTTATTGAAATGTCAATAAATTGAAAATATTTACCATGATTGCTAGAGTGTGTGCCATCTGATTTTCTACATTTCATAGCACAGTCCTTCTCTAAGGATAAAATATAATGTATAAACTTTTCCATCTTAAAGATCATACCTCCTGGTAAGTTAAGCTATGTGAAAGGGTCAGACCTGTAAGTATAACTGGGTTGGCAGGGTTTTTGTTTTTAGATAGTAACATGCCCTTTCATTATTAGTGATATTGACATAATCCTATTTAATAATTATGGAAATCTCCCAGTATCAGTTTAAACAATGTTAATTTCTATACTGGCCTAAAAGCATTACATGATGGTCTTAGGCCTCTTATAGTGCATGTTATAATAAAGAAACAGCAGAAAAAAGGTGAGAGAAAGGGGAAACATCATAGGAAATAAGTAATAAAGTATAGGAGTGAATGCAATGAAGAAGAAAAAGGTTTATCACATGAAAACACATGGACAATATTCAAGTTCAGATGCAATTCAATTCAGAAAAACTTGTTTACCACGTGGGAAAAAAATTCTCCTTGAATTGAATCTTGTCCATACGTTTTCATGTGATAAACGATGAGATAAATTTTCTGACTGAAATGATTCTAGCTCAATGTTGGAGTGCTCAGGTGCTGCGCAGTGTATAGATCTCAACTGCCGGGCGCTGTCATGTATATCAAGTCTAGGGAACTGCAGCACACTGAACACTAAGAATTGCTTCAAAAAGGACTTTATTTGCTCAAAAACAAAGTTAGACATCCAACTAGTCTAACTCCAGTTATTTTAACTTGCTATTCCCTCAAAAATATTAAAATGAGACCAAATATAAATCCTCTCACAGCAATATCAGGGATAAGGTATATGTGTACCCTAATTCAGCCATCTTCAGCTCCTGATGCATCTGCCCTGTTCATTGAATTTATGTAACTATTCTCCTCATCCTTTCCTCTGTTACTGTCTCCACTGTCTCCACTGATTTCTACCTTCAAAAAAACATCTTAAACCCAACTCTTGCAGAAACCGGTGCATCATTTTTCTCCTTTAATCATGCCTTCTTCATTACCAACATACCTGGACATGTATTGCTTTCATTCAACATAAACAAATCATGTAGTTCTTTTCCTAGAAATATGAAACACTCCAGAATCTTTTACTTTTCCTAAACCACAAAAGGAAAACTACTCCTCTTATATAAGCTGCATTTCTAATTCCTATGTATAGCTTCTGGGAGGAAGAACCTATATGGAATATGGAGAAATAGCACCAATGGATTATTCATGCAGATATGGGTTGCACCTCAGCTCTTTCAGTCACTAGAGTGTAAAATGATTGGTAAATTGGTAAAACTCATTGCTGGGCATATTGATATAGAAAATACAATTTTTAGCAACCTTTCAATTGGTCTTCCTTTTTTATCGTTCTTTTCAGTTATTTTGTTTGCCACCTTCTTCTGTCTCTTTCTAACTTGTTAATGGGGGTCACTGATCCCAGCATACCTTTCAATCCTTCTATTCAGACCCTTTCATATTCTAATCTCTCATTCAAAACACTGCCTGGTTGCTAGAGTAAATTCAACCCTAGAAACCAGTTAGGTGCTGAACTTCCAAACTGGAGAACTGCTGAACAAAAGCTGAATAATTTAAAATCCACAAAGAATAATAAATGTAGACTAATGGCAAATTGTCTTAGAATATCATGTTACACCCTTCACCCTCAAGTGACCCTTATTATTATAAACTCTTATGGCCATCTAGCTTGTATTGAAGTGTGCTCAACACAAGGACAGTACAACAATGATGGGCGAATCTGGGGCATTTCGCTTTGATGAATTTTTTGCGAATTTCCCAGGAAATTCTCGAAACAGCGAAAAATTTGTGAAATGCCGCCGGTTCTCGTTTTGGACGCGGTTGTCCGTGTGCCATACATTCTCTAACAGAGATGATTTTACTCAGGCACTTCTTTGTTTCAACTTTTAGTTGATTTCCATCTGGCTGTATTCTATCTTCCTAGTATATAATAACCCATCAATGACAGGGCTTTCCATATTAAATATCACACAATTTAATCCTGTATAAGCTGCTGCAACAATGATAAATGGCAGTACCCTTATCTCCCAGTCATATACAACCAAAATGTTGAGTAACGTGATGCATATGCATTTGTTATTGCCATTCTATTCTATTTGCTGACAGTCATGGGCATATTCATTCCCTGTGAGGCTATGTGTTATGAACCTTAAAGGGATGGTTCACGTTTAAATTCACTTTTAGGGGGCATGTTTACTAACATAGGAGATCAATATATCCGTAGATGTTGTCCATAGCAACCAATCAGATCTTTGCTTTTGTTTTCTTGTATCGAATTGCTTATTGGTTGGAGATCTCCGGATATATTTATCTCCAATGTTAGTAGCCATGTACCTTTGTATGTTGTGTAATGGCCAATTTTAAGCAACTCAACTGATTATTTATTTTTTATAGTTTTTAATTATTTGCCCTCTGCTCACTCTTTTCAAATGGGGGTCACTGACCCCATCTAAATAAATGTTTTATAAAGCTACAAATATATTGTTATTGCTACTTTTTATTACTCATCATTCAGTCCCTCTCCTATTCATATGACACTCTCTTATTCAAATCAATGCATGGCTGCTAGGGTTACTGTATTTGGAACCTGGTCACCAAATTGCTGGAACTGCAGACTGGAGAGATACTAAATAAGAAGCTGAATAACGAAATAACCACATAAGATAGAAAATTAAAACCAATAAGAAATGGTCTCAGAATATCTCTCTCTCTCTACATCATGCTAAAAGTTAACTAATGGATAGTCTCTTACAGGGTTGAGTTTATATTGAATATAGGATACCTACAAGAGAATAAGTAGATTTAGGCTCACTTTGGCTATTGGAAGTCTATACAGAGTTTTCCCAGATACAGAAACAAGGGATCTGATCCTCT
>CM044439.1:106524298-106536107 GCA_024363595.1 Xenopus borealis
TTGGGTACCATAGATGCTTTTTAACTTTGTTGGGGTATAGTACCATCTTGAAATTAACTTATAATACGTTTCATATGAGGTAGTAGAGGAAAAGATTTTAAAGTTATTTAAGCAAATTTTTTCCCAGTCTTCTATAGAAGGGCTGAATTCTAATTCAGCTTCCCATTTCTGAGCAAAAGGAGGTTTAGATTCACTATTAGAGATTTGACTTTTATATAAAAATGATAGAGGTCTCTTTATTTGTATGTTTTTATCAATAATCAGACTTTCCTTGTCCTTTAAGTGCCATGAGGTGGACATACCTGAGACAGAAGGTTGCCAATAGTTTGCAGATGATAAATGATGCCAGATAAACCAAAGTCAATCTCTACTGCCTACAAAAATATAGTATAACAAGTATATATATAACATAACAAGTTTAATGCCAGTGAATGCCATAGAACCAGCATTTGTTACTCTTTAGTCCTGGTATTGCAGAAAACAAACAAAAAGTCTTTGGTTCATTGCATTTTCCAGACATATGGTATATCCCTAGAAAAATACACAAACAATACTAAACAGCACTGAGTTCTTGGCATATACTTTGGGGGCATGAATTAGTCATTTGCAATAGAAAATAATAATAATCTGTAAACATATCTTCTTCTGCAAATTACAATAACTAATTGATTGTATGATTGATAAGATGCTGAGACACACACCTGCTTGGCCATTTAGTAACACAATTACATTGTGATTATAAAGTGTCTGGCATTTTTTAAAGGGATACTGTCATGGGAACATTTTGTTTTTTTGCACTGAAATCCGTTTCTCAAAAGAGCAATTAGATTTTTTTATATCTCATTTTGAAATCTGACATGGGGCTAGACATATTTTCAATTTCCCAGATGCCCCAAGTCATGTGACTTGTGCTCTGATAAACATAAATCACTCTTTACTGCTGTACTGCAAGTTAGAGTGAAATCATCCCCTCCTTCCCCACCCAGCAGCCTAACAACAGAACAATGGAAAGGTAACCAGATAACAGCTCCCTAACACAAGATAACAGCTGCCTGGTAGATCTAAAGCTGGCCATACATGCAAAGATCCGCTTGTTTAACGACATCGCCAAACAAGCGGATCTTTCCCCAATATGCCACTATCTGGCAGGGCTATATTGGGATAATCTGAACGTTCGGCCCCATGGCCGAATGATTGGATTATGACTAGAGCAATGGACTTCCGACAGGTCGGTCAGAAGAGAATCCGGCCTTCCCGATTGATGTTGTGTCCAGATATCAGTCGGGAAGACCCGTCAGAAGCCCCCATACATGGGCAGATAAGCTGTCAAAGCTGTCTAAACAACCCGTATTGGCAGCTTTATCTGCCTGTGTATGGCCACCTAAGAACAGCACTCAATAGTAAAAACCCATGTCCCACTGCTTCAGTTACATTGAGAAGGAAAAACAACAGCCTGCCAGAAAGCAGTTTGCTCCTAAAGTGCTGGTCACATGACCAGGGGCAGCTGGGAAATTGACAAAATGTCTAACCCCAAGTCAGATTTCAAACCTGAATATAAAAAAATCTGTTTGCTCTTTTGAGAAATGGATTTCAGTGCAGAAGTCTACTGGAGCAGCACTATTAACTGATGCGTTTTGATGCGTATCCATTTAAACTTACACCCTAACTGTATTGGATGCTTAGTACAGGTATGGGGCCTGTTATCTAGAATGCTCAGGACCTGGGGTTTTCCAGATGACAGATATTTTTCTATAATTTGGGACTTTATACCTTAAGTCTACTAGAAAATAATTTATACAAATAAATTCAGTCGGATAGTTCCACGCCAACAAGGATTAATAATATTTTAGTTTGGATCAAGTACAAGCTACTGATTTATTACTGCAGAGAAAAAGAAAATCATTTTTAAAAATCTGGATTATTTAGATAAAATGGAGTCTGTGGGAGACTGCCTTTCTGGAATTCAGAGCTTTCTGGATAACGGGTGTCCGGATCACAGAAATTCTATTTCACAAATATTTTATATTTTTTTATAATAGTTTTAGATGTAAAAGTTAGTGTGCTTCTTCAACATAACATATTTCCCTACTGCACAGAGCTCCATCATGCTGGCTCTGAGCCAATAAGACCACATGAAATCCCTCAGCAACTTACAGCATGTGTGTGTTAAGTTCAGGAACCCTAATAAATTTTGATATAAAAACAAAATAGTAAAGTCTATTCTTGAAACAAATTTAGGAAACATCTACTACAAGAAGTTCCCCTTTATTGTGACAGTCAAAAGGAAAAAATAAATAAATATTGATGATTAAAAAAGAGTAAGCAAATATTTTCTAAAATCTTATATTGTGGCAGCTGATAACTCTGTTGTGGTTAAATTGATAAGAGATACATGAATACATGATCCCTCTGTATGACAAAAATCTGCTAGTGAAATGTATCGTTCTCAACCAGATATAGAGTATTTGGCATTCTATGTAATTCCTTGGTATGCAGACAATTCCCAATATCTACTGAGATGCATAACAAGGGACTGCAGTGTATACACCCAGTTGAGTATGTGTATTGTACTACATCACTCTACGTTTCATTATACAGGAAGAGATCACTGAATGTGCTCTGCACCATTACTTTTTTGTATAGAGACTTCCCAGTCTTTTATATAACATTGTATTGGTGTATATATATATGTGTGTGGATGTTTCTCCAATACAATCATTTGTGTGTGTGTTGGTAGTTTGTTATAGCAGACTGAGCGCATTTAAAATGTACCCTGGTCAATCTATTCACAATATTGTATTATACAACTGTTTATTGTACAGAACAGAAACAGTTTAATTGCAAAGTGGACTTCAACTAATTTAACCTCCCCTTTAGGCTTTTTTGACACAACCATCACCTAGACTAAGTTTAATACACCTACCAAAGAAGAGAGACAGCGTACACCCTTTTAAATAAAATAGCCGGGTGCTGATCCAAAGGAGACTCCCCATTAGGGTCTCCAAAACATTTGGAACTAATCAAAACAATGGAAAGCACACATATTATTTATTATTATTTATATATATTTTTTTCTTACAAAAAGAAAAATTACAAAACATAATAAAAATGACAAAAGAGAGAAAATAGAAAAAATATATAAAAAAAATAGGAAAATTGTTTTCATTTTGCATTTTTTTTGCCACTGAGGAAGACCCTTAAGGTCGAAACGCGTTGGGCTCCCTTTTTTTATTTTTTTCGATTTTTTTTTAAAATTTTTTCAGTTTTTTCTCTTTTGTCATTTTGATTATGTTTTGTAATTTTTCTTTTTGTAATAAATTAGTGAATCCTTTATAATAGGTGTGCTTTCCATTGTTTTGATTAGTACTAGACTAAGTTTGAATCTGAATCAGAACACACTGTACACCCAAATTTCATTTCCTCAAACTATGACGCTCACTTACTATAAAGTGAACCCTCTATTTTACAGATCCTAACATTACAATTTACACTTTTTTTGTGTTACCACTGGTATATAACTAGTAATACATTTCTCTGATTTTACCCAATTTTCCTGGTCTCTTGAAAGATGTATGATAAGGGTTTAACTGTACTTAGTACCCAAGTAGACTAAAAGTGCCATGCTACTTTTCTCCTGTGCTGAAAACAACACCTGGCCCAATGTTCTCTTTTAAAAAGGGAAATCCACTAGACTTTCTTCTGCACTTCAAACAAAATACATTGATGTCCTTTGTTCTAATTTTTTTCTCTGCCTTCCTTAAAGCATTATTATAAATAATGACTAGTGTGATGCTGTTACTTATCAGTTGTCTTTGAAAGAAGAACTAAAGCTTAAATGTATAAGAATTGTGCTTCTGTACCAGCCCAAGGCCACCACAACCCTTTAGCAGGGAAGGTCTGTGTAGTAGCTCCCCATCTTTCATTCTGCTGATTCACTGCACGTGCTCTGTGCTGCTGTCACTTACTGAGCTTAGGGACCCACTCACAATATACAGTACACACAGAATAGAAATGTCACAGTATAAGGCTGATTAGTAATTAATACATATAATTACTACATGGCAGCACAGAAACCAGTGCAACTAGCATCAGAATGTAATAATCAGCCCTGTTGCATCAGTTTATATTACAGACAAACCTCATTTTCTGCTGGATAATTAGTGACGACCCCTAAGCTTAGCTTCTCAATAGCTGCTCAGAGCCCACTGAGCATGTGAGTATCACAGACACTTTCCAAGATGGTGACCCCCTGTAACAAGTTTTATGTCCTGGATCATTGCTGCTATTGACTAGCTGAAACTTTAGGCTGGTGTAATAAGTTCAGTATATAAAACATGGCATTCTAAGCCATATTCATTTTTAGGGTTTGGTTCTCCTTTAAATGGGAGAGATCCGTCAAACCTTCAGATAATTGCAAAAATGCCCAACCAAATCTGGTAAGCATCTTGTGTAATTGCAAAATGTTATAGGAAAAAAAATTAGATGTGCTGTCCTATTAGGCATATTTAGATCTATTTTTTATCCTACTAGGTTTATACACACAACATCTACCCAGATTCAATCTGTCTGATAACAGCCAGGCAAACTGGATGAATAACAGCACCCCAGTGTATAACTGCTTAAATCCATATAATCTGTCAAGCGCACGAGGGAGAATTGATACAACTGATCAGAACTGTATTAGTATATATCTCTATGGAGCCATATGGAAATCTGAAGACTTTCTATACTGTGTAGTCTCAATATTAAATGATTACCTCTAAATTCTATGTGCACAGAGTCAAAACTGCTCATAAAAGTAATGGATCTGACTGCTTGCAAGGGCATCTAGCAATGGCAACTTCTGCTGATGTTAAACCTAATTCATTTTTGTCCTGATGGACCTAATAAAAAAATAGATAGATCCCCATATAGATACCCATGAGTATATTTAGAGATACTCTAAATATTCACTCAGCAGCTCACAGACTGCCTTTGCCTCAGTACCAGAGCCGAATTTACATAGTGGGCACCCCTAGGCCCACTGCCATTTGTCGCCTCATACTCTGCCCTTTATTCGCAAATTTTCATTATCAGGACCAGAACAATGGGGATTGGTGCATGGGAAATTTAAAAAACTCCTATGTATCCCCAGTGTTTCTAAACCAATGTGGGTGTTGTTGGGCAGCATGCCGCCCCTAAAATCCTGTCACCCTAGGCCCGGGCCTACAGTAGGTGGCCTTTGCTCAGTACCCCAAAAACTCATAGGCACCTACTGTTCACTTCATGTGGCTTAATGTACTGACTTCTCAAGATACAACTGAAAGCAATACTTTTTTACCCAATTATGTTTTAATGTGACCAAAACGGATATATACATGCAAATGTTAAAATCTCACAATTAAACAGTTCATGTAGTAGTTATTTTGCTGCATATGAGCCTTGGGTTTTGCAATGTGTATTTAATAATGTAAACTATTCAATAAGGCTGATTGGTTTAAAAACAAAGATATTTTTGTAGTACTGACCATAAAATAATTGAATGTATAGTTTAGATGAGCTATGCAGGCCTGGTACAGCATTATCAATATGTGTGTGTTACACAAGCCATTCTCTATTGAATTGTCCCTTTAACCTTTCTTTCAGTTCCTTCTTTTTATTACTTATTTTTTTATTGCTAGAACATTTTCTATTTTTTATGATTTTATCTCACATCTCCCTCTCCTGGTTTTGCTTCCCCATGCTTCTGTCCTTTACAGTAAATTCCCTCATCTTTCTGGAATCTTTACAGACTGTTGTGTAGAGCAGTGGCTCTGCCCTTTAACCCATTTTGTTTTGTTTCTGATTCTCCATTTGCCCAGTTTTGTTCTCACCCTGATTTCTCTGTGTGCTCATAGTTTGCACTAATTTTAAGATTATGCATGACAACTTTTACCCTCTCACCCTTTGCCCCACTTCTCCCTTTCTATAACACTCTTTCTGCTTCACTTTCTTCTCCATTTCTGTATCACCCTCTGCACCATGAATCCATTTCTGTATTTTCTCTCCTTCTGCTCCACTTTTGCCTTTTTGTATCACCCTCTCCCTCTGCCCACTTCTCCTTTTATGTAATTTTGTAATACACTCCCTCTGCTCCTCTCCTCCCATTACATAACATACTCTCTCTGCTCCACTTCTCACTTGATTGCAACAATCTCTCCAATCCCCCTCTCTTTTTCTGAATCACACTCTCTATCCCAATTCTGTCTTGCATTATCACTCTCGCTGACTTCTCCCTCCTTGCATATTTTCTGCCTATTTGCCTGTCTCTATCAATAGATCTTCCCCTTAATACCACTGTACCCCAATTTCTATACAATACTGATTGGTCAATTCTTGTGAACTTCTATGCAATATTCCACATGCAATTCTGTGCATGCCCCTCACTTCTCTCTGTTTCTCTCCATTTGTGCTCATCCTCTTCCCTCTCTCCTGGGTGGGTCCAGGCTGAGTCAGGATGCTGTTTCTGAGTGTGTCGGGTTAGGGGGCAGTCCAGAGCTCCTGCGGCTCCCTGCTGGGCTATTCAATGCTGTTAAGAGACACTTTCCTTGGGAAGAAACCCTGCTGAGCGACTCATCTACTCCCAGAGTGAGTGCAATATACTTCAGCAAGATTGAAGAGGGGGCCGGGTTGGCCGTATTGTTTGCTTGCTGTGTCCCCACCTATAAATCCTGCAATTGTCCCACTGAGTCACCAGAAGGGACATCGGACACTGGGCAGCATTGCTGGACATTGGTACCTGTTGTGAAGAAGTGGCTCGGCCGAATAGCAGGGAGCGCTCATTTACTACTGGAGTGTGAGTGTAGCAGTGTGTGCCAGCTGAGGGTACACAGCCCTATACTGAGATGTGACCCAGAGAGACAAATTGAAGTAGTAGCAAAGTGGGCTGGGACGGTGAAAAAAGTGACTGACACAGGCAGGTTGAAGGCTCATAGCTCAGTATAGTGCTAGGCATTGACACAGTACTCTCTCTACACAATATAGAATGCTTGGACTCAACTTAGCTTGGTTTGGGGCTACCACAAAAATGCTGTGTTCCCCCCTCATACTTCTGTGGACCCTGTGGATTTTGGCTGTGGATTGCTCTCGTCCAAAGGTTTTTCTGCCCATTCAACCTGAACAGGAGCCCCTCCAATCCAAGACTCCAGCAGGTGAGTGAGAATTTGGTTCTGGGTAGTCACTGGGGAGCTGTAGTGTTTTTGGGCAGAACATTATAGAAACCTTCACCTTAGATTTCCTTATCTATCGCTTCACTGCCTGGGTTCTATACATACCCCAGTTCTAGGACACTGATCAGTAACCCTAAATCCTTAGGCTGCCACATTACTACTGAGTACTAACCAGGCTTATATGTAGGCGCTTAACCTGCCCATCAGTTGTGCTTGTACTACAGCAGGGCAAGGTTTTAGAATGGTGATGCTGAGATTTGTAGTTGAACAACAGCAGAAGGATCGCAGGTTGGACATCCCCTGCCATAAAGAGTTACAGATTGTTGTTGGATCCCTCCCAACACGAACGGGAGGTTCAGTAAGTGTCAGTGACTTTGGGGGTCAGGCAGTTGAAGCCACTGAAGTTTTGTGAGGAGAAGAAGCAGAGCTGTTATTGGAGCGAGGCAGAGCTTAGAGCAGACTTAGGGAATGTGCTGTCACACTAATCGCTCCCATAAGAAGAGATTTGCTTATTAGTTGCAATGAGGGAATGTTTATGGAACTCAGCCCATTAATCAGAGTTCTTCAGCTGCCAGAACTCTGCTCAGCCGTGTCCTAGACGTATATTTGGGGTTCTGGACATGAAATTGCACAGTGTATATTCCCCCATCATTTGTGACAATACTGAGTAATGCACCCCCTGCCCCTCTCTATAATTGTACTCATCAGGCCCCTCATATTTCTTAAAGCAGCAAGGCTATGGCTTTCTGTAACTCAATATATAATATATATTTACTGTGACAATATATTCCTCTTCATCCTTTCTACATCATTCTCCATGTTGTTCATATAGACCTTCAGATAGGCATCATTCATGTTTTTTCTTGGTCTGAGGTCTTCTATTTATTACTATACTACAGTCCCCAGCAGCTTCTCATGCTGTCCCCCCATATTTTGAAGTTGTGGTGTGGTGGGCATCCTTACATAGAAGGTTACAAGTTAAGCAAAGCTATAATTGTAAAAATATAATTGTCAATTAGCCTTTCCCTGCATGTCACATGCTGCATAGCCATTTGTTTACAGACTCAGCCAGCAAGTGTGATGATTTTAACAATCTACGTTTGAGTTGGTATGCACTGAGCAGCTCATTGCAGGTTGCTTTGCGTGCTGTCACACATCTCCTACTTTTTCTCACATGCTCAAGCAGATGTTCTCAGGGGACTTATGAATTTGCTTGTTTCTTTATTTCCAAACGATTGCCTGTTGCTGACATAAGTGTTGCATGTTTTCCTGCAGGCTTTTGCATGTGTATGCTATGTTTGTATTGCTGTGTGTGGTATTGCAGGGGTTATTGGGAAATGTTTGTGTGATATGGTTGGAGCAGCATGTTGTTTTTTTTGCCTGGTTATGGTACCTCAGAGGCAGTGTCTGGCTCAGGTATATTCTCCTCACATTCTCACAACTTCTGCCAGAAATCAGTGAAGCGCAGAACAGTCAACAGCTGCCCCAACCTCACTAATATCTTCCAGAAGGGATTACTGTATGGGCCCTCTTTGGCAAGCTGCTATTATTATTGGATCCATTATGGCTAAATGCTCTTCAAAATAAAATGTCTACCATTTGCTGGGTTTTGACTGATCTAGCCTCTTATACTTTGTTGTTTGGGAACTCTATCAGTCATGTTGCATGTTCTGTAACTGGAACTTAGTCAACCCATGTAATCCTCTGAGGAAATATATTAGTGAGTTGTGTTTACATAGATGACCATAATGATATATTTTCTTCCAGTCATGCTATGTAATTTCCATTTGCTGCATGCTCTTGGGTTTGCATCCATTATAAAAACCAATCTCAAGAACTGCTCTGTGAGGGTCACTGACTATGGAAACTAATCCAGGGAACTGTGTCTGATCTTTTTGTTTACATTTCAGGTTGTACATTTGGTGGGAAATTTTACTCCCTGGAGGATTCATGGCATCCAGATCTTGGAGAACCATTTGGAGTTATGCACTGTGTATTATGCTATTGTGAACCTGTAAGTAGTAACATATGGGCCAAACGCACCTATACAAATATAATTTTACAACAAATAAAGGAGGTGCTTGGAAAATACTTGAGGGAAGGGTAGTAAGTGTCAGAGAACAAAGGGAAGCTGGAAAGGTCCGATTAAAGGGTGCATTTAAAAAGCAACTGGACAATAACATAGGCTTCAGAGTAGTATTGAAAGTAAGTAAGAATGAGACAGAGTTTCTAATTACTAAATACAGAATGAGTTTGCTAGGCAGTAATATTGACGATTAATGGGTGAAGAGGAAGTTGTGGATTTGTGTATTGGATAGCTTTTGTTCTAGACCATGCTATCCTGTTAGTGAGTAGTTAGTATGTGCTAATAAGGAGTTTACTATAGGCTACTAAGAGCATCATTAGGAGCTAATTCTTCCATTGTCAAGGACTGACTGTTGTGAGCTGAATCTTCTCATTTAGAACCTGTGAATTTGAAATCAATAGAGCATTTATCTTGTCCCCTGTTAAAGTGTTTCTTCTCAACCGATATATTTTTATAATTTGAAAAGTATGTAATAAAAGCTTCTGACATTGTTCTGTTTTTGACGATCCAGCAGAATTTGTTCCAGGGATACAATTTGAAATCACCAAAACTAATTTTTGTCTTTGCAGCAGCGAAGTCGTCGGGGAAAACCATCTGGCAAAGTCAGCTGCAAAAACATCAAACATGATTGCCCCTCACCCTCCTGTACTAACCCTATCCTGCTCCCTGGACATTGCTGCAAGACTTGTCCCAAAGGTAAGAATAATTGAATGTATATTTCCAACTCCTTCCCTTTTCTCCCCCTCTCTGCCCTTCATGCTTCACTCTTTTAACACAGCCTATATAATCCTCACTCATGATATTCATTTTTATATTCATTTTTTCAGCTCCTCCTCCTCCTATAAAGAAATCAGACTTTGTTTTTGATGGATTTGAGTATTTTCAAGAGAAGGATGATGATCTTTATAATGATCGCTCTTATCTTAGTTCCGATGATGTCACTGCAGAGGAGAGTCGTTCAGGTAATGTCTTGCCTAATGCCACACCCCACAATCCTGTACTGATTAATGCAACATGTAGGTAATATATGGTTCTGAGCAGCAAAAAATAATACTGTTATACTATGCCTTAAGCCTGAAACATGGGTAAAATACACATTTCTCTAACACTAGAACATTTTAAATGAGCTGAACTTCAGCAACCATTATAGGGGGAACATATAAAATGATTGTGCTACATTCCCCTAGTTATCCATTAGCTATCCTTTTCTGTCACAAAAAGACTCTGAGTCAAACGGGTAAATATTATTGTTATTGAAAAACATGTTTAATACAGCTTTTTTTTATTGGGCAAGAATTGTAGGGGCCATTGTCCAAGTACTTGTAGGTATGAGAAAATATTTTATCCCCACTTAAACTTTTTTTCAGCTTACTCATCATTCTGCATTGTAATTTGTGATGAATGTGTCCATAGATTGTGAATCTTTCAATATAGACTAAAATAGATAAAGTTATACTATAAAGAATGTTTTAAGAAACAATAGCTATTAGTGTCCATATTCTCATGCTTACTGATAAATATTATCATGTTTAAGCATGTAGGCTCATTTTATTCTTTTTTCTTTGCAGAATACATGGCACTACTAACAGCACCCAGTCATGTGTGGCCCCCAGTTACCAGTGGAGTAGCCAAGGCTAGATTCAACCTGCAGCGCTCCAGTTTGCTCTTCTCAATCACTTATAAATGGTGAGAGCCTATCTTATATATGTTTGTTTTCTGCCCATCACCAAAACTCTTTCCTCTTCCCTATTCCTTATTTTATTTGAACGAGACTGGCTTTTTTTTTCACTTTAGCTTTCATCCTATACAGTGTCGGACTGGGATCCCAGGGGCCCACCAGAAAGCCTTAGGCTGAGGGCCCACTTTCCAAACTATTATACCTCCTCTCCTCACTCAACCTTTATGTTCTCCTACTCTCTTTTCACTACATACTGTTCTATAATCTTTCATTATTAAGCCTCTTTGTTCACATAAATATGGAATGACCATGAAATATGCTAAATTATTAGAAGCAAGAGGCCCACTGACAACTGAGCCCACCAGGAGTTTTCCTGGTATCCCGGTGGGCCAGTCTAACACTGATCCTATACCTGTGCAAGAGTCTGCTTAAAAAAAGCTAGGCAATCATTATTTAAACTGGAACACATGCAAATCATATGCTAGTATATTTTATTAAACACTGAATATAAGCCCTAATTATGAACAGAGTATGTTTTTCTCACAGACTTTGACTATGTCTTTGATTGTAGGATAGACAGACTTTCCCGAATCCGTTTCTCCGATCTTGAAGGTTCTGTGCTGTTTGAACACCCAGTGCACAGAATGGGATCCCCACGAGGTGACACTGTGAGTAAACAGTTTATTCACTATTGAATTGTGTTTTATCTGCCTTCCATTTGATTCTAATAACAATTAGGCACTTTTCTTGCAGATCTGTGGTATTTGGAGGTCCCTTAATCGTTCCATTCTACGTCTTCTCCGAATGGGTCACATTGTTGTGTCTCTAGTGACCACGACACTTTCAGAGCCTGAAATA
>CM044439.1:106550124-106583569 GCA_024363595.1 Xenopus borealis
ATGTTTCCTCATGACAGTTTCCCTTTAAGATTGCTGTAGAAAAGCCAGGATGATTCAGTGTGTGCAAGAAAGAATCATGGAAAATGATGAGTTGTATTTCAGTGGGCTCTCATCTCCCATAACAAAATGAGCCTTTTTATATTACAGTAGGCTATAGTAAAATATAAAGTACTGTATTTGCTTGCAACAATTAAAAAAAAAAGGAAACTGACATGAACTGCTGCCAGATTCTGAAAAGATTTACGTGCCTGGAACACTGTGTATTAACTGTGCTTTGGATATCTGAGGCAATATATTAAGGATTTTTTTATTCACTATGTTTGGATACCATGTACATTTTTTTGCAGTTAAATGTCATTTTGATTTAAAACTCAGATGAAGACAATTTTTTCCCATGTACAAACGTGCATGTAGTTGTTTTTCAGTAGTACAATATATGTACCTTCAACCTTGTGTCTGCACAGAACAAGCATATTTAAATGCATCTATTGCACTGATAAATATAAGAGAAAGTAGCCTGCTCACTAATGAAGAACAGCACAATCTACCTCTGACCACTAGATGGTGCTTTCCCCCTCTTTGTACTGATTGGGTATCTTATTACACAACAAAGCAAAATTACCACTGCCCTATTCAAGAGCTTGAAAAAAATGTTATGGTGTATCTAGCTTCTCAAGAAACTTGGAGAACAGGCTTGCAAACAGGGTTATACATTACATAATTGGGCCAGTCTGTATTACCTTTAGCACCAAGGAGCATTTCTAGATGATATACACAGGCAGCAAATCCAATGTAAACACTACCACCTTTACAAACAGAGAAACTTCCATTTTAATTGATTTATGGGACCTGGGGTCAGCCCTGGGTTGGCCGGTAATGAAACTATAAATCCATCATTTCTTACAGAATAGTCCCAAACCAAAGGCAATCACTGATTTCATATTTAAAATTAAGCAAAATCCAGCAAAATAATTCTTTCATTTGAAAGATAAGTCTTCAGTTGTCCAGTGCTGTAATGCCTTAGTGCCTTTACCCAGTCAATGGATTTGCTACATTCTTATTATTTAAGCCTAGAAACTTGAATGCATACCCTATGACAGGGATCCCCAACCTTTTGAACCTGTAAGCAACATACAGAAGTAAAAGGAGTTGGGGAGCAACACAAGCATGAAAAATGTTCTTGTGGTGCCAAATAAGTGCTCTGATTGGCCAAATGGTAGACCTTATGTGTATTGTCAACCTACATTGAAGCTCTGTTTGGCAGTGCACCTGGTTTTTATACAAGCAGAACTTGCCTGGAATTTAAAAATAAACACCAGCTTTGAGGTCACTGGGAGCAACTTCCAAGGGGTTGGAGAGCAACATGTTACTCACCAGCTACTGGGGATCACTGCCCTATTATGAAGCCGTAAATTATGCTTATAAATGTAGATGTTTGCTGTGTGTGGTGTGGCACAGAGGAGCAGAGCAATGCAGTTCTGAACATGTTCTATTAAAGGGCAACTAAAGTCTAAAATAGAATAATGTTAGAAATGCTGTATTTTGTACACTAAACATAAACTTGAACTTACTGCACCAGAAGCCTAATTAAACAGATGCTTTATGTTTCAAAGTTGGTCACAGGGGGCTGTCATCTTGTAATTATGAAAATTTTTCCAAGACCAGGACTACACACATGCTCAGTTTGGTCTGGGCATCAGTTGGGAGGTTAAGCTTAAGGATTGTCATAAATTATCAAAACAGCACAAGTCAAATAATATCTGCCATAGAAGCCGATACAGCAAGACTGATTAATAAACAGAATACGCAGACTGCACTGGGTCTGTGGATATAAATCTCTACACAGTCACCTGCTTTAGAGGGAAAAACAGAGCATCAGCAACTGTTGTTAGCCTGAGCAATTTTGCAGGCTGAGAGAAGCAGATATGCTCAGTGCCCCTGCTCCATTGATTTGAATCTGATCAGCCTGTGTGCGGTCTTCATTAAAGAAAGTAAAAATGGGATTTTTTTTTTTTTTTGCCTTTACATCCTCTTTAAGAGCACATATTTCTAATTCTGTGTATGGACCCAAAGGGTTTATATGCCCCCATGGCTTTAAAAATTACCATTCCTCATTTCTCTGGTTGCTGGGTAAAAGCCTATGTATCTAGTTTTCTTTCACCTATTCCAGTTATTGACCAAGAGGTGTTATGACCACTTCTTGCCATCCTTAAATATAGTGTATGGAAAGGGGTGGATCTTCCTCTTTGACTCCTGGTGTCCTAACTAGGGATGTACCGAATCCAGATGCAAATTAGGGATACAGAGGGAAATTGCGTGATTTTTTTGTCAAAACAACAAGGAAGTAAAAATTTTTTCCCCTTTCCACCCCTAATTTGAATATGCAAATTTGGATTCTGTTCAGTATTCAGCCGAATCTTTTGCGAAGGATTCAGGGGTTCGGCCAATCCCAAATAGTGGATTTGGTACATCCCTAGGCCTAACCCTCTGGATGTTCCCACTGAGCCTGGGTACCCCAAAACCCAGTAAAGCCCTTTTGCCCTAGAGCAGTGATCCCAAACCAGTAGCTTGCGAGCAACATGTTGCTCTCCAACCCCTTGGATGTTGCGCCCAGTGGCCTCAAAGCAGGTGCTTATTTTTTAATTAATGGCTTAGAGGCAAGTTTTGGTTGCATAAAAAACAGATGTCCTGCCAAACATTCTCTCCTGTAGGCTGCCAGTCCATATAAGGGCTACCAAAATGCCAATCAGAGCTCTTATTTGAAATCCACATGGACTTTTTCATGCTTGTGTTGCTCTCCAACTCTTTTTTTAATTTAAATGTGGCTCACGAGCAAAAAAGGTTGGGGACCCCTGCCCTAGAGGAACCAGTAACTTTAGTGTACAAGTCAGGGAGCAGGGACCCCCGTGAATGAGGTTAGCCAGAGGCAGGATTTAGATTTGTTATAGACTCTCTAAGAGAGTAAGTTAGTGAGGAGAGAGAGAGAAATAGCAGCTTTGTGCTCCATCAAGGATTGGTATCATGGAGTAGCTTCCCAAGGCTCCTAGGCTGCCTTTAGTGAAGAGACCACAGTGTATAAGGCTAAGAATATTCTCCCTGACCACTCCACTGAGTGGGATCTGAACAACTTTGCGGTATATTTATGCCTGGAGGTCTGCCTTATTACTTGACTACATCTTCATGGGAGTCAGATTCCCAGCTGTCTCATCTGCCTGTTCTAGTCTGCTGGTATTTTATTCTGTATGTGCCTCCTTATTAACTCCATGGATCATTTGTCTCTAACAAATAAACTGTTATCATCTGTTTTCACTGCAAGAACCTCCTAGCGTCCATTATTTTTTATTTTTATTGCACAGTAGCCTGTGGGAGTTGTAGTTAAAGTACACCACACTTTTATTCTTCCACTTGGCAAAGACCCAGCCTGAAGTGTTAGAGTCACGAGTAACCCATGCTCTAATCACTAGCTGGACATTAACCCCGTTTGGCTTGTATGGTCCAAAATAGTGTTACAGCTGCATGTTATGCCAAAAGTAACTAATGAAGAAATGTGGGACTAATAATATATTCATTGTTTTTAACCCAATTTCCTCTGCATTATTATGTTTTGATGTTGTAATAAAGTTTTAGCAGTGATATTATTGCAAGTCTACATGTATCCAAGTTCCTCTTTCCCTAACCCTTTGGCTTGTGGCCTATTAACATATATGTCTAGCCTGTTTTTGGCTTCAGCATGTGGTGGAGTGAAGTGCAAGATGCAGTGTAGGATTTAACTGATACCTATGTTTAATGTACCTATTTGCAGAGAACTGCATCCATAGCTAAACCACTTCACCCAACCAGATTTTTATATCTGGCTAGGGAGACCTGTATTTTGGTTTCGTTCACAGGCCAATAAAAATATGATTCAAGTAGGAGTGACCAAGTTAGCAGCCAATGTCAGTCCATGTATGGCCAGCTTTAGCAAACTGATGCAATAGTTTCTGATTTTTTTTCCCAGCAAAACAAGTTTTGGGGGAAAAGTAACATTATGTTTGAACCAAAAAATAATGGTTCCAAAAGGCTGAATCCATTGTATTGATTTTTTAAATCTAATAAATGGAGGATGCAGTTTACTTCCTTTTTATAAACCCTTAAAGGAACAGTTCAATGTTAAAATTAAAACTAGGTAAATACATAGGCTGTGCAAAATAAAAAATGTTTCTTATATAGTTAGTTATGCAAAAATGTAATCTTAGTGGCTGGAGTGACTGGATATCTAACATAATAACCAGAACACTACTTCCTGTTTTCAACTCTCTAAGAGCAGAACTACACGGCTGACTTACCTGCGTTTTCAGCAGATCCGACGCTCTGCGAACAAAACCGATGTGAGTAGTCCTATGCGACAGGAACAAGGTAAAGTAATAGGAAGTCGGATGGTGTCACAGGGTTGACGACTGTCGGATGAAAATGCTTCAAGCAGTCGTGTCATGTCGGATCAAACCTGCGACACCATCCAACTTCCTATTACTTTACCTTGTTCGGATCTGCCGAAAACACAGGTATGTCGGCCATGTAGTTCTTCCCTAACCCTGAGTTAATCAGTGACTTGAAGGGGGACCACATGGGACATAACTGTTCAGTGAGTTTGCAACTGCAAACCTCAGCATTCAGCTCAGATTCAAAAGCAACAGTTTTGACCCATGTGCCCCCCCCCCTCGAGTCACTGATTGGTTACTGCTTAGTCTACAGGGTAATCAGTCAGCGGGAACTATTTACCCAGTTTTTAAATTGAACAATTCCTTTAAGCCTGTGTGACTTGGCAGTACCGTAAAATATAGCTGCTTATTACAGGAATTGCTGCCATATTTAAAAGAATATGATGTACTTGAAATAACGTTTTTTTTTTTGTTTTCAAAAATATTTATTTTTTGGCAGGAATTTGTAGGACAGAAAATTATATTTTACACTACTGCCAAGGCACACTATCATGGAGGCTTAGAAAATAGAAAGTGAACACAAATTGACCTCGAAATCCCATTTTAAGAAATCTCATATGTGATTTAGCATGTGTGGATTCCAGAAAGAAGAAGTTACTAATACGGCATAATTTAGTCATAAAGTTGCAGGTGGGTGAATCTTAGAAGGGATGTCACAGTTACGCTGAAAACATTTTAATGAATCACTTTATAAGAATGGTTGCTCATAGCTACGCATGTTGCTTTGGTGCAGGTGCTAAACCTGACCTGGGAGGGCTTTCTGGCAATGAGAAAGATGAGGATACTCATTTTAAGGTGGATTGCCTAAATCAGGGACACCTAACCTGCAAGTTTAGAGCTATTATAACACTACAGTTCCCAGCATCCCTATGACTGGTTTAGACCTAGTCAATTAGTTTGGTGCTATTTGTATACAGGCATGTGTGCCCTAACCATATATAAATAGATTTTTAGACAATTTAACCCACATTTGGCCTGTTGTGACAAACCTAAAACGTACAAGTGTTAAAATATTACTTTTCACAAAGGAAAAGTTCTGCAGTTAAGAAAAAAATAACTATCTTTCATTAACCATCTACACTCATGTCTTGTGGTTCCTTGCCATGAAAGTTTGTGTTTATAACAGACCACCCAACTAGACAATTATTATGGTGGGTATATGACGTCACTATAGCCTGACTTTATAAATATGCCTGAATGCATTTGCTACGCATTGTGGTGAAGGCATGGGACATTTAGGTGAGTCTTCTTAAATTCTACAAGGTTAAGTAGAACTGTTTGCTTCATGTAGAAGGTTAGCCACTGATATACAAGATGTAGCATTTTTCAGATTTAGTTGTAAAAGTATTTTAGTTCCATTTTTGTGTGTTGCATAAGCTTTGTTTCCTTGAAGAGAGACACAAGTCTACTGAAAAAGTAGGACTCGAGTCAAAGGTGACCAAGTGTGGATCGGTATTAGAGGCTCCTCCTCAGTACACACCTCCGCCACGGGTGTAATTGCATCAGCTAAACATATACAGTAATTGCTGAGAAAGAGCAAAGGCACAGCTTGCTGCAATTAGTGTTTATTCCCACGACATGTTGCCCTTTATCAAGTGTGCATTACAATTCACGAGTGCAATAGATAAAGGTAGAACACAGGTAACATCATCTAATTGTATAATACAATCAAATAGTATGAATGTGATCATTTAACATGACAGTCCATCCATAGAAAAAAACAAAAAACAGTGCAACTTCATTTTTTGGTTTGTAGGCAAAGTCCATTGTGTATTGTTGTGTGAGCATCCACACATACAGAGTCCATATTATTATCTGTAACAAAGAGAACAAGTAGTTAATAGCAAAATATCCATAGTTGGGGATAGTCACAGGAAACACTTTATACTCCAACTATCATTTAAACCTTTGGGTTGCAATGTGACTAGTTTTTAATCCAAAAGGATTCCCTTTGTATTCAAATCTTCTCCTCTTAATGGGGGTTGTATTACCTCAAGCACAGTCCATTTTAATTGGGATTGATTATGTTTACTTGCATTAAAGTGTCTTGAGGTGCAAGTATCTGTAGGTGTCCCTTGTTTAAAATTTCATATATTGCCTCAATGTTCTTTAATGTGTGTTTTAATGGCCCTAGAGGTCTGGCCCACATACCCCAGCCCGCATGGGAACTTCAATAAGTATATTACATTATTTGTGTCACAAGTGGCAAAATGTCTGATTTTAATAGGGGCACCTTGTGTGGGATGTCGCAAAATATCTCCTTTAATCATAGATGGACAGCAGATACAATTTAGGCACACAAAAGTACCAACTTTAGGTTTTCCTAAAAATCTTTGGGTGCCCTTATTCATAGAGGGGGGTACACTTCAGATTGGCACTATAATTGAAACCAGTGCGAGGTGGGAGGGATAGCAAGACACAAGCTATTTAGGTATAAAACAAAATCTGCCCAAGAAAGGCTACCACTCGTGAGCCAATATAATAAATGTAGCAAAGAGATTTTACATATAGTCCACAGATATTGGCCCATACTTGTAGAGAACAAAGAACTCAAAAAAATGTTGACTAAACCTCCACTATTCTGCTATACGAAAGGTAGAAGCCTCAGAGATATCCTTTGCAAATCTGAAGTGTGCCCTCTGACGAATAAGGGCAACCAAAGACTTTTTAGCAAAACCTAAAGTCTTAAGAAAGTAATGCAAGTAATCATAATCAATCCCAACTAAAATGGACTGTGCTTGAGGTAATACAACCCCCATTAAGAGGAGAAGATTTGAATACATTTTGGCTACAAAGGGAATCCTTTTGGATTAAAAAACTAGTCACATTGCAACCCAAAGGTTGAAATGATAGTTGGTGTATAAAGTGTTTCCTGTGACTATCCCCAACCATGGATATTTTGCTATTAGCTAAATGTTCTCTTTGTTACAGATAAAGTATATTGAATTCTATTATGAAAAACAAGAATATTTCTTGAAGTAATCCGTACTGTTACAGATAATTGATAAGACATTGGGCTTTTTTCTTCCATGTAGTTTACATGTTGTAGGCTCACTAGAGGGGAGTTGCCTAGGTTGTTTTACTTCTAATAATATGGACTTTATGTTTGGATGCTCACACAACAATACAAAATGGGCTTTGCCTACAAACCAAAAAATGAAGTTGCACTCTTTATGGACTTTATTCTATGGATGGAGTGTTAAATGATCACATTCTTACTATTTGATTGTATTATACAATTAGATGATGTCACTTCCTGTGTTCTACCTTTATCTACTTGCACTCCTGAATTGTAATGCACACTTGATTAGGGGGCACTTAGCCCGAATCATGTCATGGAAATAAGCACTAATTGCAGCAAGCTGTGCCTTTGGCACTTTCGCAGCAATTAGATGTTTTGCTGATATTGTATGACTGTTAAGAGCATCAAAATCTTCCATACTTCTGTGAATCAACTAATGCTAGATATTAACTGATGTTAGACCTTCAAATGGGGAATACACTGAATGACCAAAAGTATGTGAACACCTGTTTGTCTAATATGAATTTGATCTTCTCTTTGCCTGCTATGTTCTTGGAAAGGCTAGATGTTGCCACATTAGTGGTGTGATTTGCTTCCATTCATACATATGAGGTTGGGTACTGATGTTAGAAGATAAGGGTATTTCATTGTGAAACCTACATGGAAATGGAGCTCTCCACTGGCCACCAGTGAAACAAATAAGTTTACTATGCAATAGTTTTTTATCATTTAATCAAGGTGACCCATGATAATGGTCATCCTCAACTTTTTTTTACATCAGACACTTTCAAATAAAAAAAGTGTAGGAGATCAACATAAGCATGAAAATAGATCTACAGTGGTGCCAAATAAAAGCTGCGGTTAGCTGTTTGGTAGAATCTATGTCGGTCTTTTAGAAAGTACTCATGGTCTTGTTTTTTACTAAAACTTGCCTCACCAAGAATTCAAAAATAACCACCTGCTTTGAGGCCACTTAGAGCATCATCCATAGGGTTGGTGTGCAATATATTGTTTGTGAGAGACTGGTTGGGCAAAACTGATCTAAAACATAGTGGCACCTAAATTAGGACATAAAGGACTGTGTTATACTGTATGCTGATTAAGTCTTTGCCCAAGATCTTTTCTTGTTATAGTTACAAGCACACACTTGTATTATCAAGAGCACATGACTTTTGATTGAAGCCATATGTCATGTATAAACATATTCCAGGATATTATTATTTATTAGTGTTGTACAATAGTGATGGGCGAATCTACCCAGTTTCGCTTCTCCGAAAAATTCGCGAAATTCGCGAATTGGTGAAAAAATTAGCGAAACGCGCGACTCTTTTTTTTTTGGCGAATTTTCGCTGGCGTTTCGCGAATCGCGGGAATTCGCCCCTGGCGAATAAATTCGCCCATCACTATTGTACAATACATGCAGGATCAATTCTGTAATGCAGCATGGTGAGAACCTTGCCTCATACTGTGCTTTACCAGGTATATAAATTCAGTTCTTTTAGTGTAGAAAACACCATACTGTTATTTGCACTAGCGATACCATATCTTTTGCCCAAGTCAAGTCCAAGTGCTAGAGGGCTTGAAGCTCCCTTAAACACAAAGCTATTGCCTTTGCAAGTATGTTTGTGTGTGTGTGTAATAAAGTGTGTGCCTAGTACAAGGTACTTGAAAAACCAACCCAGCTGCAGAATAAAAGCTCCTGCTGCCTTCCTTATGTGGTTCAGTGATTTTTGAAAAGAGCATATGATGTGTAAGAAAGCAGTACATGAAAGTTTATTGCCAGGTTTTACTAGCTCTGTAAAATACAATTTTTGAAAGGATGTGCACTGCTTCAAACAGAAAGTCAATAAATAGGACAAAATTCTTCTACCTGCTTAAAACCTCATTTGATGCAGTGAATAAACAAGACACTGTTAATAATTCCAAGCATATGTCATTTACCTTGTTAACACTAAAATAGTTAACTTCATACAAGTCAGAGGTACTCACCACAGAAATAGAAACACACTGGGTATACAATTAATCATACATTCTCTCTCTATGTATTTTTTTTGTATTATTATTATGTATTATATGTAAACATCTGTCAATGAATGGAGGAGAGGTTACACTTATCTTGATTAAAAAAACAAAAACAAGTGGGGACACCATGCATGCCATTCATTGCCAGTCATGCAAGAAATGAATGTGTTATCCTTCTGGCCATAACAGAAAGCTTTTTTAGATGAAGTATGCTTTTTTTTTGTTGATCATCATAAGTTCTACCATCTCCTTGTTCCTACATAAAATAACAGATTTTTAGATACCTGTTCTTAAAGGGATACTGTTTTTCAGACACATGGTTAATAGTGCTGCTCCAGCAGACTTCTGGACTGAAATCTGTTTTTCAAAAGAGCAAACTGATGATTTGTTTATATTTAATTTCGATATCTGACATGGGACTAGACACATTGTCAGTTTCCCAGGAGCCCCTAGTCTGGGTGACTTGTGCTCTGATAAACTTCAGTCACTTACTACTGTACTGCAATTCTGAGTGATATCATCTCCTTCCTCCCCCCAGCAGCTCATCAGCAGAACAATTGGAAGGAAACCAGATAACAGCTCCCTGGTAGATATAAGAACAGCACTCAATAGTAAAAATCCAGGTCCCAGTGCAACACCTTCAGTTTCATTGAGTAGAAAGTAAGTTTGCAGTAGCGTTCTCTTGTCTGTTATAAAGCTATATGATGATTATTTAACTATTGTTTTTCAAAAAAAATAGAAAATTCGAATTTTGAAATTTATCATGTACTGTCTCTTTAAAAATTTGAATTCGACCATTGGCCATCTAAAACCTGCCTAATTGCTGTTTTAGCCTATGGGGACCTCCTAGAACCTACATAGAGTTAATTGGTGAACTTTGCTAAAAATTCCAATTCGATCGAAAACGGACCTATTTGATCAACAACAAAAAATTCGAATTAATTTTGGTTGGTCTTTTGGAATTCAAATTCAAAGTTTTTGCAATTCGAAATTCGAGCCTTGATAAATCTGCCCCAAAATATGCAAAAAGGCGGAGAGCAAGCGCTCCCATCTCCCTATTTCACCCCTGTGTCTTACTTATTCCATCCTACTCTCTAATCACCTTATTAATTCCACACTTGCCTGTCTGAACGATAAAATCATCGAATCGAACGATTCGAACGATTTTAACCATTTTTTAATTCGATCTAAATTCACTAAAACCACTTCTGTAGGTTGAATCTGGCAACTAGGCAGTCGAATAAAAATTTAAAGGGGAAGTATTCGACTGTCGAATAGTCGAATATTCGAATAGATATTTATTCAAATTATTCAAATCATTCGATTCAATCAAATTTTCACAATTCACTGGTCGAATTGGTCTTCAAAAAATTTGAATCTTTTTGAAAATTCGATCGAATTTCAAATCATTCATGTGTAAATCTGCCCCTTAGTAAAGAACTCCATTGAACTGAAAAACTGTAACTTCCATTAATGCTTTGCTTGTATCCCACTATTGGGTGACAGCCCTGCATTATACAATTATTTCTTCAAGTTACATATCTAACAATGATATTGTAGATTAAATAGTTTTTATAAAATACTGTACCACATGTGACCTTTTATTGGCCACCTCTTGTAGAACTATAAGTTAAAACATTCAACTTCCTACTAGTGAAGAACACCAAGGGGCAGATTTATTAAAGGAGAAGGAAACCCTAAAAATGCCATGTTTTACATACTGAACTTATTGCACCAGCCTAAAGTTTCAGCAATGATCCAGGACATCAAACTTGTCACAGGGAGTCACCATCTTGGAAAGTGTCTGCGACACTCAAATGCTCAGTGGGCTCTAAGCAGCTGTTGAGAAGCTAAGCTTAGGGGTCGTCACAAATTAACAAGCAGAAAATAAGTTTAGCCTGTTATATAAGCTGATGCTACAGGGCTGATTATTAATTTCTGATGCTAGTTGCACTGGTTTCTGTGCTGCCGTGTATTCTGTACTGTATATTGTGAGTGGGTCCCTAAGTTAAGTAAGTGACAGCCTAAGGCATAGAGGAGTGGCAGACAATATTTGATTGACAGCTGAGATTTTTAAACTAGCTTAAAACAGCTATGAATGTTTTAATAAAAAATTGAAATTGGATTTCATGTTTAATTTGAAAAGGACTTTTATTATACAGATTTTTGTGTGTGGGTGACGGGTCCACTTTAAGAACTTGAATTTAACTATTCACCAATTAAAACCTGATGAATTACAGTATAAGTCAATGGGAGAAGCCCAGGGGTCAATTTGGGGATGTTTGCAGCCTTCCTGACAATAGCACGTTTTGATTGGTTGAATTTTGAATTTATGGGAGTTTCGGGGAGTTTTTAACAACTCACATGAATTCAACCCTTGATACATGTACCTCCAAATATAATTCTAAAGCAATATTTTAGGATTGGAAATAAATTGTGATATAGGTAGAAATAAATGAAGTAAGAGCGTCCTAGGCACATACCTCTTCTGCCTACCCCTAGTTCCGGCCCTGAGTGTGACCACAGAAAAAAGTTGCACTGTTGATCATTTCACTTCCTTATCTGCTGATGCACCATCCATCTTGACAAAGAGCATTGGCAGATGACATTTTCAGTTCAGACACATCATCTGTAGTTAGAAAGGATAGTCTGTTCAGACTGACCCCCCAAAGTCTCAACATGCCTCATGAACATGATCAGAAGGCAGGGCAGTGTGGCGGAAAGAAAATCAGTCAAACTGACCCACCAAATTTGCACATTTATGATTTGCCTAAGCCTTGGCCTTTCCGAACAAAGTGGTATCTGTTGTGTTTGGTAGCCGAGGATGAGGAGATTATAACAGTGCTTTATTAGCAGGTTCATGCAACCATTACATAACAGCAGTAACTGTTACTTTCAATTTTAAGCTGTACAGAAAGTCCTGTGTACGCACAGTGACACCCGCAGGCCATTTGAATAAATACCACATATTCCCCCTATAGTAGAAAAGCATTTGGGAAAATATAATAAACAGTAACAATTAAACAGTATGGTTCTTAAAATATATGCATTCTTCACATGACTAAGGGGCATGTTTACTAAGATTGGAGATAAATATCTGGAGAAATTTCTGGAGATTTTGCCCATAGCAACCAATCACATCTTTGCTAACTAGGTGGCTGTTTAAATCTAATTGCTGATCATATCTAGTCATATCTAGCAGGAGCAAGACAACTTGCATTCCATATGCGTCCATCAGACAGTTCATATGTGTATGGTCCTCGCTGGTGTCTCACTTCAAGTGGTGTAGTACATTTAGATTGTCCTTGTTTCAGTATTCCTGGTTTCTTAATTCTGACTAAAGATCCAGGCTGAGAGTGCACTTCTCTTGCACCACGTTTTCTGTCAGTATAAGCCTTGCATTTGGCTTGTTGATGTTTGACAATGTCAGCAGTAGATGAGTTTGTAGAAACATTATTTGGTGGAAGTTTGATGTCTGCAACATGTAACTTAGTGCTTGGGTTATTGCATGGCACGTTGCTCTGTGAGACAGCCTTGCTTATAGAGTAGGGCAATTGCCTCAATTCTGGGACTCTTTTCCCCTTTTTAAAAAAAAAAATATTTAATTGTCTAGTAATAATAATATTTATTTGCACTTTAAATTTATACTGGTGGCAATTGAAATAGGGAAGTCACATTTATTTAATTGTTTTTATAATTAGTATTCTCAAATCATTGGGGGCCTAAAAAGCCGAACATATTGTTGCTAGACTAATTCAGCTAATTAGTTGTTGCATGAGAGGGGTTGTACTTTCTTTTTCTTTATATATCATATTTGACCAAGTGAATATACCTCTCTCCTTTTCACAAGAAAACTACATTTTATTAGGTTTTATAAAATAAAAATCCTTGTTATATAAAATGTATACAATGTATGGCACATATGTCCCTGTTTTGGCACAAAGGCCTAACAACAAGGTGCCCCTGCAAAATAGGATTCAAATGTTGTCACCTATGAAACAAAGATTTGCAAAAAATTTTAATTTATGTTTGATCCTGTATTTTCATAACTAAGAAATTCTGTGTGAAACGTTTATAAAAACATAAAGTTTTTTCTTAAACTTCATTGTGTACATTGATAAACATATAGCTAAAAGAATGGCTAAAAGAGTGAGAACTTTTGCTGAATGAATCAGTGGAGTAAAAAAAAGGGTCATGTTTTCAACTGGCTTACTTGTTCTTTAAACAATCGCTTGCATGTAGCACTTAATAGGATCCTGCCAGCAAAATTCACTCCTTCCTCAACACAAATATTCTCGGGAATTGTACAATTGTTTGTTACATCTGACTTGTTGCTTCAACTAAACATACACTATGTATTCACTACAATGAGTTCTCCAACATGGAATTTATAGGGAACAAATAAAAGCAGGAAATAAAGGACAAATATCAGCTAAAGAGCTTGCGTTAGAAAGCAAACATTAACTCAAAGGCAAACACACAGCTTGGGAAACACACCAGAAACATTTGGCAATGGAGAGAAGGAGGTGTTTTTGAAGCCATTTATCTAAACTGATACCTATGTAAAGATACAAACTCATCACATACTCTGACCAGGGTAACGGCATTAGCATATATGTCTGAGGTATAATATGTAATATAGTACTTAATATATAAATTAAGTATATGCGTGAGAGCCACCACAGATGTACAAATTATAGATTGTGTTAAATGTGCCACAACTGTAAAAAAGACATAAGCAGAAGACCAGCTGGTCAGTTATAGGAAGGATTTATCTACCACAATGGCTCAGCTTTAAGGGAGGACTCAAACAGAAAAGCAGTTTTATTACTACACTGCCTAATAAATAGTTATTGTAGCTTGTATGTCAAGGATTTGCAACCAGCAAAACTCTCCAGCTCCCCACATCGTGTATATGCCTAAGTTCCCTAAGCCCTGTCTTCAGCATAGATGATGTCAAACAACTGGGGTACTGTTGTAACAAGTAGACAGATAAGAAAATAACAATTCATGTATAATAATCTTTAAAATCTGCAGTTAGTTTTAAAAAACAGACATTTGATTGGTTGCTATGATTTAGCAGACCAGTAGCCAATTGTATACCTCTAATACAGGGATTGCAACCTTTTTTTACCGTTGAGCCACATTTTCAATGTAAATAAGATTCAGGGAGAAACACAAGCAGGAAAAAGGTGCCAGGGGTGTGTGGTTGGCCATTTAGTGTGCTCTATGTGGACTGTCAGACTATTGTCAGAGGCTCTATTTGTCAATACCGAATGGTGACCAAAATGTTGAGCCACTGGTTGGGAGCAGTGTCGGACTGGCCCACCGGGATACCAGGAAAACTACCAGTGGGCCAAGGTGTCAGTGGGCCCTCATGCTGCTAAACTTTTGGCCTATTTCATGGCCATTCCCTATTTATATGAGAACAAAGAGACTAAATAGATGGAATAACTGATTATAGTATGTAATGAAAACAAACTAGGAGAATAGAGGTTGATCGAGGAGATGAAGAATATTAGTACTGATAGTGGGCCCCTGGTCTAAGGTTTTATGGTGGGCCCCTGGTGTCCCAGTCCGACACTGGTTGGGAGACACTGCTCCATTACATTTAATTGCAGCAGAGACATTTGAAATAGACCAAATGAAAGTGTGACAAATAGTGGTGCCTAAAGGTGTCATATTTAAAGACCATCAGCTCCTGTATTTCTAACAGCATCTTGTGGCGATTTTACTCCCTTCAGTAGGCCTTGTCCAAATGGGTTGCTTTTTAACATTAAATTAAATATGACATCTCTGATTCTCCAAGTCTTAAAAAATCACTTTGGAATTTGTATATTTGTTGTGTGATGGTGTGAGTGCTTTAAAGGACCAGTAACATCAAATAGTTTTTTATATATTCGTTGGTATACATAAAAAAAAACACCAAGACAAATTAAACTTTAAAATTGCAAAGTCTTTATAAAGAAATAACTTACCAAAGTTCCGATTGTACTCCTCTTCCCCGGGGCAAACTTGTTACTTACCACTCTCCAGCGGAGTTCACGGCGCCATCTAGTCATGAGCAGTCTCCTTCCTGTAGAGATAGGCGTCTTCTGGCGCATGCACGGTAGGAGGCATTTGCCAGTTCCTGATATTTGTGACCTTCGGGCGCAGAAGACGAGGAACCGGCAAATGCCTCTTACTGCGCATGTACCAGCCGTGAACTCTGCTGGAGAGAACCTAGAAGGAGGGGTAAGTAACAAGTTAGGGGCATTTGCCCTGCAGGGGAGGTAGGCCAGGAGGGAGGGGGGCCTACGAGGGGAGGTGTTTTGCCCTAAAATGGTTTCCTTCTCCTTTAAGGCATGGGAAAGTGGGTCAGTTTTAGCTAATCTAATAAAATATTGTGATCAGCACTATTGCCTTGTAGCATTAGTGTCTGGGGTACAATATCCCACCAGGGCACTATCTGCAAGAAGTTTGTATGTTGTTCTCGTGTTTCTCTCACACTCCTGCAACATAAATGCAGGTTAGCTCCTTAAAATTGTCCCTAGTGTGTGCGAGAAAGTGATTGTGACCTTTATTGTAAACTCCCCTGGGGCAAGGAATGATGTATAATCTCTGTAAAGCACTGTTACATCAGTTGGCTCTACTGTATATAAAAAAGGTTTAAAATGACAGAAGTAGTGTGGCGGTTCGTTACAGGCCACACTTAAAATAAATAGCAATAAAAACAAAAGTATTCTTGACCCGTTCCTAAATTATTGGCCTTCCTGCCCCATCATGACGGGAAATATCAAAAGCCAAAATGTACAGGGACCTTTGGAGCCCTAATTAAACAGAGAGGGCATGGTTCTTTTCATTTATCCTGTGTCGCAAAGTGAAGGCAAGAATATAAAAGAGCAGAAGGCTACAACATTTTTGCTTTGCCCCCTACCATACTGTAACTCCTCTGCCCAACAAAATACAGGATGAAGGCAGGGTGAATTAAGGAGGGAACAGAGAGACCCAGCATTGTGCTGAAACCATTTCAATGTTTTTAATATGCCTGTGTACTGACTGTGTACCAAGGCATATTTAGGTTGGCAGCTCATTAAGGATTTATTCTACATAAACGCAGAAATCCAAGTGTGCAGGAACCAAAACATAAATTTTATGTTTATGAACAACTTAAGAAAAATATATAATTTTACATTTAGATTTAACAACAGTCGGCCTATGCTTCAGTTCATATGATGTAGTCCAATTTCAGTCCAATCCCCAGGCCAAATATAGCATCACTTATAAAAACATGTAGAGATGAGTCTATGAGTCACTCTGGGTTGGGGGTAGCACAATCCTTCTGTAAGGATAAAGTTTTCCAGCTTAAAGATCATAACACTTTGTAAGTTCAACTAAGTGTCAGACTTGTAAGTGTCGCTGGGTTGGCAGGATATTTTTTAGATAGTAACATGTCCTTTCATTATTAGTGATATTGACATAATCCTATCTAATAATTATGGAAATGTCCCAGTATCAGTTTAAACAAAGTTAATTTCTATACTGGCCTAAAAGCACTGCATAATGGTCTTAGGCCTCTCTTAGTGCATGTTATAATAAAGAAACAGCAGAAAGTGCAGAAAGAGTTGAGAGCAAAAATCAAAGGAAATAAGTAATAAAGGGGCAGAGTAAAGAAAAAAAAGGTATAAATAGTATAATAAAGAGTTGTGTAAAGTACTCTCTATGTAGAGAAAAAGGCAGTGAAATAGTTTTGCAGTAAATCAGACTTACACCAACTGATATTTTACATAAAAGTGATGCATTGGTTTCTAATTACCCCAACCATGACTACATACAATGGTCCAGATTCAAGTGAGTGTGAAAAAGGTTTATCACATGAAAACGAGATTCAATTTGAGATGCAATTCAATTCTGACAAACGTGTTTATAATGTGAAAACTCTATTGAAGTCTGGGGAAAAAGTGGAACTGAAATAGGAGGAAAGTTTTTTCACCTTGAATTGAATTGAAGTAAGTAGACATCCAAAGGCAACCATTACTAGAGTCTCTGTGACCTTGGTCCAGCCCCAGTTATTTTCACTTGCTACCCCCTCAAAAATGTTAAAATTAGACCAAATAGAATCCTTTCACATGAATATCATGGTTAGGTTATCTATGTACCTTAATTCAGCCATCTTCAGCTCCTGGTACATCTATATACGCTGCATGCAACTTGCTTCTAGCACCAATATCCTTCAGCCTGCATTGATGGATTCAGTGCATGATGCAAAATCCAGCATGCATAGATGCACTGAAGCCCTATATTTAATATCTGCTTTGAGGAGGTGTTACTTATTGGTAAATCTTTTTGGTGTGCATTACTTTCCAGTCGCACACTATATTGCTGGAATTCCTAGAAAATGTGTGTGTGTTCATTTGTAAATGAGCCCCAGAGTTATGTTTTAGTGGGGGTCTGGGATTCCATAACACAATGTGTTCCACTGAGGAACTGGGAGATTAATAACTTTTATATTTTTGTCTGTATCATGTTATGATTCTTAATATTCTTTATCAACGTTTTAGAACTCTCTGTACCTTCTTCTTCTTGGATTGGTAGTCCAACAGGCTCAGGCTGTACTAGACTTTATGAAGTGTGCCAGGCACTGCTTTGTTTCAACTTTTAGTTGATTTCCATGTGGCTGTATTCTATCTCCCTAGTATATAATAACCCGTCCATGCTAGGGGTTTCCATATTAAATAATATCACATAATTTAATTCTGTATAAACTGCTGCAACAATGATAAATGGCAGTACCCTTATCTCCCAGTCATATACAACCAAAATATTGAGTAACAATGTGATGCATATGCATTTGTTATTGCCATTCTATTCTATTTGCTAACAGTCATAGGCATATGTTATGAACCTTAAAGGTGGTTCACATTTAAATTCACTTTCAGGGGCATGTTTACAAACATTGGAGATCAATATATCCGTAGATGTTGTCCATAGCAACCAATCAGATCTTTGCTTTTGTTTTCTTGTAGGTGACTGTTTCAATATAATTGCTTATCAGTATGTGTCTCCAATGTTAGTAACCATGCCCCTTAGTATGTTATAGAAGGGCCAATTGTAAGCAACTCAATTGATGTTCATTATTTCTTTTTTGTACTTTTCAATTATTTGCCTTAGTAAACAAATGTTTTGTAAGGTTATAAATCTATTGTTATTGCTACTTTTGACTACTCCTCTTTCTATTTGGACCCTCTCCTGTTCATATGCCACTCTCTTATTCAAATCATTGCATGATTACTAGGGTTATCTGGAACCTAGCAACCAGAATGCTGAAACTGTAAACCAGAGAGCTGCTAAATAAGAAGCGGGATAACTCAAAAACTACATACTGTATGATAGCAAATGAAAACTAATTAGAAATTGTCTCAGACTATCCCTCTCTACATCATACCCCATAATAAAAGTTAACTTAAATGAGAGCCACCCCTTTAAGAGCAGGGACATGAATTCTCTCTTACGGGGTTGAGTTTATATTGAATATAGGATATCCCTATAAGAGAATAAGTAGATGAAGACTCACTGTGGCTATTGTAAGTCTATACAGAGTTTTCCCAGATACAGATAAAATCTAACAGATCCTCTATTGGGAACTTACTACAGATTAAGCAGGTTTAACATGGTGTAGAGAACGTTTAAGAAAAGTTTACAGAAGTGAGAGTCTGATTATATTCATTGTGAGTCCATCACAGCAGGGAAGTGTTCAGTGCTCTGATGAGGAGCTGAAACCTATGCACTCAGGACCATCTCTCTTCTTTTAATTAGTACAATCACCATAATTGTATCCAAGTAGTTCAGTGTGAAGAGAGTAACGAGGAGGCAGTGAGGCAATGAACATCTTGTCACTCTGGAAGGATCAGCCAATTCACACACCCACCCCCTCTGCCCATGTGGAAAACACACCTGGACCAATACAACCCTTTTTGCCATGTACACACAATACTTTTATTTTACATTTGTAAATGGATAATAAACATGTATTCTCTGCTTAAACAAATGTGTTTCTTTGCCAATTCTTCATTCCATTCTGAGTACCCCAGATTTTTTTCTCATTTGTGCTAACATCAATTTAATACAGTGTAGCAGTTTGGGACATACCCATGCAATCATAGCCCAGTTAAAGGGTTTTACAAGTCCATATGTCTACTAGCAATACTATTGCCATAAAATTTAATTAAAATCATCGGCTGTTATATTATAGATACTAATTTGACAACAGCCCTGACCTTCTATAGGGCTCACATTTTAACTAATACTATTGATATACAGTATAAGACATCATCCAAAAATGTTTTGGTGAGTTAACTGGCTTCTGACTGACCCTAGTTTCTGTGTCTGAATAACGGAGTTAAAATTAAATAATAATAGAAAATAGGATGTCTCTTTGGTTCTATCTGAGACCCAGTATATACTCTGTAGTTCTTAGGCTTAGGGCTCTTACACACGAGCGTCTGAAGCTGCCCTCCTCTGCGTTCTGGTTTTATGCGTTCATTTTTTCAATGGGGCTGTGCTCACACAGTGATGTAACTGATGTAAATGGAAAGTGCCACTGTTTAGTTTAAAAACCTCAAAACGGCAGCAAATTATTCTAGTATGGGATTCATCTCTGTGTATATTTATTGTTTATGAGACAATTTAATATGACTGTTATTATATTATGCCTGGTTACTAGGTATAGCTGTTAATGTGTGTTGAATTTCTGCTGCATAATTCCTGTGCACTAATATAAAGGGACAGAATGATTTGTAACTGTAGAAACTGAATCATTAATAAGACAGAGAGGCACAAGACTCTAAGTACAGAGAAGCACAGTGTCAGACTGGGACACCAGGGGCCCACCATAAATCCTTAGACCAGGGGCCACTCTCAGTACTAATATTCTTCATCTTCTCAATCAACCTCTATTCTCCTAGTTTGTTTTCTTCACATACTATAATCAATTATTCCATCTATTTAGCCTCTAAAAATAGGGAATGGCCATGAAATAGGCCAAAAGTTTAGCAGCATGAGGGCCCACTGACACCTTGGCCCACCGGGAGTTTTCCTAGTATTCCTGTGGGCCAGTCCGACACTGGAGAAGCAAATTTCTTTTACTGCAATATAGCTTTATTGGTTTCCTTTTAAGTGTTCTATACTGTATATGCTCTGTGTATAATTTGATGGAAAGAATTTCCATGAAAATTTAAAAAATGTATCTGAATTGCCATGAATAGAAATTACATTTTGTCTGTGTATTAGAGGCAGTATGATAATTTATTTTTCTGAAAAATGTCTTATTCTTAAAGGAATTGTTCAGTATAAAAGTAAAAAATGGGTAAATGGGTAGGCTGTGCAAAATAAAAAATATTTTCAATATAGTTAATTAGGCAAAAATGTAATGTATAAAGGCTGGAGTGACTGTAAGGGCAGATTTACTAAGGGTTGAATTTCGAATGGCAAAAAAATTCAAAATTCGACCAGGGAATAGTGGGGAATTTAAAAAATTCGAATTCAAATTCAAATGATTGAATAGGGAAATTCAATTGATTTTTAAACGATCGATTGAATTTTTCTAATTCGAGTTTAGGGAATGATCCCCATTTCAGTAGGTTTAATCTGGCAAAGTAGGTGATCGAATTTAAATTTAAAGGGGAAGTATTCGACCATTGAATTTTCGAATATTCAAATAAAATTAAATTTGAATATTCAAATCATTCGAATTTGACTATTCGATGGTCGAATTTGCCTAATTTGTATAATCGAAATTCTAATTCAAATCTTTTTGAAAATTCGATCGAATATTCGAATCCTTCATGTGAATACATGTGAATTTAGTAAATCTGCCCCTTAGTCTAACCTAACAGAACAGAACATTACTTCTTGCTTTTCAGCTCTCTTTGTTTACACTGACTGGTTTCCCTGGTTACCAGGCAGTATCCAATCAGGGACTTGAGGGAGGGTCACATTGGTCATAACTGTTGCTTTTGAATCTGAGCTGAATGCTGAGGATCAATGGCAAACTCACTGAACAGTTATGTCCCATGTGGCCCCCCTTCAAGTCGCTGACTAACTTAGATTTAGGGAGCTGAAATTCCCCCCTGTGGCTTTATAGTTTGCATTTTTCCCTGACTAACTATATTAGAAACATTTTTTATTTTGCACAGCCTATCTATTTACCCAGTTTTTAATTTTACCCTGAAATGTTCCTTTAAGGATGGATTTGGTGCAGCCTAAAAAGGTTTTGCTTCAGGGCCCACTAACTTCAAATTAAGCCACTGAGTAGACATCATAGCTTATGTTTTCACCATCAGGACAACTATGAAAAAAAAACCCATTTGGCCTTCTGAGACACTGTCTAAGAAATTCAGACTGATCTTATGAGTTAACTCCCTATTGGCAGCTGGACCCCTGTTGTACATTGTCAAACTCAGTTATTCAAACAAACATGATTGTAAGCAAATAAAGTCAGCCTGCCATGGAGATGCTATAGCGTTTCTGGGATGAAGATTTCTTTTTTGTTTTGTTTTGTGTTTTCCTTAAGGAGACTGAAATATATTTGTAGAGTTGTTTTCCCAACTTTGTAGGGTCCTGTTATGGCTTGGAAGTTGTTTGTATGCACTTTGCACTATTTGAAACATTTCCTTCTTTGCATTGCAGTAGGGCCTTGCATAATGTTTTTAAATTGAGTTTTCATTGCTAAGTCATTAAATCTGAAGGGCTGCTTTTGCATGTGAGCTGATAAGTGTTATGAGTTCCTTAGTAGCATAACATGTTGGGGATTTCATAAGGCTATTATGCAGTATATATGCAGTATATATGTATATATGTATATATGTATATATGTGCAATGATATCACATTATCATTTATGTTGGGTCTAAAGGTTGATTTTTAAGATACAGTTAGCAATACACTATTATTCTTAACACTCAGCACACCAGACCACTTGTTAAAATGCAATAACAGAAACATGTTAAAAGACTATTACAGTACATAGATTAAAGGTGGTCATACATGTACAAATAAGATTGTGCTTGGCCATCTATAAGGGGCCTTCCAATCCCAACTGAAACATGTACTATAATTAAATTGGATAAAAGACCAAAGTCAGCTACTGGCCATAGCCAAAAGGGTGGACTAGGCATACCTAACCAGCACAACTAAGTCAACTAGCCGCATGGCATGGAGGGGATGATGCCCCAACCTGGGCCTCCATAGAACAGGAAATAATGAACATTAGATATGTAAGGAACATCCTATGGTCAAAACGCACATTAATACGAGACCAATCTAATCCAGTTATAGCCCATTCCCACTGTGGCGGAGATTTGGTATCAAGCATAAAATGATATCTCCCTCTAACCCCTCCCTGAGTTTCCTTGCTAATCCAAATTTTGTTCCAGGTCTCTCCCAAAAAGACTTTTCATCGTGGGAACAAAATAAATTATCAACAATTTACTCCCTCATAAAACAGTCAACTTTGCTTACTACACAACAACTCAAGGACCTTTACATCATGCCACCGCAAGAGACTTTCCATTACCTACAAATACGTCACACTTTCCCTTGCCCTACCCCCTTTGAGCTGATGTTCCTACAGATTCTCCCAGAAAAACGGTCAAGCTCCACTCTAAACTACTACATGGTTCACCAAACGAACATTAAGGATTTACAATTTGTTCAACACTGGGAACGTGACTTGAAAGTCTGTTTTGATAGTGATACTTGGAGAGATATAATTAAAGCATCAACTCACTGCTCCATTAACATCTCAATACAAGAAACCTCACAAAAGATACTTCACCAGTGGTACTTGATTCCTACCACTTTGACAAAATGGTACTCATCTTCCTCACCTCTCTTCTTCAGGAATTGTGGCCAAGTTGGCTCATTTTTGCACATATGGTGGAAATGTACAAGAGTCACTAGATTCTGGATACGAATATACTCCCTGATCACTAATGTCACAGGCCTCTCACTGAGAAAGAACCCAGCGGAGGCCCTTCTTAATAAATGAATAACTGGTGGAAACAAATATCTAAGGTCACTGATCACCCACATTTTTTCAGCAGAAAATAATCGCCAAGGCATGGAAAACTCCCACCCTACACATCCAAATGGTAAAAACTAAACTAGACAATGTCCTAATTCTTGAAAAAATTAACTAGCCTCCGCACAGGAAAACAGAAAAAATATGAAAGTCTTTAGAACCTTTGGCTGGTCTACAAAAGCATTCATAGTGTCTAACCCTGAGTACAACTTACCAATTGCTTACGCCACTCTACATTGATCTTTTTTATGGGAAATAAGACCCCTGCTATTTGTCTATAATGCTTCTAATAAACTTGTTAAGAGTAATCATGCCCCCTCACAAGTTTTTTTTTCCAGTTTAGTTGCACGTCTCTCCAGCTCATTTATATACTTATATACTTCTTAAGGACTGAAGCAAAAACTGCACTGGGGGGGTTTTAAAGAATTTTTACAGGTCTTTAAAGAATTCCTTGTTCCTCTGAGTACATATCAGCTCTTCGAATTTGACTTATTTACCTATGTCAACAACAGTTTACAGCCAACAACTTTTGGGTGATTGTTGGCACTTAAAGTTCAACAACAGCTGTAGGATCTCTAAGGTCTCCTTTGAGTTAAATTCATTATTTTACATCAAAATTACCCTTCTTTTATTTTTTACCTTTTTTTTCTACATGTGAGAGTAAAATGTCCCTGCTTTTTTAATACTTCTCTTTTTTCCAGTGTTGAATTTCTATGATTTGTGAAACTGAGAAATTATTTAAAACTTCAAGGCAAAAGAAATATACAGAATAGCTGTTTGTTACAAAGCCTCTTTCTAGAAATGTAGTTAGGTTTGATAACAAGTGAACGAGTATTGTTGTGCTTGAGGCTTGAAGCTTTCATTCCATTTTTTTTTCATTTCAGTTGAAGATCGGCCAGATTGTGAATGAAGTTGCTAACTTTGATTTAACTTTTTTAATTTAAGAACCATCCAGTAAGTGTCAATAATCCCCTGATGGTCCTATCTTAAACTTTATAAAGATTTGTGAGTTTTACTTGATACATTTTTCTCACCTGCAAAGAGCAGATAGATTCAGATTTTGTTGGTCAGAAACACTCAGTAATATCCTCCAGCTCACAATTCAAGTAATTACTTGGTATAGTTATAAGATTTAAGCATCTAACATACAAGCTTTCTCAGATTATTGAGAATATACATCAATTTACATCTATCAGCTTTTAGCCATTAATATTTTTGGAACCATGACTGAAAGGCTCATACAGGAAGGTTATCACTTGGATTCTTGTTATGCAATAAGGGGATGCTAATTAATATTGGGTTAAACCCTTTTAGTATACGCAGGAACTGTGGGTTTTTTCTGTACAAATAATGACACAGCTGTTATATCCATTTACTTTTACTGTAATAATTTATTTTGAATTAAGTGTAGTACCTTACATCTCCTTTTCTATACAATGACTCTTTTAACAGATGAATAAAATCTAGTTAAATAAAAGATAGACAAAATATGAATTATGTTTGTTGATGTCTCCAACTCATGCTTAGGGCTACCCAAACAAACACAGAAAAAGAGCAGGTTTGCCCATAACAGTAACACACACTCCTATACATATACACACAGACAAAAACACGGTCTTTGAGGAACAATTGCTCTGGCACAAAATTCACACACTTGCACTATAACTGTAAATTTGTTCTACTTTTATAAACATTTACCAGGATTTTGAACATTCATGCACCAAACTCCATGGGAGCAAATTCACTAAAATGCAAAGTTGCGTCTCAGCAGCTGAACGCTGGCGAAGTTTCACTAGCGTTAATTAGCATTTCATAGCAAACTTTCACTAACGTTCATTTCTGCCTAGTCAAAGTTTGTTAGCACACTTGCGCTTATATCAATTTGAATAGAGCGGGTACATATTAGTCATATAAACGTCTTTATTAGAGATGTTGGTGCAAATGCTTGAAGTGGCCCCTTTTAAAAATGTTCACGGAGACAATATAGACACAAAAGAGATCCTCTAATGCCATAGTCAAACAAATGTGACATGCCCCTCAAATGGTTTAATAAAAAGGTTAAAAGTTTTAAAGACAATCCCGCTTTAAAACATAAAAAAAGGCCAGTATTTTTTTTTTATTTTAATAACTTTTCAGCATACAGGATATGATGTCACTGACATAGGATTGAGGAGGATGTAGCTTATTTTTTTCAGTTCCCCAGGTCTAAGCTGACGACAGAAACTCTGACGAAAGAGGTAACGTTCTTTACTCCTTAAAAAAAAAGAGTAGAGATTGTTCACCTGAGCGAAAATGTTGATAGAGTGCAAAACTGAGCACTATCTACTGTCTCTTTCGCTAGTGAATTGCCCTTTATGACTGTAAATTGGTGATGTCCCTACAGATAGGATTTCTGACGAAATTTCGCTAGCGATGGCTACTGTACCCTTTAGTAAATCGACCCCCATGTTTTTCTTGTGTAGCCATTTTGCCACAAAAACCATTAGAAATAAGATATTTCAAGACCACCTATTCCAATCACTGATTACTGCTGCCCCACACAAATCTTCAGAGCGAGAGCTGAGACTATTTTTGTGTTCTCAATTGCAGTGTGAGTTCCATAGAGAAGATGGGAAGCAACTATTGACAAATATAGTGATTTGGAATGACTTGCTCTAACAAAGGTGCAACCAGCACATGGCGCACATAATATTGTAACTGCTCAAACTGCTCAAAGTAAACAAACCATTCTGTGTTTTTACCACTTCAGACTTAAAGGAAAACTCATCCACCTATACAGGCATGGGATCCAATAGAATAGAAAAAAACTGTTATCCAGAAAGCTCCAATTACAAAAAGTCCCCCCAAGAAGTAGTTTTAAACAAATACATCTACCTTAAAAAAATTCCTTTTTCTCTTTAATACAACTTAATAAAACAGAACCATGTGCTTAACCTAATTCCTTGTAATTCTAAAAGCTGCACGAATCCATGTTGGTGGCAAAACAATCCTCTTGGGTTTATTTTAATGCTGAAATGATTTTAGCAAATTTAAGGTACAGAGATCGAGATTACTGAGAGATCACTTATCCTCAGATCCCAAGCATGATATATCCTTCCTTTTTTATTATTATTATTATATTTTTTTTCTATTGCATGCATTATTCCTCTCTGGTATATACTCTGAACACAAGGCTTACTGATTCATTTTCAATTGCTGCTGTTTACCTAAAGATTTGGTCACTTTGTCTATTGATCAGGAAGTGAAATTCGTAACCACTTGAAGTACTATCCTATTAAACGTTCAATCAATAGGTCCCCAACTGGGCTTTTTAATCTCAGATCAAACTTGGAGAAAGTAAATTAACTATGTGACCCTCACTGATTTCCTGCTTTTTAAACAGTATAAGCAAATAATGTTTTGCCTTTGTGACCCAGAAAGTCAAAACATAAGCAAAATGCAGAGTTTACCCAAATCATAAATTACAGATTGTGGGAATTCAGTTGTCTCTAAGTGCATATTAATTATGTTTTTCAGACACAGATTCCCACAGACATAAGAAGCCCTCTGTTGTACACAGTTTAAAATTGAACCCTCATTCTTTCAAGTGTAATAGAAAGGAATGTACTCTTTTAATTAAAGTACTTAAAATGATATAGCCTCTATGTATCTTATATATTTAAAGTTCATTCAGTTTAAAACAGGAGTTTAAAAAGCCCTTAGTGTTTTCCTTGTGGTCTACAGCAAGTTGTTGTTGAACCCATTTGTATAGGAGCAAAGGTAAGAAAGCTAAACTGGGCCATCAGAGGTGTAAAAAGCATTTAGCACGGGGTGGGACAATCACACCTGAGGGGCGAAGATTCATGTGTTTTCCTAAAATATATAAATAGGTCAACAGAGGGATACACGTGCAAAGATGGAGGCACTCATTAGCACCTTGTTTGGAGTTCATCTCACAACTGTTCTCATTTTAACGACCACTTCAATTAGTGATTTCCCCCTGAACAAGACGATTATCATTAGAAAGTGTTTACTTTGGAAATTGGCAATTAAACATAGTTGATGTGGCAATTGTTTACCTGAATGCTATTGAATGGAAATTCAGATACACAATTGCTCTATTAATGTTCCATTAACTTCACAATGGTTCAAAACTTACACTTTGTGAGAATATTTTACTGCTATTTTCTACAGCAATACACAGAACATCTTTAATGTGTTGTATTTATAATAATAGCCATAGGCAACTCTATCATTGCTTAACATCTACAGGAAAAAGAGGATCTTATATTTCTCATGTGACATTGGCCTGCTGAGATATTGGTATTAATTATATGCCAAGTTATAGAAAGCTGAATTTCTGCTATAGCTGGACTTGCTTGCCAGTCCCTGTTGTAGTGTATAGGGGGCCTCTGTTTTTTTTGATGAAATACATTTTTGACTTTTTATAATTGAGAGTGCGATTCTCATTTTTTGTTTTTGGATTTATGTGTTAGTGTTAGTAACTCAACATTAATTAGGGTATGTGCCCTCCAAATTATAGTCTTTCCGTAAATCAGAGCTTTCTAGGTAATGGGTCCCACATCAGTATTCATGGGAGTGCTTGCTGGACTCTGTGCTCCAAAATAGAATGCAGATCTCTAGCAATTTAGCTAGCTTGGACAATAGGGGGCAAAGTGCAAAAACATGGCAGATTGTGCCCATTTTTTTTTTCATTTTGCACCCTGCCTTCCACTTTATAAATGTCCACAACTGGGAAATAGTTGATCATTAAAAAAAAAAACTGAATAATTTGATTAGATTGGGTTCTATGGAAGATGGCTTTCCCTAATTCTCAATTTTCTGGATATTTGGGTTCCAGACAAGAGATCCTATACTAGTATTTTTGTTTTCACGTAAGCTTTAATAAATGCAACTACATAGATGTAACATTATAGATTTATTTCAAATACATGTGCTATACAAGATATGTATGTGTGGTATGCAGACATGATTGCACCTGCCCATAGACTAGCTTTTTAAAGACATTTGATTATTAAGTCACTTGCGCTGCAATTCCCTTTGTGCACAAAGCCACGGGAGCTGTTGCCATCTCAACTACACTGGGAACCTAAAAAAATGATTACACTGTAAAACGTTGAATGGCTACATAGCCAACTTAGGGGCACATTTACTAAAGAGTGAATCTTCTCTTCACCTAACTTCACCACAGTTCGCCCCACTTCATCAGGTGTATTTTCACAAAACAACTCCATATTTACTAAAAATTGTAAGTTCGTAAGAGAAATGTGGTGAATGTTCCCCTGGTGTAGAGAATTTTCCCTAGAGAATTTTCCTCTAGATAATTTTCACCAGAGAATTTTCACCATGGAGGAAAATAGCATGGAAAGGGCAATGTAGGGTACTGTTCACACTTTGCTAAAATTCTCTTACGAAACCTTGCAAAATGTCTCTAATGCTGAGCTTTTTCGCTCAGCTTTGGTATTTATTAAAAGAATACAACAACCTATAAGAAACCTAGGGAAGATTCTGTGTTATCAGTGCCCACTAGGCACCCTGCATCAGAAAAAATCAATTGTTGTAGCCTAATGAACACAGTGAAGTAAGCAAAAAATGATAGATTGTACTCTTCAGAGGATATTCTCCACTTTGTTTTATTAGAAGAGCATTCCAGCAAGAAAAAAACCCTCAACAAATATGCTTTAAACTGCTGTTGCTTTACAGCATACTGCCATTTTGGAGTGTTCCTTTGCTAGTTTGTATTTTCTGCAATGTAGACACTCCAGCACAGATGCAGTAGTATCAGCGGTAGTTAAACAACAGAGCAAGACTATTTCCTAAAGGGCGAAATGTCACCAGCAGCCAGTGACTGCTTCGCACACCTCGCACCACTTTACAAAACTGCGAAGTTGCGTCCTGGGCACCGAACGCTGGTGACTTTTTGCTAGCATTACTTAGGCAGTGTGAGCATTTCAAAGCGAAGATGCGCTAGCGCTTGTTTGTGCATAGGGATCTTATGCTTGGCTCAATTTGAATAGGGCGGGTCCATTAAAGTTGTATGGACATTTTATTAGAGATTTTGGTGCAAATGCTTGAAGTGGCCACTTTTTTTTTATTACAAATGTCCAAGGAAACTTAATAAGGATAAAATAGTTAATATTATGCCCTACACATGAGGCCCCTGTAAATTGAATATTCGTTATGTTCCAAATGTTCTCAAGTGTCTGGGGAAAAACATTAAGCCAAAAAAAAGTTAAAGTTAGGACTTTTACAGGAAATCCTGCCAGGATATGATGTTACTGACATATGATTGAGGAAGATCTAGCTTCATTTTAGCAGTTTGTCTCGTCTGAGATGGCGAAGTCAGCTCTGGTGAAAGAAGTAACATTCAGTAAAATCCCCACTTTACTGAATTCACCATTTGCCTGAGTGAAAAGTCGCCTGCCTAGAGTGTGAATGAACGAATTGCCATCTGCACCTGTTAGTGAACTGGCAATATCCCTGCAGATTGAATTTCTGGCTAAAAGTTGCTAGCGTTAGCCACTTCGCCCCTTTAGTGGATCTGCCCCATAGTCTAAGAAATTCCACTCCCCACTCGCTCTGTTTCCTTAACTTGTGGCAGGTAGGAGCAAGCCAGCAGATGGGTGAGGGCCCAAGAAGCAGCTACTGTGTGTTGGGCCCCTCTGAAGATTTTTTGCGAGGGGGCCCAGCACAGCATTGTTATGCCACTATTAGAACACTGCCACAAATGCCTTGGTCCATAAAATAAATCTTACTCAGGAGAGTACTGTAGAACCTGCTGCAGATTCACTATTGTCAATAGTAATTACAAGTTAAGAAGAGTTGTAATAAATACACTACTTTAGGGTTCAGAACAATCATGAATCTTTCATTAAGGATTTGGATGAATCCCAAATCAAATCTGAACTCCTATGTGGGAGAAAAGATCTTAAATTCCCTGTATGATGAAAAGTCACATCATTTTAAGTCTTTGGTTCAGCCAGGCCAAATGCAAATCCTGCTCTAAAAGGCCAAATCCTGACTGAATCCTGAACTAAATCCTGTATTTAGTGCATACCCCAAGTTAAGTGCATATAGGTTACCTCTAAATCATAAAACATATATAGCATCCATTATATTTTAGCTCTTACATTGTGCCTCCTCTTATCAGAATTATTCTGAGGCTAGATTTTCTATGTTAGAGTCTAATACTTCTCCATCTACACAGACCCTCCCTGCTTGCTAGGGTCCCATGTATACAGTTTATAATAAAAAATAAATCCAAGTGGTCACTAATAGATTGGCATGTGAAGTAAAGCAAAATGGCAATACAAAATACTGCTTATAAATACAAATACTGTATGCAGAGTAAACCCAGTACAGGTGTATCAATTGTCCCTTCTACTGTAGGCTGCCCTAATATAATTGTGATCATAAGCTTTGCACTTGTGTCTAACAAATGTACTGAAGGCAGGGCAAAGAGCAAAGTGCAAAAATCAGGGTAAGGCTCCATGATTTTAGCATTTCAACCCTGCCATCAGCGCCTGTGCTTTTCCCCCATGAATACAGTTGTGTGTTAATGAAGAATGGGCAGGAAAAGGCTCATATGTATACTGTCACTCAACCGTCTACCCTCTAACTTGCACATTATTCCAACACAAATTTGGGGTGCTGGCTTGCACAGGTTGCAAAGGAATTCTGGCAAACAATAAGGGCAGGGCTGCATTAACCCAACCAGTGCTGCGCTCAAGGATCAAAGTGCATGTATTCCCTGGATGCAATTGCATTGGGCATTAATAAATGAGGTCATTTGAGTGAATGCTATTGTATCTATTTTATACTGAAATAATGAGGCACAGACTAGGGCTAGTGGTAAACTATGGATATGGAAAGCATCTCAAAAAGATCAACCTAAGGCTGACTTTCAGCACCAAAAAAAGAGAACTAAATCCTAAAAACGAATGTGGCTAAAAATACCATATTTTATATACTGAACTTATTGCACCAGCCTAAAGTTTCAGCTAGGGTTGCCACCTGGCCGGTATTTTACCGGCCTGGCCGGTATTTTTGATGGTTTATCCCAATGTTATTAATAGGAAAAAAAGTTAAATATATAGGACGGCCTGTATTTTTTTCAAGAAAAGGTGGCTACCCTAGTTTCAGCTTGTCAATAGCAGCAATGATCCAGGACTTCTAACTTGTCATGCTCAGTGGGTTCTAAGCAACTGCTGAGAAGTTAAGCTTTGGGGTTGAAAAATTATGTTGGCCTGTAATATAAGCTGATGCTACAGGGCTGATTATTAAATTCTGATGTTATTTGCACTGGTTTCTGCAATGCCCTGAAGTAATTATCTGTATTCATAACTAATCAGCCTTATATTGTGACATTTCTATTCTATGTGTTCTGTATATTTTGAGTTGGTCCCTAAGCTCAGTAAGTGACAGCAGCACAGAGCATGTGATTTAATGAATCAGCAGAAAATGATGGGGAGCTACTGAGGCATATTTGGAGACACAGATCTTTACTGCTATAAAGGGCTTTGGTTACCTTGGGCTGGTACAGAAGTCCAAAACATAATGTACAACATTTCTAGTTACTTCTTCTACTTCTAGTTAGACTTTAGTTGTCCTTTAAGTGCTAATATAACAGGGTTTTTACTGAAATATCTGCAATATAGTATAACAAGTACTGTACATATACTATAACAAGCTTAATGCCAATGAATGCCATTTAACCAGCATTTGTTACTCCTTAGTCCTGTTACTGCAGAAAAAAACCCCAAAAAGTCTTTGGTTTATTGCATTCTCCAGACATAAGGTATATCCCTAGAAAAATACACAAACAATACTAAACCGCATATAACGTGGGGGCATAAATTAGTCACTTGCAATAAAAACATACTCTGTAAACATATCATCTTCTGCAAATCACAATAACTAATTGATTGTATGATTGATAAGATATTGAGACACACACACCTGCTTGGCCATTTAGTGGCATTATAATTCATTGCACAAACACAATTACATTGTCATTATAAGGTGTCTGGCATTCATTTAAACATGCACCCTAACTGTATTGGATGCTTAGTAATTCTTTTTCACAAATATGTTTTGTTATCTTTTCTAATAGTTTTCGATGTAAAAGATAGTGCACTTCTTCACATAACATATTTTCCTACTGCACAGCGCTCCATCATGCTGGCTCTGAGCCAATTAGACCACATGAAATCCCTCAGCAACTTACAGCATGTGTGTGTTAAGTTCAGGAACCCTAATAAATTTTAGAAGCCTAAGAAAAAAAGTATATTCTTGAAACAGATTGAGGAAACATCTACTATAGTTAAGCAGTTTTCCTTTCTTGTGATTGTCAAAAGGAAAAAAACTAAGAGAAATGTTGATGATTAAAAAATATTAAGCTGAAAATATTTTCTAAAATTATATGGTAGCTGATAACTCTGTTGTGGTTAAAATGATAGGAGATACATGAATACATGCTTCTCTGTATGACCAAAATCTCAACCAGAGTATTTGGCATTCTATGTAATTCCTTGGTATGCAGACAATTCCCAATATCTACTGAGATGCATAACAAGGGACTGCAGTGTATACACCCAGTTGAGTATGTGTATTGTACTACATCACTCTACGTTTCATTATACAGGAAGAGATCACTGAATGTGCTCTGCACCATTACTTTTTTGTATAGAGACTTCCCAGTCTTTTATATAACATTGTATTGGTGTATATATATATGTGTGTGGATGTTTCTCCAATACAATCATTTGTGTGTGTGTTGGTAGTTTGTTATAGCAGACTGAGCGCATTTAAAATGTACCCTGGTCAATCTATTCACAATATTGTATTATACAACTGTTTATTGTAC
>CM044439.1:106607637-106674799 GCA_024363595.1 Xenopus borealis
ACGCAACAAGTTGGCGCTATAGAAATACATGTTAATAATAATAATAATAATAATAAACTCCTAGCAGATAGTGTACTGGCTGTAATTGAACTCAATGATGCAGGGCTGCAGCCTAAGGCATAGAGGTGGGGCAGGTAATATATAATTGACAGCTGAAAATATTTAAATGCATTTATAACAGCTATGGGTTCTTAAATTAAAAAAAGAGTTTGGGATTCAGGTTTAATTTGAAAAAGACTTATTACAAAGCTTTTGATGTCTGGGTAACAGTCTGTTTTCTCCTATCTGCCATTGCAGAGAAATTTCATAGTACTGGTTAAATACAACAAAAGCAGTGAAACACCTAAATACCTAATCAAGACTCCTCAGATGTGCACTTTGCATTTGTACAACTTGTATACACACACACGGTCTAATAAAGTGTGGTAATAATCATGTGCACAAAGCTTACTCATACTAGAGGTCTCTTGAAGCTTCCCTGGAATGGCAATTTTTTTTAAATACATTTTATTTTATTAGAAAGAAGTATCAGGGAACATTACAGTAGTGGGTATTGAAACATTTTAAAGGAATCTGTCTCAGTTTAGCTATTTCCATCATATATCTTAGAAGATTCGTTAAGAATAGTAATCCTACTGTAATTGCACAGATAACATAGGTAGTAAATATAGCATTTTAATTGTTAAGTGACAAACATTCCCATCACATACGTGATGTGGAGAAGAGATATATATAGAACTAAAGCACAAAAGGAAAACCAAAACAATAAGCTTAAAAATATGAATGCAATCATGTAAATGGGTGCCATGAAAGGAGGCATATCTGGGAATGTGTGCACCCCTAGTGATTTAAAGGGGATGTAAAGGCAATAAAATCATATCCCATTTTTACTTTCTTTAATGAAAAAGAAACCTATCTCCAATATACGTTAAATATAAATGTCTACCATTTTTATAAGAAACCTGACTGTATGCAGTGAAATTCTCACTTCATTTACTTTGTCTGACTGATGTGAATAGGAAACTTCAGGCAGTCCTTAACTGCTCTGCAGGGAAAGGATCATACTTTCAAATGGCAGGGGGGAGGGACTTCCCAGAACTGGAGTAGTTTTATTGTTTCCCTGTACAACAGCCTGTGACCTTGTAGAGATTCAAATCTGCAGCAGTCACAGCAAGTAAATAAAGGGGGAATTTTACTGCATACCGTCAGGCTTATTATAAAAACTGTACAGCTTTTTAATTGAAGTATACTGAGGATAGGTTTCTTTTTCAGTTAAAGTAAAAATTGTATTTTATTTTTGCCTTTACATTCTCTTTAATGTTTCCAACTCCAGCTACAGGGACAAAGATCATTGTTCTACAGGGAAACAACAAAGCTGCTCCAGTTCTGGGAAGTCACTCCCCCCTGCCATTTGAAAGTATGACCATTTCCCTGCAGAGCAGTAAAGGACCGCCTGAAGTTTCCTATTCACATCAGTCAGACAAAGTAAATGAAGGAAGAATTTCACTGCATACAGCCATGTTTCTTATAAAAATGGAAGACATTTTTTATTTAAAGTATATTGCAAATAGGGTTTTTTCAGTTAAAGTAAAAATTGTATTTTATTTTTGCCTTTAAATTCTCTTTAATATTTCCAACTCCAGCTGCAGGGACAAAGTGGGAGTGTGTGCACCCCTAGTGTGCACCCCTATTTAAAGGGGATGTAAAGGCAATAAAATAAAATCCCATTTTTACTTTCTTTAATGAAAAATAAACCTATTTCCAATATACTTTAAATAAAAATGCAGTGAAATTCTCCATCATTTACTTTGTCTGACTGATGCGAATAGGAAACTTCAGGCGGTCCTTAACTGCACTGCAGGGAAATGATCATATTTTCAAATGGCAGGGGGAGGGACTTCCCAGAACTGGAGCAGATTTGATGTTTCCCAGTAGAACAGCCTGTGACCAAATAGAGATTCATTTCTGCAGCAGTCAGAGTTTGTACATTAAAGGGGGAATTCTATTTGGAGGATGTTTTTGCTGCTGCGACTGGTTCTGGAGAGTTGTATTAAACAATACAAAAGCTATAAAAGCCACATTAGATTACATGACAACACAGGACCCAGTGCAGTCTGCAAATTCTGATTATTAATCAGTCTTGTTGTATCTGCTTCTGTGGCAGATATTATTTGACTTGTGCGGTTGTAATAATTTATAACAATTCCTAAGCAGCAGCCCAGACCACACTGAGCATGTGCATGGTCTAGGTCTTACAAAGATTTCAGGCCTTCTAGTTCAGGGTAATACATTTCTACACGCATAAATAATTTGTATAGTGCTTCAAGCTCCAAATTGTAAATTTTTGAGGGTTTAACTTACCCAATAAATTGGGGGATCCAGGTGCTCACACCATAAGCCTTCAGCTCAGGAAGGCATTGTGACAAAATATCAATTGAAAAAGGTTGGCACAAACTGGATCACTCTCCACGATGTAGTTAAAAAATGTATTTATTTAGAACAGCAACATCCCAAATGCCTTACGCGTTTCGTGCCTTTTGGGCACTTAATCATAGGCCAGACATTGCTATATTATGAAGAATAGATGTCAACATTCTAGTGGCTCTTGTGGGTGCTAAGTCATCTACCAGTGCTACGAAATATGTTGGCACTATAGAAACAGGGCCGCTCCGGCCATGAAGCAAGGTGAGAATCTTGCCTCAGGTGGCACAGAGAGGCCAGTTTGCAGGGATGGCAAAAAGACGCCTCTGGTAACTTTAAGAGCCAGATTTCTGTTTTTGGAAATGGAAATTCTGCTCTTCTAGTGCATTGAATGCAATTTACACTCACTGCACTAGCGATGGGCCCCTCCTCAACCCACACTAATGCTAACATGTATAGAAATACATGTTAATAATACCTGGTTAAGTAGTATGACTCTAGGGTCTATTTGGAGGGGTATGTTGAAGATAGCGGATATGTGACCAGAGACGGATTTCCAGAACTTTGAATCTTATGGCAAGTCCATACCATTTGCATAAAGTCTGCTAGAGCTTTGTGGCATCGAGGGCATTAATCTGTGTACTGGGGAGATATTTTTGAAGTAGTTGCTTGCTCCAACCAAAATATATTTGTATGGTGATAGTGAGGAGGTCCTGGGACCATTTACAGAAGAGGTGAGTTGGCTAAAATCGATTGGATGTAAATTGTACAAAGAGGTTTGGTGAGTTGTGGGCCATGTCCTCTAAACACCTGGGTGTTGTGTCAGTAGCGTAGCCCTGTAGCACTGCAGTTAAAGTCTAAAGAGCATACTTTTAGGCAACTTAAATTTGTCCTTGAGTTGTTGAAAGACACATTACTGCATTGCCACTGATATATTTAGTGTGTGTCTAAGATCCTTTGCAGATTAAGTATATTCTGGTTATGCCACAGTGGGGCATAGGTGGATATATGATTAGAGGATCTTGGGAAGAGGTTCAGAGCAGTATGCCATGCTTTCACCACTTCCTTCATTGATAATGTTGTTTTTGTTGAGAATTTAAACCCCCTGTAATTTTAAGTCCCTTGTAGGGTCCCATTATGTGAGCTTCAGGGGTGGTGGATTATTCCGTAAGGATGCCACCACCAGGCATTTTAATGGAATAGCCAGATATTATAAGAACATATTAGGTGCTGCCAACCCACCGCTGTCTGTGGGGAGTTGTAGTTTTGCTGTGCTTACACTGGGTTGAGAGGGTCCCTAGTATAGCTGAGTCATGAGAGACTGTAACTTGCTAAAAAATTGTTTGGGAATTGTGGTAGGGGATTCATTAAAAATGTAGAGGAATTTTTGTAGCCTGGTCATTTTGAATAGCTTGATGCACCCCACGACAGACAACGGTTGCCTGCTCCAAGCAGAGAACACAGAATGGGATGGATATTGCGTTCCAAAAAGAGTTTAAAGTCAGAATGAATTGTAATACCTAGGTATTTGAAAGATGAGGCCCATTGTAGTTCTTTGTGTGGAGTGGGGATTCAGAGGATCTATAGAAAATAGACTTTGCCCAGTTCATTTTAAGGTTCCATGTGGGGTTGTTTTCATGTTTTAATATGATGGAATAAAAATAGTTTTTAACTAAATAGCATGCTTATAGAATGTTTTTGTGAACAATTCATTTTAAGGCTAGATACCAAGTGTGAGTGTTTATTATATCTAGTGCTAAGTCTAGATCAGGTGTGGGGTGGGCGAGGTAGAGGAAAGTATCATCTGCAAAAAAAAAAAGTTTTTCAACCTGTGGGCCAATCTTATGGCCAGCAATATTAAGGGTATCTCATATAAAACAAGTCAGGGACTCTATGGTGATGGCCAACAGCAGAGGTGACAGGGGGCACCCCCTATCTAGTAACCCTAGTGAGAGGGAAATATGGTGATATCATCTTTTGTTTTTGACACATGCCTGTGTGGTATTTTATAATGTATTGGTCAACTTCATAAAGTTGGTGCGAAAAACCCAGATATTGTGTGGTGAACCATAAATATTCCCACTCAAAGGCTTTTTCATTGTTGAGAGCTGTTATGACTCTTTCTCCTTTGTTATAGTGTTTAATTATTTAATAAATTGTTGTATAGTTGTCTCAGATTGAAGTCTGTCAACCTACCAGGTACATAATCTGATTGGTCTGGATTTATAATTGAGGGGAGAACAGGGGATAGGCATCTGGTCAGTACTTTTGTAAGAATCTTGGTGTCACTATTTCTGAGTGATATAGGTCTATAGAAGGCTGTCATATGAGTATTATCAGCAATTTTTTGGTGGACAGTGGAAAAGTAGTTACATATGGCATTTAGGAGTTTGGCTAGGCATGGGGCTAGGAGGGAGTGGTATTTTTTGTACCATTCCATTGAAAGGCTGTCAAGTCCAGATATTTTCCCAGGAGAGAATGAATTGATAGCAATTGCTGGATTGATTGTTCACCTCTTGTACTGTGATAGATAGTTCACCTCTTGTACTGTGATAGATGGTCTAAAGGTTTCAAGGCAATATCATGTACATAGTACTTTATTGTACGGCCTGTACTAGCAGATATAGTTTGGTTTGGTATTGGGCTGAATAAAAATTATACAAAAAAATTATGTGTTCAGGGTGTGTTTGGGCCTGGCCTTTGCCATCTTATATGCCAGGGATTGTTGTAGTTTTAGATGGGTCTCTGGCTAGTTGGGCCAACAAGTTGCCCAATCCCCATGCTTGTGTAGATTGGATCTGTGGTAAAACATGTATTTTTTAAACTATTCCAATTGTGCTGTTAATCAGTGTCGGACTGGCCCACCAGAATACCAGGAAAACTCCCGGTGGGCCAAAGTGTCAGTGGGCCCTCATAATGCTAAACTTTTGGCCTATTTCATGGCCACTCCCTATTTCTATGAGAACAGAGAGGCTAAATAGATGGAATAATTGATTATAGTATGTAAAGAAAACAAACTAGGAGAATAGAGTTTGATTGAAGAGATGAAGAATATTAGTACTGAGAGTGGGCCCCTTGTCTAACGTTTTATGGTGGGCCCCTGGTCTAAGGTTTTTGGGTGGGCCCCTGGTGTCCCAGTCCGACACTGCTGTTAATAATTTGGTTTGGGAGTTATTCCTGGTTGAAAATGTATCCTCTGGTGATTTCCAGCCTGTATCGCATGCTAAGATGTTTGATATGTGAGATATATTTTCCTCCTATGTAGGCTTTCAAGGCATCCCAAACCACTGAGTGCTGATTGTTTGTTGATGCGGAGCAATTACTAAAATACTATTTTCAATGGGGGTGGATAAATCAGTGGGGGTGGATAAATCAAATGGAGGAGGCACATACATATTAACCAGTGTGATCAGTAACCCCATGACAAAGGCCTGTATTAAGTATGTTTAGCTTGACATACTGGATCAGGGGGGGGGGGTACATAGTTCCCAATATATCCACATTTGGTAGTTTGCTGTAGTAAGGAGTACATGTGTATTACCCTAAGTGAAAATACAAATACATGGTGTAGGTTAACAGTGGCTAGAATGTTCAAACTGTATCATGGTTGATGAGTGGAGTAGTTTAAGTTCTTGTTACATGTCTTGGCTTCATCCCCTTGCAAAGGTCTTTTGACCACCTTCACACTGGCTGGTTACTATGGGTCTTATACATGGGCATTCTGGGTTCTAGAACCTCTAGCTCCTCTTGCCACTACTTCTCTCTAAGTCATATCTAGAAAATACCAGACAACTGGGTCACTCATCCAACAGTGACACAGCTTTTGGATGGGACCTCTTGAGATGGCCAGGGATATCATCCCAGATTTCCCCAATATCCATTTAAGATTGTGTTTTTTTTTTGTCATTAACATTTTGGCCCGTTTGACAGGGACCCTTACTAATAAAGTCAGACTGTTTACTAAATATTACTCTTGCACAACTTAAGATAAAAAATAAACTTCTGAGCCCAATATATCAGCCTAATGTATTTCATGCTTACCTGCAGACTTATCAAGGGTTGAATTTTGAGTTTATGGCAGTTATTTTAAACTCCCATAAATCGAAATTTGAAAAGAAATGACCAATCGAAACATTAAAATAAAAAAATTAAAAAACCCAGAAATTTGCATCAAATTCAATCAAATTTGATTTGAACTCCAAACTGGTTCTAGGAGTTCCCTTTTAGGCTAAAACAGCAATTCAGCAGGTTTTAGATGGCAAATAGTCAAATTAGAATTTTCAAAGAGACAGTACAGGATACATTTTGAAATTTGAATTAAGAATTTTTTAAAAACTCGAAATTTGAATTTAAAAATTAGAATTTTCAATTCAACCCTTGATAAATCTGCCCCTTAATCATAGATCCCAAGGGCAGCTACATGACCAGTAGTTTATAAAGTTTACAACCACCCCCCAAATAATTCAGTCTCCAGTTAAACACAGGGGCAGATTTACAAAATTCACGTGAATGATTCAAAGTTCAATCGAATTTTATTTAAATTTGAATCTTCAAATATGCAAATTTGACCATCAAATATTCAAATTCGAATGATTCGAATAGTCAAATAAAATTTTATTAGAATATTCGATGGTCGAATAACTTCCCCTTTACATTTTAATTCTACCACCTACTTCGCCAGATCAAAGCTACCGAATTGGGTATCATTATCTTTGATCGAATATAAAAAATTCGATCGATCATTTAAAATCAATCAAATATTTATGTATCGAATTGCGGTAAAATCCTTGAATTCGATAGTCGAATTTGAAGGATTTTACTTCCCCACTATTCCCATGGTTCAAATTTTTTTTTCATTCGAAATTCGACTATTAGTAAATCTGCCCCACAGAGTAGTATAATCTGTAATTATTATTGATAATGGGTTGAGTGCAGAGGACCTCTTGTATTTGTCTATATGTATTTTGTGGTCACAGCCTCATTGCACCCCCGCCTAAAGGTTTATATAAACTTAACTCTGTGCTACTCATAAACTAATATACTTATATACTCAATATCTGATAAATAATTCCTTTCACTTCACACCTTGTAATAAGTGGTTCTTATTTTTATTCTTATTTATCCGAGGGGTCAGGGTAAAATGCAGAAAAAAAGACCTTGGAAATCTACAAGCAGGTTTTCAGTTTCTTCCATTAGTTCCAAAACAGAAACCAACAAATCCAGGAAAGGGGGAGTTTATATACAATGTTTATACAGAGAGTAGTTGTATGGTCATCAATAATGCTACAATAGGTGATTTATATGATTCATTCAATCATTGATTGCATCAATAATTAAATTCTATTTATAAGTGGATGTTCACTTTTGAAATCATTCATTATGCGCTGTATTTTGTCTGTGCGCATGCATGTGGCGCAGCTTTTATGCTCATGTGCATGGTGCCGAGTATGCAAAAAAAAAGTTTCCCCCAACCTCTGGCAATGGGAATCACGGCATTAAGAAGCAGATTTGGGTTTTAAAATTGGCCGTGAGCATAATTTTCCCTATATTTATATAAACTCTGTGCTACTCATCAACTAATATACTTATATACTCAATATCTGGTAAATAATTCTTTTGACTTCACACCTTGTGATAAGTGGTTCTTATTTTTATTCTTATTTATCCGAGGGGTCAGGGTAAAATGCAGAAAAAAAGACCTTGGAAATCTACAAGCAGGTTTTCAGTTTCTTCCATAAAGAATTCCATTAGTTCCAAAACAGAAACCAAATCCAGGAAAGGGGTAGTTTATATACTATGTTTATACAGAGAGTATGGTCATCAATAATGCTACAATAGGTGATTTATATGATTCATTCAATCATTGATTGCATCTATAATTAAATTCAATTTATAAGTGGATGTGCACTTTTGAAATCATGCATTATGTGCTGCAGTGTTTATGTTCATGTGCATGGTGCCGAGTATGCAAAAAAAAAATGTTTGCCCCAACATGTGGCAATGGGGATCACGGCATTAAGAAGCAGATTTGGGTGCGGACCGGGGCCCACAGGGCCCACCGGGTTTCTTCTCAGTGTCCCACCAGCCCTGTCCGACCCTGAATATATAGGTGGGACCACAAAACAACAATGTAAATTGAGGGGGATGTAAAATTATATCTTAGGATCATTTACAAGACACTATATTATTATTACACTATATTATTATTACAGAGAAAAGGGTTTTATAAAAATAAAAAATTTGGATTATTTGTATAAAATTGAGTCTATGGGTAGGGTTGCCACCTGGCCGGTATTTTACCGGCCTGGCCGGTATTTTTGATGGTTGATCCCAATGTTATTAATAGGAAAAAAAGATAGGAAGGCCGGTATTTTTTTCAGGAAAAGGTGCCAACCCTATCTATGAGCTTTCTGGATAACAGGTTTCCAGATAATGGATTCCATACCTGTACCTGGCACTACTTTTACAAATCCAGTATACTGCTGATTATTTATACAAACAGGGTGGGGCAAATACATTGTCAGTTATTTTTAATACTGCCCTTGCCTGATAGGTGGCAAACCTAGTTTTAGTTATTTGCCTTTCTTCCATACAGCAATTTGAAAATTATATCTGGTTCTTGGAGGGAACTTGTGTTTTGATAGCCGAGGATGAGAAAAGTATAACAGGACTTAAAGAACAAGTAAACGTTTTTTTTTTCTATCTCTAAATTTGCTCTAAACAGCCCCTCAAATTAATGTACCTTAGTCCCTGCTACAAGTCTGCTCTGGTTTCTGTGTTATCAGCAGCTTGTTTCACCTTCTTCCTGGTGCAGAGTGAAGCCCCGCCCCATAGCTTTCTGAGCTGACCTTATATCTTGGACTAGTCCAGAAGATCATTTGCATACTATGACATAGCAGAGAGCAGTGTGTGTAGCAGCTTTTGCTTGAGGAAACTAGCTTACTAATGAAACACTGGCTCCCTCTTCCTCTCTATTGTGGAACAGCAGCAAATGGACAGCTCAGTAAGCTAAGGGGCTGGGCTTCACTCTGCACCAGGAAGAAGGGGAAACAAGCTGCTGATAACACAGAAACCAGAGCAGACTTGCAGCAGGGACTAAGGTACATTAATCTGGGGGGCTGTTTAGAGCAAATTTACAGAAAGAAAAACATTTACTTTTCCTTTAATTAGCAGGTTCATGCAGCCATTACACAACAGTAACATAAACTCTATCCTTCTCGAACAGCATAGACAGTACTGTGTATACACAGCATAATTCATGTGCACAGTGACCTCTGCAGGCCATTTGTATAAACACCACAGCACTGACCAACAAAAACGGATGTTCACTAAGGCTATGTTTTATTACCACTGTTAACTGTTTTCTTTATTGTTCTATAGAGGCCATTTACTCGTCATCCTCCATTCTGACTTTCAAAGGGGTGGCCCACCTTTAAATTAACTGTTAGTATGCCATAGAGAGCGATATTGTGACACACGTTTTATTATTTTTAAATAATAATAAATTTATTATAATTTGTGCGTTATTTATCTTTTTATTCAGCAGCTCAACAGTTTGTGATTCCAGCAATCTTGTTGCTAGGGTCCAAATCACCCAAGCAACCATGCACTGATTTGAATAAGAGATTGAAATGTGAATAGAAGAGGATCTGAATAGAAAGATGCATATTAAAAAGATGTAATGTAATGTAATAATGTGAACAAGCCCTTTAAAGAACATACAGAGAGAAATGAGGGATTGAAAATGATGATTCATGCGTTTAGCAACACACCTACAGGCTTATTTGCATACATATTTATAGATGCTAGTTGAATTATTTCATTCCTGCTAAAAATAAGAACTGACAGACATTTTCTTTATCTACCAACACAAAATAACTGTTGTACTGGAGTAGTTTTGTCTGACTAGAGAACTCACAAGAGGTGCTGTGTACTAGGCAATAAATAGTACAGGCAAAGAGCATACATTGTAAGTAGTGGTTGAGTATTAATGTTATTAATACTCAACGTTGCATTGAGAGAAGAATACTACTCTTTGTAATATAAGGCAGTAAGTTTGCCATAGGGCAGTAACACATGGCAACCAAGATGCTTGCATTTAAACAGGTGACTAGAGAATGCTACCTGCTTATTGGTTGCTATAGGTTACTGCCCTTGGGCAAACTTAGTGCCTTTTATTACATAACCCCTGGCAAAGCATATCAAGCTAGAGGTATAAATATATAGCTATACAGAAGAGTCAAATTCTTTATTGTTTATTGATGTTTTATTTAAGAAAATAAGGTTGGATCTTTGAATTTGCTGTTTTGTAGGGAGAACAATCTAAGCCTATTGCTTCACTAGATATTTGGAATGCAGCTAAAAGTGAACAAAGCGCAAAAGGCCTGTTATTTATTATCTTAACTTAATAATGAGAAACAGCCTAAGGTTTACATTTAAAGCTCTGATGAGATCATCATGTTTCATTCAAGTTTTAATTTATTGTAATTATTATACTCTATTGTTAGTAGGGTTGCCACCTGTCCGGTTTTGACCCAGACAGCCCCGTATTTTGAAGGGCGGCCCGGGTCAATGCTTCCTGCCGGTTTTCCAAATAATAATCGGCCAATAGGCGATCGCGATGGCATAGCTCCGCCCCGTGACATCATGAGTCCGCCCACCGACGTCACGGGCCCACCCCCCTGTCCGGCTTCAGCCACAGGGAAAGGTGGCAACCCTAATTGTTAGTCTGTTACTAGCAATATTATTGTGTATAATACAGTTAAATGGTGTTCACCTTTACTTGAACCTTTAGTATGTTATAGAATGATTGATTCTAAGCAACTTTAATGGTCTTCATTATTTTTTTCTTTATTTTTATAGATTTTTAATTACTTTATTCTTCTGACTCTTCCCAGCTTTCAAATAGGGGTAAGTGACCCCATCTAAAAAACAAATGCTCCATATGGCTACACATTTATTGTTATTGCTACTTTTTATTACTCATCTTTCTATTCAGGCCCTCAACTATTTATATTCCAGTATTTTTATTCAAATCAGTGTATAGTTGCTAGGGTAATTTGGACCCTAGCCACCAGATGGCTGATATTGTAAACTAAAGAGTTGCTGAATAAAACACCATGTAATTTAAAAAAAACCTACACATAATAAAAAATTTAAAACAGTTGCAAATTGTCCCAGAGTGCCACTTTCTGCATCATAGCAAAAGTTAATTTAAAGGTCAGCAATCCCCTATAACATATACCTGCTTATTATTTCTATTTCACAGCACTAGGACTCCTCGAACTGAATGTTTTATGTAAAAAAATAATCTTAAAGAGCAGCTGTTGGGTGAAAATCGTTCCCCAATCAAAGGTTTAAGCTAATAGACCCTCACTCCAGTTGGAGTCGTTTTTTTTTTTTTAAATACAAAAAAATACAGTAATACAAAAAAATGTTGGTATAAATATTTGGTTTCCAGGCTCCCCCTCAACTTGCAGATGTGTATAGCCCACACTCATCAAAAGTAAAGAAAGAAGAAGAAAAAGAGGGAAATAAAGAAATGGGGCCTATTATTTTTTTTTAATATTATCTGTTGTTTATGTATAGCATTGACATATTTTCACAGAACTTTTCAGTAATAAATTATGTATATACATATATTCCAGCTAAGCCACACACCAAACTTCTTTAAACTTATTTATTGTATAAGCATAAATGAATCATGAACAGAGCATCATAATGCAATGTTTGGGAAGTGGCTGCACCCTTCCTCAAGCACCAATGGGGGAATGTAATAAAAGTTGGTAACAAAAAAACTATTCACAACGCGAAAAGTTATGCCTCTGCGTGAACAATTTTTGCGTTGCGCGAATGTAATATAGCTTTTGCTAGGGACCACTTCCAAGAGCGGAAGAGAGTTTGCAAATTTTACAGCTTGTGTAATAAAATTCTTAGTGTAAAAGTTATGTTTGCTCCAAAAGATTACGACACATTCAAGCACTTCTTAAGAGTGCGCAATTAAAACTTGCATTACACAGTTAAAATTCACAATGCAACAGTTTAAGGTACAATATAACATTGCGAGATGTACATTTTAATTCTTATTGGTGCAAATTGCTTTTCTCTTTGTGACTGCCTTTCCATTTCTCATGTGTATTTATCTGTGCACAAAGCAACCATCACATCCCCCTTGTCAGAGGGATTGATTGTATTGTTGGACATGGAAGATAAAGCAAAATTGTTGGTCACTCCATTTAACATTTGCACAGCTCACCTGTGACATACCCTCCCTGTAGGTCCCCTGGTCTCCCTTAGCCATGGTGTCTTCTTCCTCTTAAATTAAGTCACAGGACAGACATTTTATTGAAGCTCGAGCACACTTCAAAATCAAACACTGGTGCATAAAAAGTTAGAAAAGTGTGAAAAAGTTCCCAGTACCCCTTTAAAAAGGGAAGAGTCTATCCTGTTGTCAAAAATCCCAGAATACCCAGTCAAAAGTCTTGAAAGGGCAAAGGACGTTCAGGTCCTCCTTTCCTGCAAGGCTTAGGAAGCCCTTGATCTGCATAGGTCCTTCACCATGAGTTTGGGGTTGTCCTTTTGCATAATCCTTACAGCTGTAAGGCCTTCAATGGAACAGGCTCACTTGAACCTGAAGGTTCAAGGAAAATAGTCTGATTATCAACCACTGTCAGGATCGCGCCGCCCGGAGGCTTACCTTAGCTCCGGGCGGCACGTCCTCTCTGTCCGGCGTCCTATCCACAATGGTGGCGCCCATAGCCGCCACGTGGATAGCGGCGCCGGGTAGTGACGTCATCGCGTCGCGCCTGACGCGATGACGTCGCGGAGCCCCGTTTTCGGCGCCAAATTGGAATATTTAAAGGGCCATTGGACGCCATTATGGCGCCCAATTATAGGACCACATTGCCTTGATCCTGGGTTTGTTTAGATCCTGTTCTAAGTACTTCTGATCCTGTTTTGCTGTATTGTTTGACCATTGCTTGGACTTTGTATATTTTGTTCCTGCCAATACACCTTTTGCCTGGACCTGTCTGACTAGGGTTGCCACCTGTCCGGTTTTGAACCGGACAGCCCGGTATTTTGAAGGGCTGCCCGGTTCAATGCTTCCTGCCCGGTTTTCCATATAAGGAAAACCGGGCGGGATTAGCTTGATTGACGCCGCGATCGGCCAATCGGCGATCGCGGCGTCATAGCTCCGCCCCGGGACCGCCCACTGATGTCACGGGACCGCCCACTGACGTCACGGGACCGCCCTGTGACGTCATGGGACCACCCCCCTGTCCGGCTTGAGCCACAGGGAAAGGTGGCAACCCTATGTCTGACTCCTGCCTGTTCCTTGCCGGTGCTACGTTATTGGACCCTTTAACCCCTAAGCTTCCTCCTTGGTCCACTACTTCCCCTGGGCGCCTATACGGCCTACCCGTGACAACCACCCCTCCCTCCCCATTTGTCCAGAACCATTATACAAAAAAAGAAGTGAAAAAAAAAAGGTAAAATAAAAAAGCATATTGAAGGTGACCATGTACAGAACCAGCCTTTTTGCTGGATTATAGAGATTCTTAGCTGCATGGGCATAAGAGCATGTGCAATATATGAAGTGAGGAAATACACTGTGTCTTAAAACTCACCAGTGCCAGAGCCAACATCACTGAATTAAAGTGGATAAGGTTCTGTCTTTTGACCATTAGTTGCCAGTTCACCAAGCAAAGATATGGTTTTCTATGCTCTACTGTGTGTTCTGTTTGTTTAATTAAAGGACATTTTACCCCCCCAAACAAAAATGTAATCAGCTCTAAAAAATCAAATGGTTAACAGTAAGGCTGCAGCGTCCCCTTAATCACTTAGAATTCTTCTCCTCCTCTAACCTACTCTGACCTTCCTCAGGAATTTACCTTGGCTGTTGACTTATGAGCATGGTCAGTTCTTCTCAGCTCAGATAACTAAGCACACCCTCCAGTCTAACAGCCAATGAAGAGACAGCATTGCTGGTTCCCATAGAAACTTATTCCCGAGGTCAGCTTAACCATTACAGTGCTCAACCCCAGCAGAACTTTTTATCAAAGTATGTTGTGCCTGTGTAAACCTGCATTCTGCAGTGCATCAGCTTTACAGCATATATTTCCTGTTTGCACATGTCAGGAAAATGTGATGGTGCTGGCAAAAGGAGAGGGAACATGCAGTATAAATGATATGGCTTGGGTGGGGAAGATATACCTAACTTATAGTCATGGTAGGGAAATTTAGGCTTTACATGTGCTTTAATGCTAATACAAGAGCACAGAGTACTGTAGATACAGGTTAAGTAACTGGTTCCCAATGATGCCTTATTCATGCCTCCAACTCCAATTAGGGGCTAAAGTAACTGTAAATATGAAAGTAGAGTCTGGCACTCGCAGGTTAACTGCAAATGTGTTTTATTTCCACGACATGTTTCGCGCAAAGCCCTTACAAAAGGGCTCGGCCCAAAACATGTCGTGGAAATAAAACACTTTTGCGGTTAACCTGCGAGTGCCAGACTCTACTTTCATATTTACGGATACTGTAGATACACACAAACTGCAGAGGATAGTACAGACAGACAGTGTACAGGTGTAACATCTCCCCAGGCTGTTTACAGCAGATTATATAGCACTTTGAGGACTCTGCTCTTTACCATTTACACTGTGCAGATTCTTTCTGAGAAAACTACCGCTGTCAGCTCTATACAATTAACAGACTCCAGGATTGTTCTGCTTACTTGCAATAGCATATTCAGGTCCAGTGCTGCCCTAGGCACTGGACCTATGAGTGCCCCTTTGCATGACGTCAGTGGAAGTGCTATCGTGGCTTTAAATTTAGCCTCAATCATTTTCTTGAACCCATCACAGATTTCTAATTAACCCTTTCCTTGTTGGGAATAAATTAAAGGGAAAGGAAAGGCAAAGAAATAAAATCTGATTTTTACTTTCTTTAATGAAAAAGAAATCTATCTCCAATATACTTTAATTAAAAAATGTGTACCGTTTTTAAAAGAAACCTGACTGTATGCAGTGAAATTCTCCCTTCATTTAGTGCTGTGGATTGGAATTGTCAGACGGTCCCTAACTTCTGGTAGTGAAACAATTATATTTCTGAACAGCAGGGGGAACCCCTGCCTTAATTACCAGCCATGCAGAACTCAAGCAGCTTTGTTTTTTGATCATCTGATGATCCCTAAGAAGCTCAGACTACACTGAGCATGTGCATGTAGTCTAGTCTTGCAAAGATGTATAACAAAGTTACAAGATGACAGCCCCCTGTGGCCAACTTTGAAAGCATAAATCATTTGTTTAGTTAGGCTTGTGGTGTAGTAAGTTCATGTTTATGCTTAGTATACAAAATACAGCATTGCTAGCCTTATTCTATTTTACACTTTCCTTGCCCATACAAGCAGAACCTGGAAAATGTGAAGTTAATGTTCTGTGCTAAATGTCCCAATAAGGTCTGAGCCCACCAAGTCATTGGTACGAGTGATGTGCGGGTTGAGTTTTACCCAACCCGCACCCGTCCGAAACAAGTCCTCCCTAAAACCGTGCCCGCTCGCTGTCGCATTCCTTTTATAGAGAAGCACGCACCCGTCTGTTGATGACATCACAAAAGAGTGGCACAGGCAAGTGTGCGTGTATAAAAGAGGAATCTGGCAGTGTAAGGTGGCGGGCAGGAAGAAGAGCTCAGCCTGGACCCGCCCACCATTTGCAAATAGGGGTGTGAGGTTGGCCCAAACCTGCGTATCACGCCGGTATTGGGCTGGCCCGCACATCAATAATTGGTACCCCGGCAGGTCAGTTTGACACTGGGCAGCGTAAATGTACAGCTGCCAGGGTCGGACTGGAGGGCCCATGGCCCACCGGGGCTGCTAGTCAGGTCCCTCCTACCGATGCCCGGGCCCCACAGCTGCTGTGGCGTGCCACTGAGCGTGTAAGCAATGCCCCTCCACCGTGCTATAGATCTGCCGAGAGAATGCTGTATGCACACGCCTGACCCCAATACATAGTGCGTGGGCACGCCTGCACATAAGTGCACGCTCTCGGCAGAGCTGCAGCAGCACGGGGGTAGGGTTGCCACCTTTTCTAGAAAAAAATACCGGCCTTCCTATATATTTTTCTTTTTTTTCCCCTATTAATAACATTGGCATCAACCAGCATTTTTACCAGCCAGACCAGTAAAATGCCAGGCAGGTGGCAACCGTAACGGTGGGGGGTGTTGCAGCAGCTGTGGGGTCCAGGGGTCAGAGGGGGGCCCTGGCTAGCAGCCCCCTGGGCCTGCAAATGTGGATCTGCGCCAGCAGGGCCCACGGGCCCACCGGGTATTTTCCTGGTGTCCCGCCGGCCCAGTCCAACAGTGACAGCTGCCTTACAAGGAGCAATGTTGGCTTAAACTTAGTGTATACTTTTGGTGCATAGAAATACACTTGCCTCAGACAGCATATTACCATGCATGACAAATAGCTGCCCCCAGTAATTGAAGAGAAAATTGAAGGAGGAAAACTGGTCTTTGTAAGTATAGGAGGCACAAGTTTGCTTTTGCAGAGCCTGAAAACGTTTTAAAAGCACCCATGATATGCTATATGGTTTGCAGAGTTATAACTACAGAGAAAGCAGACCCTGCAACTGCAGGGGCCCAAGGAAGTATAGGGGCCCCATGAGGCTAGGGTTGCCACCTGGCCGGTATTCTACCAGCCTGGCTGGTAAAAACGATGGTTGATCCCAATGTTATTAATAAACATTAATATTAATAAAAAAATATATAGGAAGGCTGGTATTTTTTTCCTGAAAAGATGGCAACCCTACACAAGGCCCTAATTCATATATAATTTCAATAATTATTGGTTGAACAGGTCAACCTCTAGACATTTTGGGGGCCTGAAAAATTATTTGCTGTGGGGCCCAGTAATATCAAGTTACCCCACTAAAGCTGGCCATAGACGTAAATATTTTTAAAAGATCCAATGGTTATCGTAAGACCACGATTGTCTCAAAACGATCATTTAAATGTCCGATGTGTCCATCAACTAAAAAGACCATTTCAGGCGATATTGCCCGCAAAACTGAGGGGTCGCTGCCTGCTTGGTCCTTCAAACATAGGTAGATTGCATGGGGACCGAAAAAGATTTTCTAACCTGGCCAATCAATTTTCAGACCGATGTCGGACGAAAAATCGTAAGATGTACGATCGTTCGCTAAGATCAGTTGTTCGGCAGAGATGATCTTTACGACCTTTATGGTGTGCCATGTAAAACCGTGCACATTGAAAAAGCTGGATGCGGCATTGCGGTGGATGGAGTGTAAAATTCTGGCAAAAATAAAAGTCAAGTGCAAACCCATGCGCCTTCACCCCAAGCCAACAGTGGTGCAAATGTTTATGTGTCAAACTCGTTATTTCACGGTGCAAAAATGTTTTGTGTAAAATGAGTATATTCACGGTGATTTGTCAAGTCTGCGCGCCATTCTACATCTCCCTTCAGGGCAATGCAGAGAATATACGAGTCACTGCAGGTAGTACTTGTCAGGCTGGGCAGCGCTAGCGACATTCCAACAAAATGCTTCCCGTTCCTTTCATAGATATTTGTTTTTAGGCCTTACTTTAAAGAAACCTTCCTGTCAGCGAGCAGGGGGTTTGTTAGTGTGCGACACTGCGACGCATTATTACAATGACCAACTAGTGTGAGACATTTAAACTGGGGGGGGGCGTGAAAGAGGAAAGAAGCAAGCAGAGGGGCGTGTCAGGGGGCGGAAAGGGGTGGAACCAGGGGAGGCTGTTGGGGGAGAAGACAGAGAGAGACGTGGGACAGAGAAAGAGACTCGTTCAGAATGAGAAGTAGCTGGAAGACAAACATATCGGGAGGGAGAGCTGGGAGCCATACAGAGAGAAGTAGAAAGAGCTAGCAAGAGAACCCTGGGCTGGGAGAGGCTCACGCAGCGCCAACCGGGCTCATATCCTGGGAGAGACAGACAAGGGGCGACAGGGCAAACATGTCCGGGAACGGGATGGAGCAGCGAGCTCTGAAATATGAGCAAACGCTGGTGAGTGTGTCCTGCAGGGATATGGCAACTAAACTTTAACTTGCCCCTCTGAAATTGCACTGTGCCGAGCCCACTCTATCCTAAATATTCAAGATAATGTTGTATTTAATGACAATGAATTTGTTGTAGTGCAGTCAGACTTGCCTGCTGAATAACCTGCATAACCCTGCAGCACTTCCTAGGGATGTCACTGACAGCTGCTCTATAGCCAGCCTCATGCACAGCCTCACTGTCTATAGAGCTGTCCCTGTGTAAATAATAGGACTTTGCTCCTTTACTATCTATGCAAGTGTCTATCCCAGGGTACTTAGTGAGCTAAGCTCTGTGATTGCCAAACCTCTTTACTTAATTTTTCAGGATTCACTGATGTCTGGCGAACTGTCTGGCAAATGTGGTGCCGCTATTCAAAAAGGAATCCCGTTCTCAGCCTCAAAATTATAGGCCAGTTAGTCTGACGTCAGTTGTAGGAAAGCTTTTGAAAGGTTTAATAAAGGATAAGATACTGGACTTCATAGCAAATCATAATACAATGCATTTGTGCCAGCATTTGTTTATGCGTAATAGATCTTGCCAGACAAGCTTAATTTCTTTTTAGGAGAAGGTGAGCAGGGACCTCGATTCTGGGATGGCAGTGGATGTGATTTAATTAGACTTTGCTAAAGCATTTGATACAATGCCTCACAGAAGGTTACTGGTTAAATTACGGAATATTGGCCTGGAACATAGTATTTGTACCTGATAGAGAACTGGCTAAAAGATAGACTACAAAGAGTGGTGGTAAATGGAACATTTTCTAATTGGACCAGTGTTAGTGGTGTACCACAGGGCACTGTACTGGCCCCTTGCTTTTCAACTTGTTTATTAATGACCTGGAGGTGGGCAGTGAAAGTACTCTATTTTTACAGATATTAAATAGTGCAGAACAAGGGTTTTTTGTAGATAACAAGTTGTATACTTAGTAACATAGTAAGTTAGGTTGAAGAAAGACACACGTCCATCAAGTTCAACCTTTAAACTTTTTTTAAACAAACAATAACATTAAAAAATAAAAGTGTAAAGTAATGAAAATATTATGTAGTGTTGCCCTGCACTGTTAAAAATGATCTGTTTGCTTCAGAAACACTACTATTGTTCATATAAACAAGTATAAGTATAAACAAGTATAAGTAGCAATGGTGGAAATTTAAAAAAGGCTATATGGCACAGGATAAATAATGGATAACAGATAACATTATGTTCTAAAGAGCTTATCTGTTATCTGGTGTGTAACTTGAGCTTTTTCTCCTTTGAATAGCTGCCCCCATGGCAACAGAGCAGATTCTTTATATAAACAATAGTAGTGTTTCTGAAGCAAACACCGCAGTTTTACTAGTGCAGGGCAACGCTGCATTAAATTTTTATTCCTTTAAAACTGTTTTATTTTTTCATGTTACTGGTCCCCAGCCTAACTGTTCTTTGATCCAGAGGAAGCCAAAAAAACCCATCTGAAGCCTCTGCAATTTGGGGGAAAAAATTCCTTCCTGACTCCAAAATGGCAATCGGACTAGTCCCTGGATCAACTTGTACTATGAGCTATCTTCCATACTCCTGCCATCCAACCCCTTCTTAAAGCTATCTAATGTATCAGCCTGTACAACTGATTCAGGGAGATAATTCCACATCTTCACAGCACTCACTGTAAAAAACCCCATCGAACCTCTTTTCTTGTAATCAGAATGGGTGTCCTTGTGTCAGCTGGAGAGACCTACTGGTAAATAAAGCATTAGATAGATATTTATCTGCACACATATATATATATATATATATATATATATATATATAGCGCATGCGCAGTTGGAGCAGGAAAGCTCCATTAATTACCGAACAGCAAAAAGAGGATCCGGAAGAAGCTGAGACTGACAAACATGGTGCCCCTGTGCTCCACTGCACTGTTCTGCTTTGTGCCCCAAGAGGGGCTTGGATGATTTCTTGGACAGACATAATATCAAATCTATTGTGATACTAACCTTTATAGTTAGTATAGATATGGGTATATATAATTTATGTGAAGGTATGGAGGCGTGTGTGTATCGATGCTGGGTTTTCATTTGGAGGGGTTGAATTTGATGGACTTTGTCTTTTTTCAACCCAATTTAACTGTGTAACTATCCCAAAGTTTATTTCCACCCAAAGATTTAACTATATATACATCAGCTATCAATCAACAGTCAATTGAATATACTTTATGTTTGAGGCCCCTGTGTTAGATCTGCAGGAACATAAGAACGCATCTATTGACCATTCAATCACAGTTGGCTTTTCACACTCACAGCTTTACCTTTAACTAAACATCAGTGTGCTCATCACAAATTCTCAGCTTTAGGGCCCTTGCATATTGAAAGCCTCAAAACACATATTATTTTGATGTGCACTTTTTAACTCAAGTTGATGTGAATGTACATTTATAAAAGTGCAACATGTTGCATGCACAAAAATGCAATGAAATTCTGAGAATGCTTGTGGGTAAAAACTGGCACAATATAATATATTTATAATCTGCACTCAAACCTGCATCTCAACATGAAACATAAAAAAAGCCTAAAGATTAACCTTCTGCCTCACCTCTGGTGCTTGAAACCTCTCTTACATTCACTTACTAATAAAATTCTAATTTACTGTCACTGTATTTTATAAAGGATTCCATTGTAAAGCTAGGAACAGACTAGAATAAGATTCTACATTCAAACTATTTTGATCTTGTGGGATATAAGTCTATTTAACTTTCATACAAATATTTTTTTCTGTAATACTGCAAGGATCACTGGATATCCTCATGCTGATTGACATAGGATATTTGTATTAAAGGGGAATTCAATCCCTCGGGCGCTAACCTCCTCCCCCCGGCCTTCTGCCCCTAAGTCACTACTTACTCCTCTGTTTAGGTCCCCACTGTGCAGGTTCCCGGGCGCCATCTTCTTCAGCAACGTCTTCTTCCTGGATCCGTCGGCGTTTGGCGGTGCATGCGCAGTAGGACACATTTGCCAGTTTGTACTACTGCGCATGCGCCGAAAGTTCACGAAGTTCGCCGACGGATCCAGGAAGAAGACGTTGCTGAAGAAGATGGCGCCCGGGAACCTGCACTTAGGGGACCTGCACTGAAGGGTAAGTAGCCACTTAGGGGTATTTGTCCACAGGTAGAGGTAGGCCAGGGGAGAGGAGGTTAGCGCCCGAGGGATTGAATTCCCCTTTAAAGACAGGTCCTTTTAGCAACTGACAAAAAGTTTTCTGTCCCCAACTTAAAAAGGGTACAATGGTGGAAAAAAAAATAAGAATAGAAAGGTGGGTAAACTCTGTATAGCCCCAGCGCATGTTACCACTGAATGCTTATAAAATTTGACTTGCATAGTTTTATGAATATATGATGTTTGCATGCACTCCCACAAGTCATAGTAAAAGATGGGTGTATATACATAATGGACTATAGTTCATGGCCATTTATTTTTGACATCAGATGCACCTCCTCAGCTTGCTTCAGCATTCATGTTAGCATGTCAATATGACCAGGACCATCTATGGGCATTATTGGCAGATGATGCACTAGAACAGTGTTTATTAATCTTTTTCCCAAATAAAGTCACAAAATCAACATTGTGGTACAAAAACCAACTTTGAACCAGTTATACATCTTGTTTTTTTTTTTATTATTGGAGGGCATTTTAATGTATTTTTAGGGATTGGTGTGATCAGCCCATTTTTGGATTCAAACCCATTGATAACAAACCCCTGCACTAATTCTAGGGGGTAATGAAAGTAGAAAAATGGGCACAACATCATAATAGCCAATCAGCAGGTAGAGTTTACTGCTCATCTCGTTAAACACCGGCAACAATGACTTTTTTATGTGTCTGACCATTTTCTAAAACTTACAATTATTATATTATTTGACATTTATCAGCAGCGTCAGAGGAATGCCCACAACTTATTGTATCAACTGTAACAAGAAATAAAAATGGTATTAAATGAGCATGCTCAGAGGATAGTTTGGAGCACCCCTCACACACACACACACACTCACCTCTAGGGAACACAGAAAAAACCTAAAAGCAGTTTGAAAAAGGCCATTATTTCTACTCAAAAACAACTGAACTGAAAAAAGTGTTTGTGAGGTGAACTGCCAATTTAAAAGTTAGTTAGATGTATGTTTGTTTTCTAACAACTACAAAGTGGTGGACAAGAGCTGATTGTATAGAGATATTCAACAGACCAGCTTAACTCGTTCTGTTCTGTGAATAAGGCCATAAAGCAGGGATTCTTCATGGTGTTGTTCACCTTGTTCACCTTTGAGCTAAATTTTAGTGTGTTGTAAAGAGTAATTTGCAGTTAGTTAACATTTTTATTATTTGTACTTTTTTGAGTTATTTAGCTTTTTATTCAGCAGCTATCTGCAATTTCAGTAATCTGCTTGCTAGAGTTCAAATCACCCTAGCAACTCTGCATTGATTTGAATAAGAGACTGGAATATAAATAGGATAGGGCCGGAATAGAAAGATGAGGTATATAAATTTGTAGCCTTACCGAGCCTTTGTTTTTTTAGATGGGGTTATTGACTATTATTTGAAAGCTGCAAAAAGTCAGAAAAAGGCAAATAAGGGTAGTGACGTACGAGCAGATTCAGGGGGATTTAGTCACATGGGGACTAATCGCCTCTTCTTCTGGGCGACAATCTCCCCAAACTGCCTTCCTGTGCCATACCGCCAGCTTGAATTTAAAATCGCTAGCAGTATGGCACTTGAGGCGCTTCGTTTTCCGAAGTTGCCCGAAGTCTCCTCTTGAGGCAGCTTCAGGCGACTTTTGGTAAACAAATCCCAGCGAGTGCCATACTACTGGCGATTAATCGGCAGGCTACTAAAACTCCCTGAATCTGCCTGTGAGTCACTACCCTAATTCAGAAACTATTATTAAAAAGTCATAATGAAGGCTAATTGAAAGGTTGCTTAGAATAAGCCATTCTATAATATATTAAAAGGTATCGTAAAAATGAACCACGCCTTTAACATGTTTTTTGGTTCCAAGAAAATAAGCCCCCATGTTCTTCAGGCTTTGGGCACAAAAGCATTCTGTATGCTTCTCTCTGCCTAATTAACATTTATGAGGAGGAGAGAAGCGGATGTGCTGAAATCAGCATTTCCTTTAAAGGAACAGGTTCCACCTGCGTGCAGCTACACAGAGTCAAGCTGAACAGAACCAGCTATCACGTGTTTCAAGCTGATCTCTGTATGTCCCCACACAGGCGGAAACTGTTCCTTCAAAGATGCGTTGATTTCAGTACAGCCGCTTCCCTCTGCCTTGTTAATATTCATTAAGTGGAGAGAAGCGTATAAAACACTTGGGTGCCCAAAGAATACCTTCCTTCAGTTAAAAATAGTTATTAAAATGAGATAGCTAACTGGTTTTAAAAACAGTTTTAGAATCAGGAAACTGATTTACAAAGTGGAAGGCAAAGATTAAAAAATGTTTAATTTTTTTTCGAACTTTGAACTCTGCCTTGCTCCATATATGAAGTTACGCAGATCTCTGTGCTCTGTTTCAATGGCATCCCCCATGATTACAGCACTGCCTGCATTCGGCACCTCTATATTCATGGGATGGGATGAGGAAGGCATGTTAATTCCACACTGATCCTCTTACTTACATGTCATTCAGAAGAAGAAAAGAAATACTCTCATATTGCATTTTTTACAAAAAAGTGTAATTATAAAATGCTTCATTAGAAAAAGAATGTCTTTTTTTCTGGTTTTGTACAAATATCAAATTCCAGAGGCTTTTTGTATCTATCAGTTTATAGAAATGGGTTCAATAAAGGCATTTTTATTCCAATAGGAAGGAGTGCCAGAATTAACTGACTATTTAGAGCACTATATCTGATACAACACTTGTGTAAACTGCATGCAACCTCAAGAAAGTTTCAGAGTGCTGAATGTGTATTTATACAGTCCATTGACCAGCAAACTTGTACTGTATTGAATGTTTTTACCCAGAAGCCATTACTTTTGTGTTGCATGAACTAATGTATCCGAACACTATAGGGCTGATTTATGAACATAGGTGCTAACAAAAGTACAGTTGACAGTAGAAATTATTTGTATGTGATTTAGTGTGTCACATTTAGATTCAGTTGAATAGAAGTGCCCTGCCCATAGAATCCACTGGTGCCATCAGATCAAGTTTTGTAAAGAATGCAAAAGTGAAAATTACCAAGCGATCTAACTTGATTGCATCCACATCTGCTATTTCCTTCAGGTTCCCTATTCAAATAATGAAAAGCAGCTGCTGGTGTGCCAGGTTTATTGAGGAGACCTTATCGATCAGAACACTGTTTCATGGTCCTGAAAGAGGATTTAAAACCCCAAAAAATGATTGTGTTATATTGCTCAGAGCACTTTTGTACTTTACATCTATATTCTTACATACAGTTTCTATTTTAAGTGCTTTCTGAGATATTAGCAGAGTCAGACTGCGCCAGCAGAACACCGGGAAAAAACTCAGCGTGCCCCTACCGACCCCAGCCTAGAAAATGCTATCTGCAGACGCTGATAATGGCGCCCCCTACACACACAATCGCTCTGAGTACACAAAACATGTAAGGTATATAGTGTGTGGCTGGTGCACCTCACAAATGTGATGGGGGTTTGGTGGCACTTATGATGAGGTGTTGGCCCCCATGTGGCAGCCCCGGTGAGCCCCAGACTCCCCAGTCCAACACTACATATTAGTAAATTATAGTTTTATACTGCTAAGCATGCTTTCATCTGAAGACAGTGTAATCAACCATGTCTATGCACTGCCTGTATTCAGTTAAACCTTGGGTTGCTCATTCTCAGCAGTATAAAACTGCAAATTTCTTAGACAATAGAAAATGAGTGCTCTCCATTTTTTGGGATTAGTACCCCTTGAAAAGTTTAGTTTTGTTCTTGCACACATAGACACAAAAGCTGACAGATCCTGTCTTCCTGTATCGGAACTATGCACACTAAACGCAGATAAGATGCTGCATATTGTGTTATAACAGTGTTTGGCATTCCAGCAGACTTCTGTGGGTACAGTGACCATTGAAGATAATATTAACTTCTGTGCTCTGTGTGTTGGACCATCACCTCATGGGAAGGCGATTAAAACTGCCCATGTGTTAGAGCCTTTACAGGGTAACGGACAAATGAATATTTTTGGTGTCGGAATAATAAAATGGTGTGCCTGTTTTGTGGTACAGCACTCTGCAGCCCAGCAACTTGTGTAGCTTGTGTTTTGTTATAGGTGAATGTTTAGAGATTATTTATTGCAGTGTAATGGGTGATACGTGTGTTTGTGTGTCATTGTCTTGTGGATCTGACTGCATGTCTCTTGGCTATGCTTGCTTCTGGTTTTGTTATTACAACAGTGCTTACACCCTTTTGACAACATATGCCCTGGATTGATTCTTTAGCTTAGCTGGACAGAGTGGTCTGGCATAGTGTTCCTCTGTCTGTTTGTGCCCACTTCTTGTTCAGTGGGCGGATTATTCAATACATGCCTTTGTTGTCCATTGTGCAGCTGATTAAAGTCTTAGCGTTGAGAAGAGATGGGGGTGTGTGTTCTATTAATTCATTCTTCACTGCATGTTAATTTAGAAGCACATGATTCTGGAGAAAATACGGTAAATACCCATATGAGTTTGAAAATAGCCACCATGGAAAAAGTTGTTTGCTCTAAGGGCACCCTTGACCCACAGTAAAACACGTTCTCAAGTGCTGGCTGGGTATCATCCTAGTATATTGTAACTGAAAAACACTGGCATAGGTACTGCTCACTTGATACAGAGAAGAATATAAAAAATCAATAAAGTAGATCTAAAAGTAAAAATTTACATTGCTGATAACTTACTCAGAGTGCATCTCTGAGAAATTTAGCAAATTTACATTAATTTACTAAGATCAATCAGTATTTTATTATGTAATAAAAGTAATAATGTACCCAACCCTGAAGAAGGATATTATATGCTATTACAGGGCCCCGTGGCCATATACTGAAGCATAAGTGGTTCTATACAGGTTATGGAGTTTTTCTTTGACTTTTAATATTCTAATCTTTCAAAGGACCAATAACGTAAAAAAAAAAATTTTGTTAGTATACTACTACAAAAAAAAACACCAACACACAGTAAACTGTAAAATCACAAAGTCTTTATTAAGAAATAACTTACCGAAACTCTGAAAAAGCGATTGGGCAATCCATCGTGCAGCGCTCGATTTCTCCTCCCTGCCTTACTTATAGGAGAAATTAAGCCCCACACATTGGATCGTTGCCATGTCGCCTCTTCTGAAGAGGAACGCAAGCGGAGTTATTTCTTAATATTTAAAGCTTAATATGTGTTGTTGCTTGTTTTGTGGTATACTAACAAATCTATTAAACCATTTTTTTGATGTTACTGGTCTTTTAATAGAGAGAATACAATATTTTTCAAAGTATACAGGTTTTGTGATTCATATGACATGCAATGATACTAAGCAATGATTGCAATAAATTGAAAATGTATTTGCCAATTCTTGATTTACCATATTATTGCATATTTGTAACATTGAATGGTTTCTGATCCTTAAACAAACTAAATAAGACAAAAAGAACCTAAGTAAACACATAACACAGTTTATTTAAAGAACAAAGTTATCCAACAAGCACATCATCCATGTGAAAAAGTAACTGAACCATATCATGAGAGTTAAGTAATCAGCTCAAAGTTTCTACAGTAACTTATGGAAAAGAAAAAAAAAACCTTTTTAAAAAAAAGTTATAACATATCAATGTAGCAAATGTTTCTAAGACTCCAATGTACCATTAAAACCCAGTTATCTCCAAAGGGAGAAGACTTGGAAAAGTAGTATGTTGTAAGAAAGAAACTAAACTAAAATGAGATTAATGGACCATGACAACTTGCAGGAAAATTATTAAGGAGAATGATCATGTCATCTGTCATTGGGTTGTACAGCAATACAAAGATTCAAAACACTGAATGGCTAACAAACCATTGTGAAGCTCTATGACCTGAATAAAAGTGCTCAGCCTTTAGTCTAGTGTTTTTATTTGGCCATTGAGCTCTCCAATGGCTATTGTATTCCTTATATACCTTATATTTTAATATGGGGGTGTATTTTTGCCTTTATTATTATTATGATGATTTTATGAAATTATTGCTGAATGTATTTGAACACATTGCTGGATATTTGACCATAAAAGCTGTAACACAACGTATAGTGTTTTTGCAGTAAGAGGATCAAGCCATTTCAGTATTAGAGCTGGATTATTTTAAACCTTATTATGTTTATTTTCACAACATTCCAGACCTAGGGCTGAGGATGGAGATTCAGAATAGGTTCTCACGGTTCACATTCACTACTAAATATTTCACAGAAATCTGCTTGCCCTGTTGCAGTAGTCAAGGGTAGAACAATCTAGACCCAAACCCTCAAAACCATCACGGCAATATCCAGCGACTTAGGAAGATGCAGCGCCGCGTGTGAATAGGCGCAGGAGACTTTTCTGTTTTCTGAGACACTGTTTAGCGGGTGTGATAAATGGGTAAGCAAGGAGTTTCCTTGGCCTTTAACAAGACCTTATATTGTGAAATTAGCTGCAGCTGGATCAGATGACTACCAGTTGTGCATCAATGATGTCAATGGCATGAACATTTCTCACATTAGTTGCCATACCAAGCTTTCGCTATGGCTCAGTTCCAGACTGAGTGGATCCTATAACCCAGTTTGGGGTTTAAAAATTTTTGTCAGGATCTGCATTTAGGCAAATATTAAGTGTTTTGACAAACCAAATACAAATCATTCATGATATTTTAAACTCTAGTTAACTCACCACAACAAATATTTGGATCTTTTTAAATTCTAAAATTTACTGTAAAAATTTGGGTTTGATTTTGCTGAATCTAGGGGATTTGTTATTTGGCCATTGTTATTTTGGATTTAGTGCATCCATCGAAAGATTTTTCATTTGATCGAATATGCCCATTTTAGAGCGCCCATATTCGATGAAAATGACCCTGAAATTCGACCATTAGTAAATCTGCCCCTTAATAACCATGGCCCCGTTTTCTTCTTCCCAGTCAACAGTGAGCCACAAGGAAGCATTACTGTAGTTCCATGTAGAAACAGGTTGTTGCTTGAGGTAAAATGCATTTGTTAAAGCACTGCGTTGCATTTTGGTCCAAATACATTCTGTTAACTGAAGAATCTTTTTTTTTGTAGGAATAATATGAATTTTGTTCTAACAAAATATATATGTAGCATGAAAAGCTGGCTGCCTGGACTACTGGAATGGATTGCATGTTCCTTCTAGAATACTATAGTCTACTACTACTTCCAGGGACGTACCACAAAATACTTTAAACAGAGAAACCATTCCCTATTTAGTAACATCTCCCTTGCAGCTTTCGTCTCCTATTGGGGAGAAATTAAAGGGATACTGTAATAGGAAAACATCTTTTTTTCAAAATGCATCAGTTAATAGCGCTACTCCATTTCTCAAAAGAGCAAATAGATTTTTTTTATAATCATACAAAATGAAGCACAATGCCCGAAAATATAGTAGTAATGTATATGTATAAAGGAGGCTCCAAGTAGAAGTTCGGTTGTACTTACAGTTCACCCCAGTCCATGGGTGCAGAAAGTTTAGCAAAAACAAAAATTGTAAGTGCTTCCTCAAAAGTTAAAAATTATGTCCGAAAAATTAATAAAAAATCAATAAATTTATTAAGACATATACACAAATTGCCTGACATGTTTCGTGCCTATTGGGGCACTTACATCCTATGAGTATGTACCCCAATAGACACGAATCGCGTCAGGCATTTTGTGTATATGTCTTAATAAATGTATTGAATTTTTATTAATTTTTTGGATATAACTTTTCACTTTTGAGGAAACAATTAAAATTTTTGTTTTTGCCAGATTTTTTTTATATTCAATTTTGAAATCTGACATGGAACTAGACATATTGTTTCCCAGCTGCCGCGGTCATTTGACTTGTGCCAGTAATGGAACTACTTTCTGGCATGCTGTTATTTCTCCTACTTAATGTAACTGAATATGTCTCAGTAGGACTTGTTTTTTACTATTGAGTGCTGTTCTTAGAGCTACCAGGGAGCTGTTATCTTGTGTTAGTGAGCTGCTATATGGTTACCTTCCCCTGGTTCTTTTGTTAGGGTCAGTCTACACAAACAGATTCGGGGAGATTTGTCACCCCTGCGACAAATCGCCTCTTCCTCAGGGCGACAATCTCCCGAACTGCCTTCTCCCTGCCCTGCCCCTACTAAACTGAAAATCACCTGTGGCAATTCACACATGATGCTTCAGAAAATGAACGGCCACGTGTGAATTGCCACAGACAATTTTCAGTTTAATGGGCGGAGGGCAGGGAGAAGGCAGTTTGGGGAGATTGTTGCCCTGAAGAAGAGGCAGTTTGTCGCTTGGGCAACTAATCCCCCTGAATCTGCTCATGTTGACTGACCCTTAGGCTGCTAAGGGGGGGGGAGGCAGGGGGTGATATCACTCCAACTTGCAGTACAGCAGTAGAGAGTGACTGAAGTTTATCAGTCACATGACTGGGGGCAGCTGGGAAACTGACAATATGTCTAGCCCCATGTCAGATTTCAAAATTGAATATATCAAAATCTGTTTGCTTTTTTGAGAAACGTATTTCAGTGCAGAATTCTGCTGGAGCAGCACTATTAACTGATGCATTTTTTTTTTTAAAAAAACATGTTTTTCTATGACAGTATCCCTTTAAAGATAAAACATACCTTTTACACGCTTATTTGATCATCCTACCTCAGTAGTTAAAAGCAAAAATTACTTTTCACTTAGTAAATTAACTAAATATGTAGTAAACAGCTACTGCAGGAATTCATGTGTTAAAACAATATATTTCCAAATGTAAATGCACAGTTAAATTTTATTACACAGCTTTTAAATCAGAAACATATAACATAATTGTAGCATGTGCAAATGTTTTTACACCCTACTAACAAGTCACCACCTTTGGCACAGATCAGGTCTTGTAAATGACTTTTGTATCCAGTAAAGATCATTTCAGTTCTTGTTGTATGGATTTTTGCCCCTTTCAGAACACTTCTAATTCCAAAATCTTTTATGCCCCCCTTTGCATGTTTAAAGTGACAGTAACATCAAAAATAACAGTGTTTAAAAGTAATAAAAATATAATGCAATGTTATTGTTTATATATAAGCTGCTGTGTAGCAATGGGGGCAGCCATTCATAGAAGAAAAGACTCAGGTTACACTGCAGATAGCAGATAAGCTCTGTAGAACATAATGGTGTTCTCTGTTATCCATGATTTATCCTGTGCCATATAGCCTTTTTCCAATTTCCACCATTGCTACACAGCAGCTTGTTTATATGAACTATAGTAGTGTTTCAGAAGCAAACACATCAGTTTTACCAGTGTAGGGCAACAGTACAATATATTCATTACTTTAAAACACTTTCATATTTTGATGTTACTGTTCCTTTAAGATGAACTCAGAATTTCAGTGATGTTTAGTCCAGGATACTGTGAGGGGCATTCCAATCCCTTCAGCTTACTTTTGTTCAAATAGCTCGTGGCTTTTAAGGTGTGTTTAGCATCATTAACTTGACAGAGGAGCCATCCCTTTTTCAGCGTCTTGGCCGTGTTTCACACTGGCATAGAAAATAAACTGATAGTGAAATCCATTTTTCCCTCTACATATACAGGTATGGGATCCATTATCAAGAAATCCATTATCCAGAAATCTCAGAATTATGGAAAGACTGTCTTTATAGACTCCATTAAATCAAAATTTTTCAAAATTATTTAAATTTTTCTCTGTAATAATAAAACTGTGCCTTGTACTTGATGTCAACTAAGATATAATGAATCCTTATTGGAAGCAAAACCAGCCTTAGGTTTTTAGGTTTATTTAACGTTCACATAAATTTCTAGTAGACTTAAGGTGTGAATATCTAAATATCTGTTATCTGAAAAACCCCAGGTCCCAAGCATTCTACATAACAGGTCCCATACCTGTACAATGTTTCCGGTTCCACACAACCCCAAAGCGTAATGGATTCACCCCTATGTTAAACAGCTGTGTTGAGGTTTTTTTTTTTTCCATAAGATGATGTTTATTTTTTTTTATTTAAACATCCTTTTGATGACTGTGGAAAGAGGAACATTTTCTGATTGGACCAGTACCATTGGGGTCTGTTGTTCAGCTCCTTGCTTTTTAACTTTTTTGACTTGGAGCTGGGCATATGTTTTGCTAATGATGCTAAATTGTACAAAACTATAAGTCCCATGCTGAATGCTGACACTTTGCAGAGTGATTTGTCTAAATTACAAAACTAGGCAGCAAACTGGAAAATGAGGTTTAGTGAGGTTCAATATTGATAAGTGCAATATTATGTAGATATAATATAAATGAAAGATGCGCTAAATGTCAGTTTTTTTGTGGATATCCTTAATTTAGAAGGATCTGGGAACTTTTATAGATAACAAGATGTCTAATTCCAGCAGGGTCATTCTGTGGCTACAAAAGCAAATAACGTTCTGTCTTGTTTAAAAAAGGGCATTAAAGGAAAACTATAGCCCCTGAACAATGTAGGTCTCTATAAACAGATATTGCATAAAACAATATATTAACAAAATAACGTTAAACTGCTATCAATGGTTTTTACCTTAGCAAGGTATATCTCTGGGATTTTAATCAGAAATATGACAGTTAAAGGAAAACTATATCCGACAGACAATGTAGGTCTCTATAAAAAGATATTGCATAGAACAGTTCATCTGTAAAACCCTGCTTCATGTAAATAAACCATGTGCCATTGGGTAATCATAAATAGAAAATTGCCATTTTAAAAAATAAAGACAGCCTCCTGGGATCGTATGATTCAATGGTGCACACAAACATACCAAACAAACTATAAAGTTAGGTCACATGAGCCAATTAACAGACAGAGTTGTGTCTTTTGCTTCCACACTTCCTGTTACAGTTAGAGTTGAAATATTTCTGGTCAGGTGATCTCTGAGGCAGCACACATACCATCACAAAATGGTGGTTCAAGGCAAGAGATGTAAAAGGGCAATATTTAATTAAATATATATACCAGTTTGGTGAGATTCTTTAATATGTCCCTTAATTTGATATGAACTATCTGTTGCTCAAGTATTCATTTTCGGGGTAAAGTTTTCCTTTAATTCAAGGGATGAATACAAAACTTTGCCTCTTCATAGGTCCCTTCAATGCCTCAATTTGAGTATGAAGTGCAGTTTTGTGTCTAGTCTTTAGAATGATATTAAGCTGGAGACAATTTAAAATGAGTGAAAACTTAAAATCAGGGAATGTAAAATGGGAGTTCTGCTGTACCTCCCAACTGTCCCTTTTTTATCGTGAGGCAGTCCTGATTTTGACAGCTCAGCCAGCAGTCCTGGATTTTTATTAAAATTTCCCCTGTTTCTCTTTGAGCTTTTGCACTGAACAGCCAGAAAAATATACACTTTTTCTGAAATGTAAGAGGCTTTTTGCAGGCAGCCCAGCAAATATACAATTGTAACTATATTTAAGGCAAGCGGTCTCTTGGGGAAACTCTCTCTTAGAGGGCAATTCACCTTCTTTAGCAAAACTGTAAAACCTGTAAAAACTGAAAAATACATAAAACCTGACTCTAAAACCCCCAGAAATGTGTTCATTTTCCATAACCCGACAACTTTTGTAAAATGGATGTGATATTGAGGGGTTGTGACCATAAAATTGGCATGGGCAAATCATTTGTTGCCACTCTACATGCAACAGATCTTTTTGTCCCTGTTTCTTTAAAGTGATGTGTATATCCGCACTGGGGTTCATTTAGAGGGGTTGAATTTGATGGTCCCCAACTTAACTAAGTAACTATAAATGTTTTTTTATACCTCATTCCACAGGTTAAAAGGAGATTGGAAAAGTTAGTCTTGGGGCTAAAAATATAGGAAATAAGCAAGCCTGGCCTAGTGTGATTAAAGTGAATTACACTGTGCAGTTGTGAATAATCATACAACTTCATAGTTCCTGGAAATATATAATAGTTGTAACCTTTGATACTTTCTTTTTCAATATTTTCATATAGCCATAGAGTTATAGATGTATTTGCATTATTGGTCATTTAACACATGATCTTAGAAATCTTATGGATCGATTCGTAATCTTAGCATTCTTAATAAACGTTACAGATCTCATTGAAACACTGATCTCAATGTCACTGAACAAGAATTTTGGCTAAAGAAAGTTAGGTGGAGGGAAAAAAACACTTGAGTGTAGGCCAATGAAAGAGCCTTTGACTGACTTTGCTTGACTCATCTGTATTCAAAGCATGCTCTTTTCTTTGAAACGGATTTAAGGGATACTACGTTATACAAGCAGTGACTTTTTCATTACAGTGTTGGCATATTTGCGTTTGGTTCCCCACTAATATAAGAAAAACACACATATTTCATTATCATTATTCTGTTATGTTGCATATGCAACTGCCACTTGAATTAAAACAGTTTGGAAGTCCAGATACAGTGGCTGATGGCATTATTCAGCCAGTGTACATGATGCCTCCCAATTAAGTGGACTGGGGAGTAACTGAAAAACATAGGGGCAAAGTGCAGCATTAGAAATAGGTTGACGACTCTGTATGAACAATAGGTACATTTTACACAATAGGATTATCTTCAGTTTATTATGAGCACAGAGATTCCAAGACTGACTGATATGACCTCATAGATTTTTTTATCGAGAGATTGCTTACCAGAGCATGCATGTGACAGTGATACAGATTTTAGACTGTATACATGTCAGGGAAAAAACAACAACAGCACAGTGTTTTTGAGGAGGTAGCCGAGACAATCCAGAATGTATACCAAGGCACAACTAGCCCTATGTGTGAATAATACAATGAGAGAGAACACACATTTTTGTTTATGTATATTTGATACAATATTTTCTGGTATAATAACAACCTCGCAAAAGGCTCACTGTTTGGACTCACTGCTGAATAATAGGGATGCACCGAATCCTCTATTTTTGATTCAGAACCAAATACGAATTTGCATATGCAAATTAGGGGTAGAAAGGGGAAAACTTTTTTTCTTCCTTGTTTTGTGACAAAAAGTCACATGCAAATTAGGTTTCAAATTTGTTTCAACCGGGCAGAAGGATTTGGCTGACACCGAATCCTGCTGAAAAAGGCTGTATCCCAAATCGAATCCTGGATTCAGTGCATCCCTACTGAATAAGCAAGTTAAAATTAGTAGACCTTTCCTGGGATTTATTTTTTGGAATTATTGGGACCTGGGGTTTTCCAGACAGTTTTTCCATAATTTGTAAAACCATTTTTTTTAGTAGGACTCTATAAAAAGTAACAATGTAGGAGTCCGAGTTTTCCTGATATTATGTATCATCCCTCTGTGTGTATATATATATATATATATATATATATATATATATATATATATATATATATAGTGGCAAGCTGGCGGCTTGAACACCTAACTTTGGGTGGTAATTAGCAAATGGTAGGACAGGCAGCATAGGAAAAGGAGCAGTTAGACAGGCACACAGGGGCTCTTTAAAGGAAAAGTAAATGTTTTTCTTTTTCTTTCTGTAAATTTGCTCTAAACAGCCCCCCAGATTAATGTACCTTAGTCCCTGCTGCAAGTCTGCTCTGGTTTCTGTGTTATCAGCAGCTTGTTTCCCCTTCTTCCTGGTGCAGAGTGAAGCCCAGCCCCTTAGCTTACTGAGCTGTCCATTTGCTGCTGTTCCACAATAGAGAGGAAGAGGGAGCCAGTGTTTCATTAGTAAGCTAGTTTCCTCAAGCAAAAGCTGCTACACACACTGCTCTCTGCTATGTCATAGTATGCAAATGATCTTCTGGACTAGTCCAAGATATAAGGTCAGCTCAGAAAGCTATGGGGCGGGGCTTCACTCTGCACCAGGAAGAAGGTGAAACAAGCTGCTGATAACACAGAAACCAGAGCAGACTTGTAGCAGGGACTAAGGTACATTAATTTGAGGGGCTGTTTAGAGCAAATTTAGAGATAGAAAAAAAAAACGTTTACTTGTTCTTTAAAAAAACATTCAGCATTTACAACAAACCATAAAAATAAATCCTTGCCCACTGTACAATACCTTCCCTCACTATACTGGGCCCCTTGTGGACTACAGTCAAAACATAATTTGGGTTCACCCCTGTACTCACAGTCTTTGACGGAATTTCTCATCTGGCTCTTAGTCACAGCCACGGGCTCCCTTTGATTCTTGCAGTAGCAGGCGGCACCCCCAGCTCCTCTGGCAGTTCCTAACACACCCAGGTCTCCTACCTGCTGTGCCCTGCTGAGAGACACACTCTAAACTCCCAATTAAGTTTAAATACCCTTTCCACAGGATAGCCCTGGATGGTGAGCTCCAAACTCTGGACTGGCTCTGCGGAATGGAGTACCTGGCTACTTAAGTCAAACAGATAAACTCCATTCCTGGAGCCTATCTTAGCACATGGGAATATATTAGAGGCTAGAGTGACCTATTTCCACCGTTTCCTAGCCACTCAACACAATATATATTTTGTACAACGCTGTTACATTTAGTTTTTAAGTTGGTGCTGAACTCAGCACCCAGGTTGTAGCATTGTTTGGTGTGTGCGCCTTCCAAAAGAACCAGCAACACCGGGACATTTCTGAAAACAAAAAAGTCTATTTAGTGAAGTATGTTCCAGCCAACGTTTTGGTCCCCACTGGGTCCTTTTTCTTGAGAAAGGTCCCAGTGGGGAACGAAATGTCACGTTGGCTGGAAGATACTACAATAAATACACTTTTTTTGTTTTCAGAAATGACATGGTGTTGCTGGTTCTTTTGGAAAATAAATAAAATATATATAAAACATAATAGAAGGCGTTGTACAAAAAGAGTCCAGATTTATTGAAGTGAAAACTTAACCGTGCAACTGGGTGAAATTGAGAAGGGGAGTGCCACTCATCAATAACATACATATATATATTATGTCTTGAGAAAGGTCCAGACTGGACCGAAACGTTGACAAATAAACTTCACCTTGGTTGATTCTACTATGAAGTCCTGGAGTGCGTCATTCTTTGGAAAAGGTTTATATATATATATATATATATATATATATATATATATGTGATTTGTGCTTGAAGAAGTTTGCATTTGATATAAAACTGGGAAAGATAGGATCTTGCAATTTATTAAAATTGATACAACGACACAATTAAAAATAGAACTTATGATATTTGCAGGGAGTCTAAACAGACTGTTGTAAGAATCTAAGTGGCCTATTCAGTGCAGAAAAATGTAGGTGAATGCATTTGGAAGATAACCTGAATCCAAACCAAGCCACACTCAGAGAATTAAACAACCAGGCATCTAAAGAACTGTACTGTAGGAAAATATAAAAAGAAAACAAAAAAATGTATGCTTCATGCCTTAGGGCACTTAATCATAGGGGTTGAAATATGTGCATGCAATTAACACTCTTTATGGGACTTAGTCAAGTGTGTCCTTGAGTGGCAAGGACTTAGTAATATAGCTGTAGATAATAAACTGTTTTAAGCAACAGCAGCTACAACCAGGAAAATCATCCCATCAGACAGGGAGTCATTTTGGCCAAACTATTGCTGGCATCACTGGCATGACATACTTACCTAATTTTCTGTTTCAACATTATAAAAAAAAACACCATCTGAACATTTTCTTAGAATAAATCACTCTAAAAGATACAAGAAGTTATGGTGAACTTCTCCTTTAACAAAAGACTGAAGGGCCCCTTTTCTTGGGGTCGATGAGGGAAAATTAGGGAAAAAAATATACATGTGGTCATTTTATTTTCATTAGGGGAGGCAATAGGTGGGCATAACTGAAATTACCAGCTGACCAGTTACCAACTGATGGGCCTGCAGGCTAAATGCAAAATTAGTATAAAGGCCCCTGCCATAACCCATAGCAACTCACCTAGTGCTTTCATTAAGCTAATTTCACATCACAGTACAAAAGCACAATGGAAAATCAAATATAGTAGTTTTAGGGTCATGTGCTTTCAGAAAGAGCCAGCACTTTAGAATGGAACTGCTTTCTGGCAGGCTATTGTTTCTCCTACTCAATGTAACTGAATGTGTGAAAGTGGGACCTGGTTTTGAGTACTGTTCTTAGATCTACCAGGCAGCTGTTATCTGGTGTTAGGGAGCTGTTATCTGGTTACCTTCCCATTGTTCTGTTGTTAGGCTGCTGGGGGTGGGGGTGATCTCATGCCAGCTTGCAGTACAGCAGTAAAGAGTGAATGAAGTTTATCAGAGCACACGTCACATGACATGGGGCAGTGGGGAAACTGACAATATGTCTAGCCCCATGTCAGATTTCAATATTATATATTGCTTTTTTTAGAAATGGATTTCAGTGCAGAATTCTGCTGGAGCAGCACTATTAACATTATTAAAAATATTTTTTCCCATGACAGTATCCCTTTAAATCTGGCACAGAGTGTTTTGCCCCAATTTAAACTATTAGCCAATACTGCTGCTGTAGGTTAGCCAACAGCTGGAGCTGTGTGTGTTTATGTTTATATTTGCATTAAGTGAACATTAAGTACAAAAAATAGCTATGGTACAAAATGAAAGGGCTACTGTGTTAACCAACAAAGAACCATGCAAGTGTGACGGCAAACAAAAGAATCACTGAAGCACACTAAAAGGTCGTTGTAAATTACTTGAAAATACAGTTAGTGCTGCCAAATTCTTGTTCCTATAAAAATAGCAAATTTCCAATTGTGTCTAAGGAATTGATCCCACTAGTTGTCTATAAGGGCTCCCACATCTGCCTCCCACCTTCCCATTGTGTGGAGTTCAGAGTCAACACAAAGAGGATTTTGTAAGTGTTTACATAACTTGGAGAGTGTACCCCTTTGTCCAAAGGGGATAAGAATGTCAACCAAGGAGAAACTGGCTGTAGTTTTATACTTTTATAGCTTTGTGTTGTTAAGGACATAGACAAGTTAATGGTAAATTGTAGTTCTGAAGGTATGAGATATAGGCAAGCTTATGGACGTTATTATTCCTCACAATGGTCTGTGGCAGGTATACTACAAATATGTCAATAATTTATGTGCAAAGCTCAGGATTTAGCCTGGAGAAAAACCAGAGGAGTGATAGCCAGCATGTTTTTAGTTAGTGCAGCCATGGGGCCCACAACAGATCAGCTGTGTAGAATAACAGTGCTCTTAGTACTTTACCAGGGGCATAGAGAAGGGTCATTCATGGATTTCCACTGGAAAACTATTTGCTTTCAAATGTATTTATAAAAAAATGCATTTTTGTCTGGAAATAGTCTGTAACTGAACATAAACAACTTTACAGTTTACTTTTAGGGTGGTGGCACACCTGGCGATTTGGGGGAAATTAGTCGCCTGGTGACAGATCTTCTCTTCTTCAGGCAACTAATCTCCCCAAATGCCTTCCCATCGGCTAGAATGGGAATCACCGAGAGGCAGATCGATTCAGCTTTCCAAAGTTTCCTTGTGAGGAAACGTCGGGTGACTTCGGAAAACAAAGTGACTTGAGTGCCATCCTGCTGGTGATTCACGTTCTAGCTGGTGGGAAGGCATTTGGGGAGATTGGTTTCCCAGAAGAAGAAGAGATTTGTCAATGGGCCACCACCCTTACTGTTTAGTGGTAGACTTCTCTTATCATTGTGATTTCTATTTCTTTCTAGTGGGACTGTGCATATCAGGTTGTATACAAAAAGTATTGCTGTTGTAGCATGAGGTTATAGTTCACAAATAGGTGGGGAACCACAGATTGCAGGGAGACTATAATGAACACTAGAGGGAGTCAAAATTACACCTGTTTCCACATAACTATAATACTAATAAATGGAGTTATAGAATTAATTAGTAAAATTATATTTTGCTTCTGACATGGGTTTGGACTCTTGAGTATAGTCACAATGTGTACAGGAAACTGGGGCAGTTTAACACTGCTAATGGCCAGTATTTGTATCAATAGGTAACTCATCACTACTGGGAAAAGAAAATAATCAGCATTTGAGATACAACAATTTATTTTCCGCATTGGTTTAATACATTCTAGCACAGCACATGTGAGCTTAGCTTAAAGGACAAGGAAAGGCAAAGAAATAAAATCCCATTTTTACTTTCTTCAATGAAAAAGAAATCTATCTCCAATATACTTTAATTTTAAAATGTGTACCGTTTTTATAAGAAACCTGACTGTATGTAGTGAAATTTTCCCTTCATTTAGTGCTTCTGGCAGGGAAATAATCACTTATGAACAGCAGGGGGAGCCCCTGCCTTACTTACCAGCCATGCAGAACTCAAGCAGCTTTGTTTTTTTATCATTTTTGACGATCCCTAAGCAGCACAGACCATACGGAGCATGTGCAGTGCCAGTGTCAGACAAACATGTATAACAAAGTTACAAGATGATAGCCCCCTGTGGCCAACTTTGAAAGCATAAATCATTTGTTTGATTAGGCTTGTGGTGCAGTAAGTTCATGTTTATGTTTAGTATACAAAGTACACCATTTCTACCCTTATTCTATTTTACACTTTCCTTGCCCTTTAAAGGGGAAATTCATGCCCAACAAAAATTTTTACATCTCTCTATTCACATCATCAGCGATGCAGAATATTACATTTTACAGTAGAACTTCCATTATATGTTTTTCAGGGGCCCAGAGAAATATGGTGTAAAATCCTGCAAAATGTAAAATCAGGGAAATACATTATGTCATAAATATTGGTGGGACCACAAAAAAAGATGGTGTAAACTTAAAATCATGGGATATGAAGTTGAGGTTTTACTGTACAAGTATGTGATTCATTATATGGAAACCCGCTATCCAGAAACCTCCAACTTATGGAAAGGACTTTTCCCACAGACTGCACTTCATCCAAATTTTAGAAAACTATTTCATTTGTCTCTGTTATAATAAAAGAGTATTTTGTACTTAATCGAAACTAAGATATAATTAATCCTTATTGGATGCAAAACCAGCCTATTGGGTTAATGTAACCTTTACATGATTTTCTGTAGACCTACGATATAAAGATCCAAATTACAGAAAACTAACAGGTCCCATACCAGTATATAGTACTGATGTTCATTATATCGACACTGGTGTTTTACAAATATTTAAAATAGTTTTTATTTATTTATTTTTTTGCGGTTTGCATTATAGTGGAAAAAGAGCAATATTAGCATTGTGAATGGGAACAGTTTTGTAACATGAAAGTGGTTTTAATCCTGTCTAAACTTTTTGAGAATAACATAAAAACATTATTAAAATCTAATTTTGCTAATTGTTAACATATTAAGCAGTAACCTCTCTAGATACATACTCTTTTATGTAGCAGGAGTACTGCTTCTTGCAGTAAGGAAACAGATCTACAAATTCAGTGAAGGATTTTGCATTATCTCTTATATCACAAAACAATCAGCTGCAGCATTCCATCTAACTCGCTTAATTTATGAGAACAGATAAGGAAGCAAAACCCAAGGTCAGTTAGACCGATAGGTTGAAAAAGCCGACTAATTACAACAGAAAAGATAAGCGTCTTAGTTTATTATCATATGATTATAACTCATAAAATATTGTATTTGGCTTCAACCTCAGGAAGTTACATATAACATACAAGATAAGAGCTGGAATAAACCTTTTTAGTAAAGTCTACCTGGCTTGTGGGATTTTAGGGTTGCCACCTCGCCGGTATTTTATCGGCCTGGCCGGTAAAAATTATGGTTGATCCCAATGTTATTAATAGGGAAAAAAAGATAAATATATAGGAAGGTCGATATTTTTTTCCAGAAAAGGTGGCAACCCTATTTAGGGCCCCTGACTAGGGTTGCTACCTTATTTGGAAAAAAAATACTAGCCTTCCTATATATTTAGATTTTTTTCCCTATTAATAACATTGGGGTCACGCATTATTATTATTGGCCAGGCTGGTAAAATACTCACCTGTGTGAAAACTGTGGCTCCATTGAATGCATTTTTTTATTTATACATTTCATTAGGTGAGTACCATATCTGTGTTTATTGTGTAATATATTCTCCTCCAGTAACCCCATTCTGAAGATCATTCAGGTCAAGTGTGGAACATACAGTATACAACCTTTATACAGATCCATTGCAGCTACAAAAGATGGCGTCAATAGTAAAACCATCCCTGACTCATAGTCAGTGAAACCTGTTCTTTATGCCTCCACATGTTTGTCTTATTTTAAAGGAAAAGTAACTTGTGCTTATAAAGTAATTTTATCTTTGTGACCTCTTTTAGATGTATGGCAGGTATACACAGGACCTTGGAGTTTTTGCCAAAGAGGAGGCAGCACGTATTCGGCAAGAGAGAGAAGTGCAACGACCTGTCAAAAAAGCGCAAACTGTAGAACTGCGAGAGTATGATGAGAGTCGCTGTGCCAAGTGTAAAAGTATGTAGCAAAATAGTAGTGGAAATTGACACAGTTAAAATGCAAATGTGTATTTTTCCGAAGGTTTACTTATTTGTATTCATTAGGACAATAGGGCCCATACTATTATTGTTGTGACATCAGTTTCATGAATTTTAGGAAAATCTGAGAAAACAAGTTATTCCATTTTTTACACTGACTTTAATGGATTACACAAAGCCTGAAGCTGCAAATAAAAAATGGTGTCAAATCAAGCTTTAGGACAGCATACAAGCCTTGATAAATTCACAGGTTATTTTACACAGCTTTTTCCACCTTTTTTTCATTGAGATTGCTTTTACATAGCATTATAACTAGACCACTCAATGTAGATACCGGGCTTTATGCTTAACAGCTCTCTATGAAAGTCAGACAGTAATAAACCCTAGAGTTAACTGACTGTACAGGGAGTGCATAGAAAGTCTGTGGGTTTTATTAAGCCAAAATCCTGGTGTTAGCAGTCAGTTATGAGTAATGTAATAAACCTTCTGCTCCTTGACTAGGAGCCCATAGCAATCATTCCAATCAGAAGGTAGCATTCACGAGTTAGCCATTTAAAGGAAAAGTAAATGATTTTCTTTTTCTTTCTGTAAATTTTCTCTAAACAGCCCCCCAGATTAATGTACCTTAGTCCTTGCTGCAAGTCTGCTCTGGTTTCTGTGTTATCAGCAGCTTGTTTCCCCTTCTTCCTGGTGCAGAGTGAAGCCCAGCCCCTTAGTTTACTGAGCAGTCCATTTGCTGCTGTTCCACAATAGAGAGGAAGAGGGAGCCAGTGTTTCATTAGTAAGCTAGTTTCCCCAAGCAAAAGCTGCTACACACACTGGTCTCTGCTATGTCATAGTATGCAAATGATCTCCTGGACTAGTCCAAGATATAAGGTCAGCTCAGAAAGCTAAGGGGCTGGGCTTCACTCTGCACCAGGAAGAAGGTGAAACAAGCTGCTGATAACACAGAAACCAGAGCAGACTTGCAGCAGGGACTAAGGTACATTAATTTGAGGGGCTGTTTAGAGCAAATTTACAGATAGAAAAAAAAAACGTTTACTTGTTCTTTAAAACAAACCTCTGATTGGTTCCTATGGTTTTCTAGATAAATAAAACAAACTGCTGCCTGCCACTGTCTATCAAAATTGCCCCTTGTGCCATTGCCCTGTGTATAAACAGCAATTGCTAAACAACCAAGTATTCTGAGGAGATAGGAAAAGGCAAAGGAATACTATATTTATATGTATGATTTACTTTCATTTTCATCACATGGAACTATATAACACAAATAGTGGTGGCAATAGATGATAGTGTCCCTTTAACATTGGTAAATGACTCAAGTTGAAAAGTTGGGATTTATGCTATACAAAGGAAATTGAGGTGGAATCCTATATTTAAAGGAATGCCTTCCTTTTTTACATTATTAATTCTCTGAATATGTCTTGTGCTCAACAAACTTCTTGACAAGTGTTTTTATTAGAAAATCACTTTTTTAAAAATGATTTCTTGCACTAAACATGGCAAAATCTGAAAGTGAAAGTAAATTCACATTCCACTTTCAGTTTGTATGAGCCCAATCAAAATAAATCAGCATTCCACAGTATAATGAAATACTCATTATATCAAAAACTAAAGTAGTAATTGTGGCATGTACAAGTTTAGACACCCTAGCAAGTCATTATTCAGCACTGTAGAGATTTTAACATGCATCAAATATCTTGATGTAATATTAAGGAGCTCTAATCCTATCAATTATTTCTATAAATTAGCTTTTATCCAAGTAGATTTGTACACCTAGTAAAAAAACTAGTGAAGTAGCTGCATACCAACACTGGTCATAAAAGGAGCATAGCATCTGGGAGGGCGCAAGACGTGCACTTTAGTGTTCATATGGAAAGCATTAATGCCAGATGAAAAATCCTTCAGGAGGCACAGCTAGCTCTCTCCTTACCGCCTGACTTTACACAGGGCCCTGATTTGGGCTGCGCCTCCTGCCGTTCAGTACCTTATGTCTCTGATTGCTATGCAAGGTCAGGGCAGGAAGAGATATGGCTACATACCTCCCTTCACTAATATAGCAGTAACTTCCACATACAGCATTGTATTGTGGCAGGGGGGTGCAGATCTCTGAGCTCTGAAACAGAGCACAAAGGCCTGTGGCTTTTACACAACACCCCATACATTGGGCAAAGTTTTAAAAAAGTTCAAAACTTCTTCTATCACATAAAGTTATTGTGGCAGTGTAAATGAACCCAAGTATTTTTCAGTTATGAGATCTAGAAGAACACCTAAACGAAGCAATATGTGCTGAGAGCTGCTTTTTATTATCGACCCTTTTTGAGCTCAACTATTTCTGCTTCATGCCTCCAAAATGGCTTTCTTTTTCATTCCACTCTACCCATTCAACTCTAGCACTCCCTGCTGCTCTCTGTTCAGAAATCAGATTTTGTTCTGTTCTATGGTTTTTTACTTATCTGCTCTATGTACTCCAGTATTGCTTCATGCAAATTCATTTTGCATTGTCTATATGCAATTTGAGAATTTTTGTGTCTTGCTTTTCAGTCTGCTGTGTGCATTCCCAACGGCTTGTGCTGTCCCGAGTTGGGGAGGACTGGATTTTCCTCATTCTCCTTGGTTTACTTATGGCTCTGGTGAGTTGGGCCATGGACTTCACAATTGCCGTTTGCCTACAAGGTGAGGAACAATGACTAACTGGTAATGAAAACATACGGTATTAAATAGAATTTACCCTGTTAAACCAGCTCCTTGTTGTAATTCTTCTTTCACTGAAAAACCAGGCAACGCATAAAATTCAAGTAGAGGTTTTTTTTTTTTTTTTTTTTAAAGTCCCCCCATTTTTCAACATTGGTTCAATAAATACGGCTGATGAACATATGTCATTGTTATTGAGAGATGTCTATATTTCTTGCACTAAACTGTGCAAAGACTGAAACTGAAAGTAAAGTAACATTTTTCTTGTTCTTACAAATACAATTAAAAACTTCTCAGTCCACTGAGAAGGCTGCAGCTGGGGCGGGGGGGGATAGAGGGGTTTGTTTATACAGAGGGCTTCTTAAAGGACTGCTGATTGTTCTTGATTGAACTTTCAATGCCAGATTTTAGTTCAGTGCAAGAAATAACAGAAAAATATCAATTAATTAATTAATTAATTAATTAATTAAAACAATAGGCAAAGTATTTCCAGCACTTGTCCAATGCATTGAACTAATGATAATAAATATATTTGCCCCTTTATTCCCTCTGTAATGCAAGTGAGAAATTATGTTTAAGTATTGCAAGACAGTGCCTTGTTCTCAATTCTACAGAGAGAATTTTCTTAGACTGCATTTTTGTGCAAAAACAGCTTACAAATATAAGTTATTCTCAGAGCAAAAAGTCTTGAAATAGAAAGTAGGGTCTTGGGAGTGAGTGAAAAAGCTTAATTAGAGATTTTTTGTCTCATTCACATCTTATGGCTGGCATAGTTTCTTTACTATTATATGAAATAGACAATCTTCAGTGCTTTGCTAGTTTTCTTGAGACTGCATATGCTATATTGTGTTTTTTTTATCTTTACCAGTTTTTCCTTGTATCTTTCTCATAACATCTCATGCCCCCCATACTTCACCTCTTAATGTTTTTTCCACCTTCTTTGGCCAACATTTCTTCCTGATGAATCAGCTCACAAGTGGATGTATGGTGGCTTGGACAACAATGTGTTCCTGCAGTATCTAGCATGGGTCACATATCCTGTAGTCCTGATCACTTTCTCTGCTGGATTCACACAGATCCTTGCTCCCCAAGCAGTTGGTATGTATAAAATAAACTTTTATGTTTTAATTTCATAGTACCAAAGTGTTATAATGCTGATACTTTTATTGGCTTTCTAGTGTGGGCTTTCAAGACCACTTACTCAACCTTCAGTTGAAATAAAGCAGTAAAAAAACAGATCAGAAAATGTTCTGCCCCTGACAGCATATGAAAGTTTTTGTCTGACAAAGCTGGTGAGAGTCTCCCACTGAAAATCGTCAGATCGGCAATACATGCAGAGATATGATGGCAGCCGACAGAAATCTTTTAACCTGTTCGATCGACTAAACGACCGATCAGCAGGGCAAGACAAATGTCGGTACACTGCACATATGATCCAAAAATTGTACAAATCGAGGATTTGTACGATCGAATCTTTGCATCTATGGCCAGCTTAACTTGATTTCTAGGTGAGTGTATATACAGATTATAAGGATGTTTTCAGACTTGCACATCTGGCCTGCTTGTTATTTGAGTGATAGTTACAGAGCCCTCTCCACGCTGTACTGACTGGAGGGCTTATCTGTTTACTACACCTGAACCAATGCTTGGGTGAGCACTGTGGTTTTTTTGGTAGCATGGTCCCCCTTGTATACTGGGATTTAGACAAATCAAGACTCTATATTGTTTAAGTAGCACAGTACATCCGGCCTGTGCCACCTTAGACACCTTACCTCAGCGTAGAGTCCTGTACTGGTCCAGTTTTCAGGACCCGTACCCGCAACCCAGACCCGCAATCCACATTCTGACCTGCTTGAACCTGCGGGTACCCGACCCGATGCAGGGCTCTACCTCAATGCGCCTCCTTTTTTTGCGGAAGTGATGTCTGTGTGTGTCACATAATGCATTATGTCACTTCCGCTGACGAGCACCAAAAAGTGTGTTCCTAGCCTCGCACTTCCCCAGCTTAGCCACCAAACTTTAATTGCAAGTCTCTGGTTGGGGAGATAATTTATTTTTACAAAAATAAATTAACTAATTTTTTATATATGGGATGCTGCCCTAGGCACAGGCCCTCGTCGGGTGCCTATATGTATAAATATGGCTTTGATCACTATCTATTGGCACACAGTTTGGCAGCATATAGCAGTTAACACAAGAGAGTGAGAAATAAAACAACAAAAGCACTGACAATTTGAAATTCATATTTTTAATATGCCATTGTAGAGCCATTTGCAAAAGATTTAACTTTTTTATGCTTAACTATCTTTGGCACAGCAAAAAAGGCTTTAAAGAAGGTATTTTTGTTGTATATTCCATGTATATTATAGTGAACAGAAATAATTATTAGAATAATTATAAGAAAGTATTTCAGTTGCAGTACTTTATACTGTACACTGGAGTATTGTAAGTTTACCTATGTCAACTAGTGACTTAAAGGGTTGGTTTAAATTCAGCCATAGCCAGAGAGCCACAAGATGTCATGTGCTAGCCCCCACCTCAAGTTTTATCTGTCACCCTGTGTATTCTATGTGTTATGTTTACCGTTATTGTTGCCAAATTGTGGAATATGCTGGCATTTTATAAGTAGATAACGGTTATCCGGTTTGCAGGAAAAGCAAAGAAAAAGGTTAATGATTGTTATAGCAGATGTTATAGCAGTAAGATCAATAGTAGTTGAGGTCAAGGAAAGAGTTATAAAAAGTATATGTTGGAAGGCTCAAGAAAGCATACAGTCCAGAAATGTTTGAGGCCGTAGCAAACTATTGGAGAGACTTTTTCTTAAAGGATACATCTGTAGAAATACAAGAATGTGCTAGTGCATTAAACTCTTTTAAATATATAAGGAATGTGCTTTAAAAAGTTGTGCTGTGGGGTTGTTCAGCTTCTAGAAGGGACCATTAGGACACCTCTCATCCGAAACACGGGAAGTGGCTGTAACAGATCTATAGGGAGCTCCAGTAAAGGGGCCATTTTTAAAGTTAATGATAATTTTTAGCCTAAAGTGAAACTAGAACTACATATTATTCATTATTGCCTACAGTGGTTTTTCACTTATCCTATACGTCACCGTTAAAAATAATAGAACTTTAGGCAACTGATTGATCTTTTCTGTGACCCTATTGTATCATGCATAACCCTCTTGTGGAACTGTTCATGCTACGTGTGGATTCTATGATTTCTCAGAAACAGCTGCAATGTCAAAATCGTAGAAGAGCTAGATCACTTGCCACTTGGAAAATATAAAAAATATGGCACTCATAAGGGATCTGGGACACAAGGAGATGTGTCACCCACAATAAATAGCTACTTTGGCAACATAGCTACTTTGGCAACAAATATTCTCAAAATGCCTTCCCCTAGTGGATCACCGCAAGTAAAACATATCACTCACAGCAATCCATCTTAAAGGAGAAGGAAAGTGTAAAATAGAATAAGGGTAGAAATGCTGTATTTTGTATACTAAACATAAACATGAACTCACTGCACCACAAGCCTAATCAAACAAATGATTTATGATTCAAAGTTGGCCACAGGGGGCTGTCATCTTGTAACTTTGTTATACATCTTTGCCTGACACTGGCACTGCACATGCTCCGTATGGTCTGTGCTGCTTAAGGATCGTCATAAATGATCAAAAAACAAAGCTACTTGGCTGGTAAGTAAGGCAGGGGCTCCCCCTGCTGTTCATAAGTATGATTGTTTCCCTGCCAGAAGTTAGGGACCGTCTGACAATTCCTATCCACAGCAGTAAATGAAGGGAGAATTTCACTGCATACAGTCAGGTTTCTTATAAAAACGGTACACATTTTTAAATTAAAGTATATTGGAGATATATTTCTTTTTCATTAAAGAAAGTAAAAATTGGATTTTGTTTCTTTGCCTTTCCTTGCCCTTTAAAGTGGACCCGTCACCCCAAAAAAATATTCAAAATCATATTTTATCACATTAGTCAAGCAAAATGAACATTAATTACAATATATAAATTATTTTAATCTTGTTTTCTTCAGTCTGGGAATTCATAATTATAGCAAACAGGCAGGAGCCATTTTGTGGACACTGTTATTAAGACAAGCCTTGCATCATCTCAGAATCTTGTTTGTGCACCAGAATGGGGGACCCGATGTCTAACCCCATGTCCTGGCTACACAATTAAATGGTTAAGAGAACTGGGGGAATGTGTGGGGAGCAGTGGCATCTAGAAAGTGCTGAATGGAAAGTGAAAGTAATTATCTGCCCCGCCTCTATGCCTAGGGCATAGAGGAGTGGCAGATAATATTTGATTGACAGCTGAGATTTTTAAATGAGCTTAAAACAGCTATGAATGCTTTAATAAAATTTTGAAATTGGATTTCATGTTTAATTTGAAAAGGACTTTTATTATACAGATTTTTGTGTCTGGATGACGGGTCCACTTTAATTGCAGGAAAATGCAAAGGAAGCCACTGTGGCATATATTTTCAGCTTTTATCAATAACTATAATTGCAGGCAACCTGCACCCTTTACTACCATTTTTATGCAGTAACTTTTATTAAAACTAGTTGTTATCACAGAAACCCATATATCATATTAGCCTTTAATATGAAGTAAAATATATTTAATCTACATGCATTTACTGGTGATTTTGCTTGGGGCTGCAATTCCCCACTGCCCCCCAGAATACCAATAATTTTTACACTGAAAAACAGGGTTGTGTGGAAGACTAGGCTGCCATGCAATGCTTCTCACTTTCTCTGTGTCCTTATTTCTCACTTGCATGTCTCCCATGATTTTAATTCTCAGGCTCCGGTATACCAGAGATGAAGACTATTCTTCGTGGTGTTGTGCTGAAGGAGTACCTCACACTGAAAACCTTCATTGCAAAAGTGGTTGGGCTGACCTGTGCACTTGGGAGTGGCTTACCGCTGGGCAAGGAAGTAAGTTTTTCATTCACACATATGGCCCAGTATATAACTCTTGCCTAAAATAATGGATTTCTCTTAAATATAGTATAAAGCTAAAGAAATTATAATACATAATGTTGTCATAGTAATTTTTGTCATCTCTATAGGGCCCGTTTGTTCACGTTGCCAGTATGTGTGCTGCTCTACTGAGCAAATTTATGTCTCTATTTGGAGGAATTTATGAGGTAGGTACATAAAGTTGCATTTATGGTAACTTCATCCCACAATTAGATTTGGATATCCCATGTGAGAGTATGAACTGTCAAACTTATAAAGTGAGGATCTATGATGCATCATTTTTATATGGGACTGTGGATGATTTAGGGTGAAATTTAAAGAATATGACTGTATGGTTTTCAAGTAGGGATGCACAGAATCCACTATTTTTGGATTTGGGCGAACCCAAGATTTGGCCGAATATTGAACCGAATCTGAACCCTAATTTACATATGCAAATTAAGAGTGGAAAGGGGAAAAATTTTTACTTCCTTGTTTTGTGCCAAAAAGTCTCGTGATTTCCCTCCGTGGCCCTAATTTGCATATGCAAATTAGGATTCGGTTCGGCCAGGCAGAAGGAATCGACCAAATACGAGCTGAAAAAGGCCGAATCCTGGCCGAATCCCGAACCAAATGCTGGATTCGGTGCATCCCTATTTTCAAGACAGTCCTTGAAGCCCAAGGTGAAAATCAGTTAGGGTGAAGATGTGAAGAATTAAAGGGGAACTATCTGCAAAAAATTTAATTTAATATAAGAAACTTTCTAAATCCAATCAATTAAAATCCTTCTGGAATAATCAAGTTTATATCCGCTATCCCTCTCTCAGCATCTGTTTCTCTCTTCATGCAGGAGTTGGGTGTCAGATAATCATTGACAGTTAAATCCAATATATATGTATTCTAGGGGGGGCTCATTTTGCCTAGAAGATGTATTAGAGCTCATGCTATTGAAATCACCCGACATCATGTCTCTCTACATGCAGGATTTGTGCAAAAGGCAGTTATTTTGTTAGATTTTGTTTGTACTGGAATCAGTTATTTGAGTGAGCTTTAATTCATCTGCTAGAAAAGGAAGCACCCCCACCCATACAATATATTGGATCTAACTGTCAATGAATATCTGACACCCAACTGCTGCATGAAGACAGAATGGAGAGAAACATATGCTGAGAGAGGGATAGTGAAGATAAACTGGATTATTTCTGAAGTGATACAGAATATTTAATTGATTGTATTTATAAAGTTTATTATTTCAGTATGCTGAAGCTTATATTAAATCCTCATTTTCATGATAGTTCCCCTTTAACTTTGGCTGAATAACTGACAACAATGTTTTCATACATCTGTTGCATTGTTAATGCATACGTGGTCACTCACCAAATGTTGGACCTCATAAGAATTACCAAAAACACTAAAGGGAAAGAACAGAAGGGAAGAATGCTGCTTTTTTGTGGGGCATGGCATCATGAGAGAAGTGTTTCTTTTGGTGGAGTGGATACAATACAAACATGTTGTACTATTTTTATCCTCAGAATGAGTCTCGTAATATTGAGATGCTTGCTGCAGCCTGTGCTGTGGGTGTTGGGTGCTGCTTTGCTGCTCCTATAGGAGGTAAGTCATTCACAGAAACACCTTGTGTATGTGGTTTATAAAGGTTACATACTGTATAGGCACAGTATTTGTGTTTTGGGCTAGATGTGAGTTAAAGAAAGTATATGACGTGTTGTGTTGCAAAGTGATTTGAGGTAGACCATTACAAAAAAAAAAGTATGACTAACTGTACAATTTTGAAATATATTTAAACTTAGGCAATTGACCAGCTTAAATATATTGTTATAAACCGTTATGGTCAGAAAATTCTTATTTTGCATGTTAGTAACTTTTTTTTTCTTAAATAATATTAAGCATTTTATGTCAAATTAGTCCAACTACTAGTATTTAGAGGATTAGATGAAATAGAGCTTCCTGTATCATCCTATAGTATTTGGCAGCCTCGCTCTTCTTCTTTTTAGGCATGTAGTTGCTGTGGGATTAATTCATTTAATAAACAAACAAATCTTTATAGAATTTTAAGCTGAATGCAGTTAAAGAAAAGGACTGAAAGTCTGACCCATTCATTGAATGGTTCTAGCCTGCGATTTGGTAAAATATTTTTTTTAAATATATATTCATGATTAACTCACTAACTGACCTCATTTCCCAAAATTAGGAGTTCTATTCAGTATTGAAGTCACCTCCACATTCTTTGCTGTAAGAAATTACTGGAGGGGGTTCTTTGCTGCCACTTTCAGTGCTTTTATTTTTCGTGTTCTTGCTGTATGGATCAAAGATGAAGGTGAGTTTCACTTGAATAATGTCATAAGCAATCCATTTTATATTCATCACAGCAGATAAAAATGTGTCTTGTAGATCATATTCTTGCATCTAAAACATTTCATTCCTTCTTTTCCTCCAAGTGTGATTTGTTCTACTGTTTATGTGCTGGTTTTCTTACCATATATGCTCTAGCACAGGGATCCCCAACCTTTTGAACCCGTGAGCAACATTCAGAATTAAAAGGAGTTGGGGAGCAACACAAGCATGAAAAATGTTCTTGTGGTGCCAAATAAGTGCTCTGATTGGCCAAATGGTAGACCTTATGTGGATTGTCAACCTACATTGAAGCTCTGTTTGGCAGTGCACCTGATTTTTATACAAGCAGAACTTGCCTCCAAGCCTGGAATTTAAAAATAAACACCAGCTTTGAGGTCACTGGGAGCAACATCCAAGGGGTTGGGGAGCAACATGTTGCTCACGAGCTACTGTTGGTGATCACTGCTCTAGCACAATAGCTTATTTCTCTTTTTTTGCTATAGTGCCCTGATTGGAGTTTCTGTGTAGTTCATTGAGAGCTCCATAAGTTTCCCTGACCTTAAAAGAGCAGTAAGGAATAAATGTGCTAAAATGTGTAAATAAGTGTTTATATGCACTTTTACCCTGCTACCCCACAATATAAAAACATTGATTCAGAAATGCTACTGTAGTTTATATATTTAAGCTGCTGTGTAGACATGGGGGCAGCCATTAAAGCTGAACAGTGCAAAAATCTTAGGATTACTTAGCAGAATTCAACTGATTTAGTTCTGAAAGAACAGATACAAACGTTAAACATTTTTCTGTTTAAAATTGGTTTATTAGAGCCTATTAAATAGCCAATGAAGATGGCTGTCCATCATTGCCCTTGAGAAAGCTGTTTGTAGTGAAACGTGCGTTAGGCGCTATTGTTTTCTTTTAATACCTTAGACGGTCTTACTTTTTTAGTTTAAAATTGGGCTTGGGTTATAACTTTTACATATTGCCAATTCTGATTGATTTCTCTTGTCTCCTGATTTCTCACTTATTCCTTTCTAGGAGTCCAGATGTTTGTGGTTTTTTAGCATAGTCAGTTCTAATTACAGCTAATGTAGTTAACTTTCGAGACCACAGCGTCTGAAATTCAGACTTCTCCAACTTTGTGGTGTCCCTAGTTAGAAACAATTCAGTTAGCTCTCTGGGACAGTTCCACCATCTATGAATTACATTTTCACATTATACTTATCTTAATGAATTTGAGTATGAAATTCATAGGATTGATTCAACAATCATAAAGCACCAGTCACTTTATTGGGTTAATCACTTTACTGTTCACTAATGAATTAGAATTAATTTGGGTATATAATGAACTGGTGGATTATACTATACTGATTATTATGTGATTCCAGAACTAAGCACTTTAACTGACACCTGATATTGCACAATATTTTAAGATATTTATTCATGTAATAGCACTAGTAATAATTACTTCTTTTTATATAATAAGCAAGGTGTTTGATTACGGTATTAATTCTCTGGATAACTCTCATATTTTAGTATCTAATAATGTAACTCTTTATTTAATAATGAATTGATGTGATTGGTGGAATGAATTAAGACTATGTTAAGGGATTATTGATTTTGATTGAATATTATACTGATTTTGTCAGAGCCTTGTTTAGTCTTGCTATACCCAATTCTATCTTGCTAGAACTATTTTTTTCCCTTATTCAACACTGACAGTTTGTTATAGCTATATTTACTATGACATTTTAATTTCACTGCTGCAATGAAAATATCAGGAGAAAATGTAACTACATCACTACATTTAGTTCTGTCCTTGTTTGTGTGTCTTCTTAAATTGTTAGATTAGTGCTCAGTAGATGTGCTTTTCTCAACCACTGTCCTCTCATTCTTTTCTATAATTCAGAAACCATCACAGCATTGTTCAAAACCCGTTTTCGTCTTGACTTTCCATTTGATCTTCAGGAGCTCCCAGCATTTGCTGTTATTGGGTGAGTACTTTATCTGTTCTATCTTGATTGGGCAATTTGTATTATCTTGATAAATCTATGTGACCCTCTGGGCATGTATAAAACTTTGGAATGCAGTTTCCATAGCTGCAATTCTACTGGATCACAGTTTCTCTGTCCAAACTGAAATTTTTATCATGCGCCTCAGCAGATGGATGGAATATGAGATGAGATAGCAGCTGACAAAATACAATAAAGTTCACACTGTTGGATGAAAAAGTAGAACAGGTGGCAGGTTGGGTAGTGTTGACCACCTTTGGACTTTTTCCTCTTTGAGGTCTTCCGTTTTATGCTCGAGTTGTTTTACTTGCTTTCTCATTACCCTCTGAAATCTACAGTATCTTATTTCCATTTTCTCTTATTTCCAAGGCCTTCATTTCTTGCTCCAGATTTATCTGGTCAAACTAAAGGAAAAACTTATTTTACAGAACTTTTGAACAATGACTTATGTTTTCTAATGAATCTCTTTCCTGATTAATGTGTATTATCTGCCCTTTTATATTAATTCCTTTCTTTCTCTAACAGGATTGCCAGTGGTTTTGGGGGTGCTCTTTTTGTGTATCTTAATCGGAAGATTGTGGAGTTTATGCGAAAACAGAAAACTATTAACAGATTCCTGATGAAAAAGTGAGTATTCTGAATGACTGCTGCAATTCTCCATGTAACAATTGTTTAAGCAGATGAGTTTGCAGCTTTATTTTGGTACATGTCTAAATTTTAGCATGGCTTTATCAGTCCAAAAACTGTGCCTGATATAAAGCCACATTCTTCTTTTTACAGTTTGAATGCATGATTAGACGTGTCATTTATGGTTTACTAACATAGCCTTCCTGAAATTACTTGGATATAAAATTCAAGAATTTTAAGAAGGAGAACATCTAATGGTCATTTAGAAAGTATGATAAGTGCATATCAGAGCCTCCTATGTAATATTCTCTTACTATTAACTCATCTACAAGATTATGTATAAGTACTGTAAGGCTGATCATTTTGCTGTGGGTAAAAACACTGAAGCATGGAAAAAATGTAATATAGTTCTAGAGAAATTCATAAGGAGTTTTGAATGTATATATGTTTAAATATCTTTCTCCCCAATACATAATAATGTAATTGAATAGAATAACAGATATAACAATTTCAGTATGCAAGGTCTTTTATGGATATTTTCATTGATAAAAAAATGTAATAATGTCCACAGTCATTAGTAAAGTATACTTTTATATAAATCTGCTTTGAACCGAGATGCAGATTATATACAAGACATAACTCCTTGGCAATTTTAGTTAAATATTGGCTAAACCTATAAAACTAGGATATGCAGTGATTTATTCAGACTATACGTGGCCTACATCAAATTATAGAAGACAGATTTTACTGATATAATAAAAGACTGTCAGTAGTTGTTATGTTTAGTATATGACTGTCATTATTTAATCACTGATTGGCTGTTATTAACTCACAGACGCCTGCTTTTCCCGGCATTGGTTACACTGCTTATGGCCACTCTGACATTCCCACCAGGCTTTGGCCAATTCATGGCTGGGCAGGTAAGTGCCTAAACTGTATATAATGAAAGAGCCCAAAGTTATGAGAGGGATTGTCAGAAGAGGGTATAGGGAAACAATTTAAAGTACTGTGGTATAGCAAATGTTTCCTTTTTGTTAACTTTGTAAAGCGCCCCATACTCATCAGTTATTATGTAAATTCAAAATGACAAGGGCCATTTTAAATCATTTGGCCACAAATATATGGAAACATAAAAAAAAAATATCAATACTGACAAAAATGTTACATAAGTTGTTCCAGTCCGACTGTATTACATTTGCACTTCATTCACTCCCTTTTAATTGCTTTTTGTTTTCCCCTCAGCTAACACAGAAGGAGACACTTGTGACCTTGTTTGATAACAACACATGGGCACAGCAAGGCATCTCAGAGGACTTTGCTTACCAAGGAATCTCCAGTGTCTGGAAACACCCAAAAGCTAATGTCTTTGTCACTCTGGTTGTCTTTATACTAATGAAGGTTAGTGATAAGGCCATGATTGGTGAGAAAGCTCTATTATTATTATTTTAACATGTATTTTTAGAGTGCCAATATATTGCACAGCGCTGTAAAATAAATGTGTTTATACATAGAAATCACATGAATGACATTCATAGAACATATAGTGTTACATTTATAACGACCAGTACCGGTACAAAAGGTGAGGTAGGCCCTGTGCAAAATAGCTTAAATTCTAAATAGGAAGGGAATGGGGTAAAAAATGTCATTTGGTAGCTAAACAGAACAAGATTAGGCTTCTCTAAATAAGTGTGTTTTAAGACACAGAAATTTGGGAGAAAGTCGAATAGACTGTGGGAGAGAATTCCAGAAAAGGGGTGCAGCCCTTGCAAAGTCTCAAATGCGAGAATGTGAGGAGGTAATGAGAGAATAGTTGAGGAGCAGGTCAGTAGAAGAGCATAGTAAGAGATTGAGTGAGTATCTAGAGATTAGTTAAGAGATATATGGTAGGGCAGAGTTTGAAGTGCTTTGAATGTCAGGGTCATTCATTTGAACTTTATTCTGAAATGTAGTGGAATCCAGTGCAGGGATTGGTGAAGTGGCATGGCAGAGTGGTTGGTAACGTGTATAAGCCTAGTGGCAGTATTCATTATGGACTAGAGAGATGACTCTGGTGGGGAAGGCCCATTAATAGAGAGTTACAGTAGTCTAGATGAAATATGAGAGTGAATAAGAATTTTGGATATGTTCCTTAGGTGAAAGTAAAATGATTTAACAAGTGACTGGATATGAGGAGTGAATAGCAGGGCAAAATCTAGGATAATCCCAAAGCACCCGACCTAGGGAGACGGGGTAGTAGTGAAATTGTTAACTATGATAGATAATTCTAGGATGTTACAGGTGTTAGTTGGGGGAAAGAGAACGGTTTCCAAGAGAGGTTGAGAGCTGTAGTTCTATTCTGCTGTATGCTGACCTGGCCTTGTATATATACACTGACTTTATAGTCAGAGCAGGAGTACCAAAAGCTTAGTTCAAAATGTTAGGAATCATAGCTGTTTAGTAGATGAACAGGTAAGAAGGAAATAGGAATAATGACCTCAAACAAATGTGTCTGAATGATTGGTTACAAAGAGTGGCGATAACTGGAACATTTTGAACATTTTCTTATTATGTTGCATTGTTTGAGGAGTACCTCAGAAGACTGTCCCAATCCATTGTTGTTTTCTTTATAATTAAGGTTGGCATTGTAAGTAGTGTATATGTGTACGCTGATTATATTAAATTGTGTACAACAATTGCATGATGCCTATTTCCTCTTTGCAGAGTGACTTGAATACATTGGGACTAGGCATCTTATGGGAACATGAGGTTCTCTCAAGATAAATGCAAGTTTGTGCACTTGAGCAAAAACGGTTCAGTCCTTTCTGAAAGTTTTCTTGCTCTTTCAGACTTTGCCTTGACTTCTACAGTTCTTTTTAACTGCCATGTCCTGATGACATTGTGGACCATGGGCATTGCAAGTTGGATAGCACTTTGCTATTTTTTTTAGCCTTCCTCTGCTTCGTAGCTCACTTTTTAGATTATTACTCACTTGCTTAGATGAACCGATGATTGTTGAGTGGGAGTGTTCACCTCGTGTCCCTGAGGAGGGAATTGATCGAGGGTTTTTAAGGGTTTTTTTTTTACCAAGACTAATTACAAAACTAAACAATATACATAACATTTTATACATTACAATATAGCATGTGGTAAGTTTTTCTTACATATTATAATTATATTGGAGTAAAAGACTCCATTATAAGTGTGGCAACCCTAACTAAGTTAGGCATATAAGGATAAAAATAGTAGTTTACAAGGTTTTTTCCCATCAGACCCTGGCCATTAGATCCATAGTCTATCTTAGTGTGTAAGAAAAATGGGTGCTGCAAACGATCAAACTATGTCTGTCAGAATGACATTAATAGGGCTGTGTACCCCTGCCATAGGTTGGGTCATAATACTGTGAGCAGTCACTATAGATCAGGAAACTGTATGAAATGCATGGACAATAAAGCGAGGCGATTTCTAGTTCTATGTCTATACATGCAAGCAAACTAAAGTGCTTATGCTTTAAAAGGAAAACAACTGATAATTTGCTTACTATTGACTAAAGAAAGCTTCAGGATATTAAATTTGCCTCTCTATATATTTTAATGTGCTTCCACTGGGGTCATTTCCATTTATATACTTGTAATAGCTTTAGGATGGCATACTGTTGGCCTGTCTTTTGCGTTCAACATCTGGGCCCTTGTTATCCTTCATTAAATATGCTTGGGGCATACAATATCTCTGCTATGCTCAGTGAAATTGATGTTAGTTGATTTTAACTTATTTAGAAGATTTTTCAAAGTTTCTTCTTGTTGAAATGGATACAGATGGTACATTGTATTCTATTTATAACCAAAAACACTGGGTGCATTGCACAGCAAGTGAAAAGTCAGATGCCAAACAAATACAGCTGTAGGTCAATTTATATGTTTAATATAGGCCAGACAAATTCATATAAATTTTACTTTAAGAGGATGTATAATCATCCAATTCAAAGTTTATAACAAATAAATACTTAATATTTTTTTCTTACTGTTAAGAAACACTGACTTCTCAGTGAAGCTGAAGCCAGTTGGAGAGGAGAGTGTGGCTGGAGACCATTTGGATTACTTGAGAATCATAAGTGGGGGTGAATGAACCTCATCAACTTTTATCTGGTGAAGATTTGTATTGGAGGTTTCTAATTTCCAATGTTTTTAGAGAATCGTGGAAAAAATATCTTTGTAAATCAGCCCCTTGATTTCAAATTGAATATTTATAAAGGAGGACAGACCAATCTATTCCCTTAAAACAGAGGTGCCCAAACTGGTATGGCACTTCTGGGATTATCATCTTTTATGTGTAAACGTATCATGGGGTAAGGGGATACTGTACCTGAACAGTGTGAAAAATACAACCTTAAAAGTTAATTTCCAATGTTTTGATTCTTGAATAAAAAACCCTTTCGGTCTTGGTTGGTGTTTTAATCTTTGATTGACTATCTGACTAGTTTCAAGAATCCTTGTGATCCTTCCATATCAAATTGAAATATTCTGTTCCAAGCACATCAAGTTCTGCTGTATAGTTAGCAGAATAAATCAATGTTCTCAAGTAAACAACATTTTACACACTGCTGACTATCTTTCTTTGAAATATCTCCTTTTATGCCATTTTTTACATTTAGCAAACCAACATATTCTTGGAATTGTGGAATTGTCACATGTTTATCAAATAACATGTAGATGGCTTCTCTTCACTGATTATATTCTGAGTCTCCGCATTCGGCTTGAAAGAAGAGTAGATTACATGGCTGACTACAGGCAGGGCCAACCACATCATATCAAGTTGTGCTAATTAGATGCAGCTTTTATTTATTTAAAGGGGCACTAGCCCACAGAATGTTTTTACCACAGTGCACAAGCACATTCTGAACCACAGATCTGTGCAGTTAAATTTGACATTGCCATGTGTGGCCCTTTTAGTAGCCCCCATGACTGAAGTCCCACAAACGAGATGCCATTTGTGCCAGTGTTCCTTATGTGTTTTTGAGAATGACACCAACACTTTATAACCACCCATTACAGGTACTTGCATCAAAGTTCCAGTGTCCTTCACACTTCCGCATAGTTATGATTCAAATCCCTCAGTCCTTCCTGGCTTCTGTTCTGTGACTATGGGATCAGGGGAGCTCTAGATCTGCCACCACTTCTTAACCAGGCAGTAGAACAATTGCACCTAAAGACGTCACTCACACTCTGAGTTCTGGAAATGACGCCAGGCGGTTTTCTGTCCAATTTCTTCCAATTAACAACAAAATGTGTGCACAGTTGCCATCATATTTCTGAACTTGCCACAATTGCACCAATCGTATTATCCATCCCTTTATGATATGTGCATCATTGCATTTTGTATATCAGTCTCAAAATGTGTTCTCTCTACTAGTTTGTAGTTGTAGTAATGTAGTATTCACTGTGGATTATGTTTGGTCATGTTCCTTGTAGTGTAGCAACATTTTTGCCAGGTTTCACTGTAACAAGAAACAGCCATAGACTCCAATGTATTGTGTGCAGTACTGCTGCAAAAAATTTGCAGCGGAAAACCAAATGGGGATTTCAATGTGGTTTTTTTTGCCACACCAGAACAGATTTGCCCATCACTAGTTCCTCTGTGTATTCAAATAGTCCTCTGGCATACTTCTGGGTAGCCATAATATCAGGGCTCACATGATTTATTATTACTGTATTTTTGTTCTAGAATTTGCATGATTATAAGCATGCACCATCTATATAAGGAAAAGCAGAATATCTAGAATTTTAGAATAGTTTTTAGGAGCACTTTAGCAACACGCTAGACAGTGCTATCTATGTATATGTGACTTATTAAGTACTCGTGTGACGTAAGTTTCACATCAGGGTGGTGCTTATTACACATGACCACACCTGTTGTCTGGACCAGTGGCTTTGCTGTGTATCTATTGGTGGATAACGCTGACAGCAGGGAGTAGGCATTGGTGAGAGAAATTGCTGGAAAAAGTAATGGCTCTGTATGAAGCAAAGTCCACACATGCTTTTTGTTCTTGCCAGCATGCTACTTAAAACTTTTTGTACTTGCAACAAGGTGTGCAATAAAGTTATTGTATGAAATGCAATGATTGTGGAAGGGAGGTTTTTTTATTAAGATTGGCGTTCCCTCCAAATTCTGGTGTTGCTGACAAAGGCACAACACCTGCCAGTTAATATTTGTTATATGGCAGTGACATTCTCATTCTCATTAGAAACATCAGAAAGAATATCATACATAGGAACGTGTTTTCCTTTTAAAGGGGTGGTTCGTCTATAAGTTACAGTTTAGGATGTTGAAGAATGGCTAATTGTAAGCAACTTTTCTACTGGCCTTCATTTTTTTTTAAAGTTTTTAAAAAGTTTTTGAATTATGTGCCTTCTTCTTCTAGCTCTTTCCAGCTTTCAGATGTGGGTCACTGACCCCATCTTAAAAACAATTGCTCTGTAAGGCTACAAAAAAAAGCATAACTCCACAAATAATATAAAATAAAAGCAATTGCAAATTTCTCAGAATATCATTCTCTACATCAGGGCTGTCCAACTGGTGGCCCGCAGGTGGAATACGACCTGCGAACACCCCCCTTCTGTGGTCCTCCATGAGAGTCTGCCTGCTGTGTCTGCTTACCATGTGTACACTTTAAAAGAGATACAGAGATTAACTGGCCCCTGCATTGTTTAAGATTCAAATTCAGACTAATCCCCTGTATTGGTCACACCTATGACCCCCCTGCATGTTTACACCCAGAGACCCAGACCGAAACTGCCCAAATTGTTCACCTGTTCACACCTTATTAAAAATGTTACTGCAGCACCAGCACTGTGTCACTGTATGTAATACATCTTGGTGGTCCTGATAGGTTTCTCTGTCTCCTGCTCTATTCTGCCTTCCCTATGCTCCCTGTGTGTACCATACTCTGCTTGCCCAGTGCTGCTTGTGTGTGTCATACTCTGCTTGTGCAGTGCTGCTTGTGTGTGTCATACTCTGCTTGCCCAGTGCTGCCTGTGTGTGTCATTCTCTGCTTGCCCAGTGCTGCCTGTGTGTGTCATACTCTGCTTGCCCAGTGCTGCTTGTGTTTGTCATACTCTGCTTGCCCAGTGCTGCTTGTGTGTGTGTCATTCTGTGCTTGCCCTATGCTACCAGTGGGATGTAAGCCTGGTAGGGGTTTGTTCTGGGTGTTTGTTAGCATTTGGAAATAGTTATTAGGGGTCCCTAACGTGTTTACTCATATATTGGGGGGTTTCTGTATTATCCACAGGGGAGGATTAGGCATATGTCTGACATTTCTGAAAGTTTTCACATATGAGTGATGAGGGATATCTTTGCAGTGAGCACCAACCCTTTGTTTTTTTTGGTTTGCTACTACTGTTAATGTGGATATGATCTTAAAAGTTCTTCTAGTAACGTGGGTGTGGTTTACAGCGGGTGTGGTTTAAAAGGTGCATGCATTCTGTTTCTTTTTTCTTTCCCTGTCTCACATATCACATATGTCACATATCACACAGCTCCCTGTATTCTCTTGACCTTCCTCTTTTTTTCACTTAGTTTTGGATGTCCGCTTTGGCCACCACCATCCCAGTACCATGTGGGGCATTCATGCCAGTCTTTGTTATTGGTGAGTTTCTCTTTGTTCTCGTTCATCTTTTTTCTGTGGTATCAACCTAACTCACAAAGATTTTACACACACATTTAGATAGATATATAGTGGATAATGTACCCTCTACTGTAATTTATAAAGATATTATAAGTCACTGAGGAGTTATGCGACCATATAAAAGCACAAGGTTGCAGGCCGAGTGCTTTTATACAGGTCACACTACTCCGAGGTGACCTCTGATATCTTTATAAATTTCAGTAGTGGGTACATTATGCATTATAATCTACAGTTTGTGTGAAATGTCGGGGGGGGGCATCAAAATATAGTCGCCAGCGTCTAATTTGGGTGCACTGGAGGGCTGGTGTCAAATTCGGACGCATACGTATAATTCAGATGCAAATTCGGTGGTGGGGGACCCCTGTTATAAACGGCACATTCTGAACACACTGTTTTTAAGGATATAATTTGCAGTCTGGTCCCATAGGGAAATTATCAGACTTTAGTCTGTGAACCCAACTTTACATGTCTAGAGTAGACTTATCAGATGTTATTTTTGGCCAGCTTCAACTACAAATGTTTTACTACAGCTCATGTGCAGTACATATCTTGGTGTATTTCTACCCATTTTGTGCATGGGCTGGTGGTGGTAGAGTAAAGAATACATTTGAGCTATAGCTCTCCTTTTGTCACTGATAACTGAAAGTTCTGTTTTGTTAATGTCCTATCTGTAGGTGCTGCCTTTGGAAGGTTAGTGGGCGAGAGCATGGCTGCATGGTTCCCTGATGGCATTCATACAGATGGGAGTACTTATAGAATAGTGCCCGGGGGATATGCAGTAGTAGGTAAGTTATCTATGTCCTTCTGTTCACCCTGATGCTGAACTTTGCCCTTCTCTCAATTTCTATGTCATTACAGGAGCAGCTGCCCTTTCTGGTGCTGTCACACACACAGTCTCCACAGCAGTGATTGTGTTTGAACTCACCGGCCAAATCTCTCATATTCTACCTGTGATGATTGCAGTCATTTTGGCTAATGCAGTCGCTCAGAGTCTTCAGCCATCACTTTATGATAGTATAATCCGTATAAAGAAGTTGCCCTACCTTCCAGAGCTGGGATGGGGACACCAGGAGTAAGTTTTAAGAATATTGACTAAGTTGATAAAGTGGGTTATGCCCTGAATTAGGGAATATACAGAAGTATTTAATTTGGAATGTGTATATTTTGGTATGTTATCCTCAAAAACTAAACTGCATTCACTCTTACAAAAGCCTGAGATCCTACCATTGTATGATAGATGCAAAGTACAAAAAAAGGTACAAAGTGTATTTTTTTACTCATTATGCGAGTGCAAACAGTCGTACTACAGAGTGGTGGTTATCAGCACATGGACAGCCCCCAAAAAGCATAAGGACTTCTCCCCACTAATAATGTGCATGTTATGAATCACAATGGAATGTTAGGTGCTAGAGAGGACTGACCTTGCATATGTCAAATATCTGTTTTACTGATAATACCATGAACAGTGCATAAATAAATACATATAAAAACATGTGAGGGACAACATATAAAAATTGTAGTATCAGGTTTAAAACCACAATCTGAATTCATCCTGTTTCCTCTAGACTTCCTGCTTCCGTAGACCAGGCAATTTCATATATTTCAGTTTTTGTTCCAAAATAAATGCCTTATTGGTCTGTATTTTGTTCCTGAAGCAAATTATATAATTCAGAGGAAACTGGAATCCTTGCATGCTGATAAAATTGAATTTACTTGCGTATCAAATGAATTTACAGGTGGGGGATCTGTTATCTGGAATTCTTGCAATATTTCTGTAATACCTTAAGTCTGCAAAAAACATTTATACATTATACCCTGTAGGATTGATTTTCCAACAGAATAGCTTTATATGGCTTTGTTAGGGTCATGCAGAAGATACCGTTTCATTATTAGAGAGGAAAACAAAAACATTTTTAAAATTAAGAATTATTTGCTTATCATGGCAGTCATATAGTTCAGAGCTTTCTGGATAACGGGTTTCAGAATAAGGCATTCAATACTGTATCTATTCTGTGAGGTTTGTTGTGGTATGACAATAAGATCAGACTTAGCCTATGTCAGTCTGCGCTGTAATAAATTACATATAAGTATCTATTTATGTAGGAAGTATAATGTAAAGGTGGAGGACATCATGCTGAGGAACATCCCTTTTGTGACTCTGAACTCTAAATATCGTGACCTTCAGGAGCTGCTTACAAACTGTCACCTGAAGAACTTACCTCTAGTGGAGACAGCAGGTGAGCACATGATACTATACTGTTTCCAGGTAAAAATAAGTAATTTCACTTCATTTGTGTACACTCAAAACATACCAGCAAGTTAATTGGTTACAGATGAAAGTGACCCTGGTGTGTGCTGTGTAAATGTTATAGGGACCTTAAACTGTATGCTTCACCAGGACAGAGACTGATATATGTTATTACAATCCCTGCAACTTGCTGGGTAAACTTATTAAACTATATATGGGCAACAAAGTGTAATAGTATAAACTGGCCTGTTGTGGCATGCCACTGAAAAGTAGATGCTATTGTGTCTTTATCCAGTGATATACTGTTCTGAGTTACTGGTTAATCTGAAATAGATACTTATAATTCCCTCTCATGCACATACAAAAATAACCTGCTTGCAACATGTCATAACTTGAGCTATTTGAGAATAACTGGAATTAGCAGTGGAGAGCAACTGTTTCTCTGGTCTTAACATTCATATGATCCAAATTCAGCTGCAATGTTATTGTGTATAAATCAGGAAGCATTGAATTATAACATGTGATGTATAAAGGAATTAACTCGCTGAACTAACTACATTTGCAAATATGTGAAATCTTACATTCTTAAACCAGTGTCCTTGAAAAATACATTTGATTCTTGAGCACATGAAGATGAAGAGAGCTTTTACGCAATAGTTTGCTGGTAACCTTTTTGTCACTTGTTGATGAACATGACTTGTCCGTACTTCCATTTTCCTGAGACACCAGTGTCAATGGAGGTCATCTGTTTATGAAGCAAGGCCCACAAAACTATGCTGCTTTTTATCACAAAACATCATTCCCCCAGTTAGTGTATAAATTTAGATTTTATACCCTTGCAGTGGATTTGGACATTGCAGAGTGTGGTAATTAAGTTGAAGGAGAAGACTAGTAGATGATAACATCTGGCAGTTCAGGAAGAGGACTTTAAGGGAACTTTAAACAAAGTGCCCCCTTTCCTAAATATTGTTTTAACTACCTTGTCCTATTGCCCCTCTCTCCCCTACTTGCCAGTGGTGACTTGGGCTGTGAAGAGTTTAACTGGATAGACTTTTTAGACTGTTTTTGCAGCCCAAAGATATATATATATATATATGATCACCCCAGGACTTAAATTAACTCATCAACACACACATATGCCACAAGAATGCCACAAAACTTCTGAATTTGTTCACTGCCTTCTCAATGGAAGTAAGATAACTGACTACATTTAGGCGATTTGATATATTGTTCTTTAATGAGGTAAATAAGTATGTTCTCTAGCTTTCACAACATTTTCTGTAGTTCACATGCCCCTTAGGCAAGAATTACTTTTTTACATTACTATTTATCAATTTAGTCAAACTATGAGAATATCAAAAATTGTGGGCTAGATATTACATTTTTAAGCTTCTTCAAAATGGTAAATTTTTACAATATTTTATTCATTTTTATATAATTTTAATCCATTTAACGTGAAAAAAGGTTCTCTTACTAAATTTGTGTAAAATTGTTCTGTAGTAGAGCCAAGGAATACAGGAATCTAAAGTACTAAAATGCTCTTTATATTTGGTCTTTGGATACTAAATATCTACCAGATTCTAAAAAGAGTTAGATTCTCTTGTATAAATCCCACATAGTTCTATAGTTACACAATATATTTAGGGTTTAAAAAGACAGCTTGAAGCCAAAGTGTTCCAGGACAAATTGTGTCTGTGAAACCAGCGTAAAGGAGGGGCCAGGTGCCCTGCCCTGAGCCTAGAGGACAGGGAGGCGGATAAGCCAAATAGAAAAGGTTTGGCAGGATCTCCAAAGAAACACTCCAATCCAGGCTTGTAAAAACAAAGTTAGTTGATTAAAACACAAGCATTAGCTCAGCCTTATGCATTTTATGCTGTACCTAGGGCGTAACCATTGCCAAGAGGTCCATAAGCAGTGTAGGTGTATTTCTAGTTACAAAAATCAAAAGTACATGAAGTTTTACACCTCCAAATGACCAATATATATCTATAAAACATATTACACCACACTCACAGGTTCTTGGTGATGAACAAAGACATATAAGTTTAGTGAACCAACGTTTCTGTATTTTTTAAAGGGGTTGTTCACCTTCGAAACACTTTTTTTTGTTCATTGGTTTTCAGATTGTTCCCCAGAAATAAAGACTTTTTTCAATTACTTTCCATTATTTATTTTTTACTGTTTTTCCAAAATCTAAGTGTAAAGTTGAATGTTAGTGTCTCTGGTGTTTGAGTCTGGCAGCTCAGTAATTCAGGTGCTAAACTGATACAATTTTGCAACATTTAATTGATACATTTCACAGCAACATCTCTGGAGTATTAGCAACTATTGTATCAATTCTAACAGCTGCCTGTAATGAAACACTGAGATTCTGCTCAGCAGGGACAAAGATAAGAAATGTATCCATTTAATGTATCAGTTTAGAACAGTTAGAACAGAGCTGCTTTAGAAGGTGAAAAATGACACTTTACACTTTACACTAGAAAAATGGTTACAAATAGAAAATGGACCGTAATTGGGATGTCATTATTTCTGGTGATCTATCTGAAAACAACTAGTTGTTTGAAGGTGGACAACCCC
>CM044439.1:106684522-106720398 GCA_024363595.1 Xenopus borealis
ATATATATATATACATATATATATGCACCCCAGCTTAATGGTTTAAAAATATTTATAATATTGAAATGCCTGTTAAAATTTAGATCTTGGAGTGGGAAGAGCTTCAACTTGAAGAACCAATCAACTTTAACGACTGCAAAATAGATCCTGCACCATTCCAGCTTGTGGAAAGGACATCACTGCATAAAGTAAGATATAATGGCTTATTTAAAAAAAGGAGTGTAGTGTGCAAAGTGCAATTTGTGGACACAAATATCCATGAATTTTACCATAAGAAGTATTTTCCTTTAGAGTCCCAGCATAATACCAGGTGTCCACTTAATAGGACCAGCCGCAGCTTGCATCAATATGAATGCAAATTAAGAGTCAATTTTGGAAAATGAAGACCAAATTGCAGTCAACATTTTTCTCAATGCATTGTTAGCAAGCGGAGGCATCAATAATTGTCCAATTTCCGTCAGTTGCCAACAGAGATGCAAGATACTGTGGTAACCCTTAAAGTATCTCCAGATTCAGGTTGTCCTTATTTCCAGAGTTTTCTTGTGTTCATACATGCTGTTGCACATCGTTTACTAGAGGAGGCTGAAGTAGCACATTGTTAGGAGCATTTACATATTTTACTTAAAACTGTTGTCTCATCCTCTTAGGCACACACTGTTTTTTCTTTGCTTGGAATGGACCACGCGTATGTAACCAGTATAGGGCGGCTCATTGGAATGGTGACATTGAGAGAGGTAAAACAAATACCCAGGAAAATGGAAAAAAGTAATAGTTGTATTTGTTCCGAAATGCAATCAACGGTTGAGCGGTAATGCTGAATAGGCTTCCAGACTGCAAGGCTTTTCATATAAATGGGGATAGGCCAGATTGTGGGAAAACACATGGTGTCTGTAATTGTTGCATTAATTCTAGTAATAATGCTATTAATCTAGCAGTTCATTGCATCTTCCCTTGACAGAAAATGAAATAGTTTTTTGTGTCATAATTTTATTTCTGTCTACAGCTCCGGAAAGCCATAGAGGGCTCCGTGACAGTGAAAGGTGCAAAATTACGTCCACCTTTGGCCAGCTTTAGGGACAGTGTTACAAGCAGCAGCGACGCAGAGACCACAAATATCAACAAACTGTGGGAGAGAAGCCGCCGACACCTACTTCCCCGGGAATCCAGCCCTTCGGACAGTGATGATAAATGACAAGGGAGCTACTTATCTGGAGTATGCACAAGCTTCTTCCAATTCCTCCAGAGTGAAACACTTTTTTCAATGCTCTTATTGTCACTTTGGGGGTATTCTTGGTTGAACGTTTTAGTCCGTGTCTTCCAGCACCACCCCAGCTAAAAAAACTGGTGGGTATTTCTGCGTGGGTTGCTATATGGAGGTTTAGTTTGCTCTTCAATGTAACAGTGTCACAGTTTGTAATGTTCAGAGCGAATAATGAAACTGGGCCACAAGTTCAGGCGCAGTACAGTAGCACAGTCATCTCTCTCACTCCATTTCCCGCACTGAGAGTGAAGGGTTAACACTGCCATTCATTTTAGATTTGATTAATTAAAATACCTTGTGAATAAAACTGAGCCTCCAACCCCCCACTGACATGGCAAATCATTGTTTAGTAAAGTACACAAAGACAAAAGCCTGGGAGAATCCATTCTTTCCATGCTTATATGGGGGGGGGGTTAATGAGGACTCTTCATCTCTACTGACAATATGAACCAATGAGCACAATGTAGAAACAATGCCAGTTACTCTACTTATTACCTCCCAAGAGTAATGGGACCTAAGGCATTCAGCACTTCCCAGAACTGTATTTGCTATTTATTACCTTCCATTGACATGAGAACATAAAGAATTTGACATCTCTCGTAGATGTACAGAGGGACCCATTACCTCCCGCGTATATGGAGAAACTGCCTACCTCTTTGAGGAACTGAATCATCGCACCTTCAAAGAACTGCCAATTACAGGGGTGTGCCACGTCTTCAAGTAGCAAGACAATACAAAAGAGCTGCCATTGCTAAGTGGCACTGTTCCACTGAGCATTTCTTTTAGCGTTACAGAGGAGAAAAATACCTGTCACATGCAGGTGTGGCGGCATAATTAAAAACATGCATTAATAATTATCACCGATTTCATGCAATGCACTTTGACTGTTTTTATAACATTTCTGTACGCCATTTTTAACAATAAAACTGGAGTAAATACAATTGTATCAACAGCTGGGTTTTGTATTCGTGCAGACTTTGCAACCTGTCAAAAAGTATTTCTGATAATCTTCTATATGAACTGGAAAATAGTGTCTGCTGTATAAGACTGAGAAGATTTTCATTCATCCAGGTCATGGTATATCTAATATAATTAATTCTAAAACAACTGGACTTGCTGAGTTTTCCCGCCTCTGTTCAGGGATGGTTTCTCCACCTTGACATGAATTGCCTTTTTCCACTCCTCATTCAAACTAGCGGATAGAGAAGACAGCTGGTTTGAAAGAGGCAATTCATGTCAAGGTGGAGAAACCATCCCTGAATAGAGGTGAGGGCCTTCAACACCACCTTTCTGCTACATACAATATTGATCTAACATCTGTACCCCGGCGGTTTCACCTTGCACATCCATTCATGCAACTCTCACAAGTAACACCTGTGTCTAGGAGTTGCATAACACATTAATAATCCTATCACAGTAACTATACAGAATCAACATCTCTTGTAAATTTCAGATGTTCTTGAAGAGTTACAATGTGCCGTTGTGATTGGATTAGTGGAAGAGTTAATATGCCAAGAACTTCCCACACCAAGCTGCTCGGATGAGTAGTGAAACATCTTCAGTGATTACTTAGCAAGTCCAGTTGTTTTAGAATTACTTATATTAGATGTGTGTGCTGGATAACATACAACATTCCAATGAAGTACTGCAAGCAAACAACTACATCTACTCATTGGTTAACAATTATAATGGTAAGTCTTTTAGCATAAATAGAGAGAGAGAGAAAGACAGGTTTAGCAGAAAATCAGACAGTGAATGTGACACAAAACATCCCCCACATATAATAAAGGACACTAAGTTTGCCCACAAGCAGCAACACATAGCCACCAATAACATGTTTTCTTTTAAACAGTTGACTGGTAAATTCTACCTGCTAATCAGTTGCTATGGGTTAGTATTCCTGGGCAAACTTAGCTGGTTGTTTATCAAAGGTTCAATGTTAGCATTCTTTATACCTCGAATGAACTCACAACTCGAATGGTATCTTATTTAAAGGGATTCTGTTGTGATCTTTGTGGCTTACTTTTTATTTCTAAATTACTATGTTTAGATTGCAAATAATTCACTCTACTATTTAAAATGTTATCCTTGAACCAACAAATGTATTTTTAGCTGTAATATTGGTGTGAAGGCAGCTATCTCTGTGCTTTGTGCCTGGTTTTGAGCTTTAAGAAGGAGCCAGCACTACAGGATGGAACTGCTGAGACAAATATTGTTTCTTCCTTTCCCACTGAAGAATACGACTTGGGTCGTGCTCCCTAGCACCAATAGTGGTAGACATGAGAATAGCACCCAAGCAGGAAAAAAAACGGGTTTTCCTCTTTGGTGCAATTGTCATGTCTACCACTAGGTGGGGCTTCAGCAGAGGTGTCCCATAGCTGCTATCTGGTTAGTTGCCCATTGTTCAGTTGATAGGCTGCTGGGGGAAGGAGGGGTGATATCACTCCAGATTGCAGTGTAGCAGTAAAGAGTGACTGAAGTTTAACAGAGCATATGTCACATGACATGAGGGCTCCAGGGAAACTAACAATATGTGTAGCCCATGTCAAAATTAAATATAAATAAAGATGTTTGCTCCCTTAAAAAAAGGATTTCAATGCAGAATTCTGTTGGAGCAGCACTATTAACTGATGTGTTTTGAAAAAAAAAATTTTCCTGCGACCGTATCCCTTTAAGAAATAACCAGATTTTGTGAGTTACAAAATCCCAAAACTCAAATTAATTGAGTTTTCCACATGAAAAAACTTGAATTGCTTGAAATATATTGCTTGAGTTTTCAGGCAAAAACTTGAACATCATGAAGGCTATTAACATCTTCAGATGGTTCAAGGGACCCGGGACATTGACTCCTACATGATCTCAACATGTTCTAGATGGTGTATTTATGGATTCAAGTTATTTGTAGGAAAATCTGGATTATTTTTTTTTTCAAGTTTTTTTTTTTTGTTGACCCAAAACTCAAAAACTTAAATTTTCATGGAAAATACAACTTTAATCTTAATAAATAGTTAAGACTTTGTTTATTGTGTAACATAACGTCCTATATTTGCTACAGTACAGTAAGTTTGTCTGTATGGTCAGAGTTTTTGATTGGTTTATGCCAGACACCACCAGTGCACATATATTTTGGGGCCTCCTGTTGGTGAATGTTTTTTACTTATTCTTCAATTAATGTTTTCCTATTGATTTAAACTATGAATGTGCAGTTTTCTTCCTGCAACCCAAGCCTGCTGTTTTCTTTTGTCAGTAAAAATCCATTGGTCGTATTATGTTGTTATACATGAATAGCAAATTGTATGCACAATTACATAGGAGCCGTTATCACTTCGCTACAGAATCATGTAGCAGCCTGGAAAGAAAATTCAAAACATTTTCGCATGAGAAATCACTGGAATAACAAGACGTTTGAGTGAGAAACAATAGACAGAAGGGGCTAAATCTATATTGTAAAAAAAAAATATTGTTCCGTTTGCGGCATCATTACTATAAATGTGCAGGATGGTGAAGATTTAAATGAGCTTTACAATACACTGAATTGTGGGGTTCTTCCATGCTTTATGTTATGTGGGTTGCAAAAGCTTGACTGTCATTTCTTTACGAGGGGGGAAAAGGGTCTAATGGCACAAACTTCAAAACAATGACCCTTGTAGGACACAGTGTACGATTACTGTTGTGTATGCACAGCTTGCACTGTTGTTTCAGCTGTTCACTGGGATTTTGTTTAAAAGGAATTCAGATACCCTGCTGGCCAAGTTCAAGCTCAATAAGCAGTGCCATCCATGAATCAGCTGTCATTGTAGTGGTTTGGGTTAATTCAGTGCATCCCTCTGTTGGTGGCCTTGCTGCTGAGGGACATTTATATGGTACAAAAAGAAAATACACTTGTATGTGCTTTTGGAAAATATATTGTACTTATTTGCATGTAAAGCACAATTAGCAGAGAAGGGAGTGGAAGGTCTTTCAGCAGGACAATAATGCCCATCCCACGGCCAAATAAAATCTGGAGTCATTTAAATCAGGGATCTCCAACCACAGGGCCACCGCCACACCTGAACTGGGCCTCCAAGTCTGCATTAGACGCAGACTCACTGAACTTGTCGTGGATGTACCGAATTTGATGTGGATGCACCAAATTTGATGCTGTTGTGTCCCAATTTGAAGCAGTGCCCAAATTTGCCATGGGCGTGCACAGTTGAGGTCCTTGCAAAAAATTCTGGCTTTACAGCAGTCCCTGGGGCAAAAAAGGTTGGGGACAGGTGATTTAAAGGGCTTCCCTCATGATTTTTATGGTGCATTTATTTCTGGTTTACACTGCAAATAATTCACTCTATATAAAATTTAGTTCCTAAACCAGAAAGTGTATTTTATTTTTGTTGTAATATTGGAGTGTAGGCAGCCATCTCAGGTCAGTTTGCCTGGTCAGGTGCTTTCAGAAAGAGCTAGCACTTTAGGATGGAACTGCTTTCTGGCAGGCTGTTGTTTCTCCTACTCAATGTAACTGAATGTGTCACAGCGGGACCTGGATTTTACTACGGTTCTTAGATCTACCAGGCAAGTATTTGGTAACATTCCTGTTCTGCTCATGGGCTGCTGGGAGGAAAGGTAGGGGGTTTGATACCACTCCAATTTGCAGTAAACAGTAAAGAGTGACTGAAGTTTATCAGAGCACAAGTCACATGACCAGAGGCAGCTGGGAAACTGACAATATATCTAGCCCCATGTCAGATTTCAAAATTAAATATAAAAAATCAGTTTACTCTTTTGAAAAATGGATTTCATCATAGAAGTCTGCTGGAGCAGCACTATTAACTGATTTTTTTTTTTTTTTTTTTAAACAACATATTTTGCCGTGACAGTATCCCTTTAAGAACAACAAGGTGGCTGTCCTACAGTCAAGTCTGATCTCAATCCAGTTAAGAATCTATGGAATTGGGGTGTCATCCAGCTAACCAAAAATATCAGAGAAAAACAGCCAGGAAGAAAAAGTGAAAGTTATTTTCACAGTGTGCACAACTGGAATACACTTACCACAAGCTGTTCCTTTTTTTTAGGAACAAATCAGAGAGGTTTTGTGTTGTATAGAGTGCAATGAATGGTGAACTAAGTGGTTTTTTTTTTTAATAAGAAATAAAACCATTGTATTCAGGGAGTGTAACTATGGGTTGCCCACAACACAACTGTGAAGTGAATGTGGTTGTAACCTGATTTTCAAAAATAATGGTTATTCCCTTTGAGGATAGCTCTGGTCTCAAGGAGGTCATAAACCATAAAGCCGAGACTTTACTGAGAAGAATCAGCCAAGAGGAAAACATTCAATAAAGTCAATGGTGTTTTATCTTAGTGCCAAGAGCCTTGAGGGATTGGATTTGAAAGCACTAGGAAGATGTGAAGGTTTGGGACACATCCTTACAGCCTGTTAATTCTCATTGTGGCCAAGTGTTGCACTTGTTACACTGCTTTGTGTCACTAACTAAAGCTTTGTTCATGGGGTTGGTGCTCCTAGATCACAACTGCTTTACTGGTGCATCTAAGTCCAAAGAGGACAGGAACTTGGGCCAATAAGGATCTCTTCCCTCCAAGTGGGCATAGGTAGCAAAATCTTGGACTTTCTGAGCCAGTATAGGAAATGATGGGTCACCTACAGTGGTTACTTGGATTTGCATACATTTTGTTTTTCCAAGCATTACAGGAAGTTGATTTTGGAGAAGCTGCAGTGACAGACAGAGGGGCAATACACTGTCACTTTCTAGTGCTCTGTTCATTTGGATTGGCTGAATGTTTAAAATAGCTGTGGCTCCCCCTTACTTTCTGCTGACTGACTAAATGCATCAACAAATTACATTTTTACGACTGACAGACCAAACAATATCCATGGTCCATAAATATCTACTTGGATTGTCCACGAATCATGTACATACTACAAAATATAATTGTTTTGTCAAATTTTAAAGGTGTGTGTATTGACTGTTGTAATCTCGCCCTGGAATAAATCATCTACCTTGGTCCAGGGAATATAATTTTTTTTAAAGGACAAGGAAAGTGTAAAATAGAATAAGGCTAGAAATGGTGTATTTTGTATACTAAACATAAACATGAACTTACTGCACCACAAGCCTAATCAAACAAATGATTTATGCTTTCAAAGTTGGCCACAGGGGTCTGTCATCTTGTAACTTTGTTATACATCTTTGCAAGACTAGACTACATACACATGCTCAGTGTGGTCTGGGCTTCTTAGGGATTGTCATAAATGATCAAAAAACAAAGCTGCTTGAGCTCTGCATGGCTGGTAAGTAAGGCAGGGGCTTCCCCTGCTGTTCATAAGTATGATTGTTTCCCTGCCAGAAGTTAGGGACCGTCTGACAATTCCTAACCACAGCACTAAATGAAGGTAGAATTTCACTACATACAGTCAGGTTTCTTATAAAAACGGTACACATTTTTAAATTAAAGTATATTGGAGATAGATTTCTTTTTCATTAAAGAAAGTAAAGATGGGATTTTATTTCTTTGCTTTTCCTTGCCCTTTAAGGAACTATAAATATCTGCTGAGCATTTTTTATGCATCTACAGACACATTACTTTCCCCTAAATCCAAGTAAATACGTTATCTCCATGCTTATCCCTTGTCCTACCCTCGCTTTGGACTAAGAGTTCATGCAAGCCATTCTCAGCATTAAGATCTGTGCACATCCTTCTGGCTTGGGATACACAGCATAGTGATAAATTCCAGTCATTATAGATGGTTAAATGTTTTGTTTTATTGGTAAACTGATACCAAATGCATAACTACATACATAACCATTTCTATGGATTCATGGTCCAGCAGAAAAGGATGAAACATTCTTAGTCCATGCCTGTATTTATACAAGATCATACAATATGTTGTGTTGCTGCAGCCAATGACATCCCAAGGTCTAGGATTTACATAGTTCAATTTGCTACAGTATGTATGTGGAGTTCTTATTTTACATGACCTTATAGTTATCTGCTTTTAAGCTTCATAAAGATTCTTGGTATTGTATGTTGCTTTGTTTTAAGTATTATTTACCTTCACTAAGAAGTGAAGGCGGGTGGATCAAGGTTTGCTTCTGACAAAAGTAATAAAAGCTGTTGGAGAGAAGGCAAGTGAATGGCTCTTATTATTTTGGTAATAAGCAGATATTAGCCTTCACTACTTGCTTTAAAGTAAATAATACTTAAAAGAAAATAATATATAATACCAAGAATATTTATGAAATTGTAATATTACTGAATAATGCCCTTTATAGAATATTCTTTATAATAATAAGGTCCAGGCTGTCAAGCCCACATTGTACTTCAAAAACAGCGGGGGTGTAACTTTGGACTGCTCCCCTCTGTGCCCCCCTGAGTGTGGTCTGAAATAGCACATGGTTACCGGGTTTCCTGAGGCTGTGGGCCCTGCTAGTTATACCACTGGTAAAGTGCACTGTTCTCTATCTACAGTATAGGCTTCACTCCCAATACTATGCTCTGGATGAGACCTTAATTCTTAGGGAGTAAGCCCTTGCAATGGTGTGGAGGCAGGGTACAGATTTGGGGAAATATTTATGGCTGGCATAGGTACAGATTTGTTGCAATATTTATGGCTGGTATAGAATAGGGGCAATATTTATGGCTAGCACAGGTACAGAGTTGGGGGCAATATTTATGGCTGGCACAGATATGGGGGTAATAGTTATGGCTGGCACAGGTACAGATTTGTTGCAATATGTATGGCTGGTACAGAATTGGGGCAATATTTATGGCTGGTACAGAATTGGGGCAATATTTATGGCTAGCACAGGTACAGATTTGGGGGCAATATTTATGGCTAGCACAGGTACAGATTTTGGGGAAATATTTATGGCTAGCACAGGTACAGATTTGGGGGCAATATTTATGGCTAGCACAGGTACAGATTTGGGGGGCAATATTTATGTCTGTCACATGTACAGATTTGGGGGCAATATTTATGGCTGGTACAGAATTGGGGCAATATTTATGTCTGTCACATGTACAGATTTGGGGGGCAATATTTATGTCTGTCACGTACAGATTTGGGGACAATATTTATGGCTGGTACAGAATTGGGGCAATATTTATGGCTGGTACAGATTTGGGGGCAATATTTATGGCTGGTACAGAATTAGGGCAATATTTATGGCAAATCCCCCAAATCTGTACCCGTGCCGATTTATTGTTATGAAACATTTGATCACAGTGGATTTTTATTATTACAATGCCAAAGTGGAAACATATGTCTGCAAAGCAATTTAAAATAAAAACAAGATAGGTTGCATAAGAATTCTCCCCTTTAATATGACAGGGGATTGATACAAGAAAATGTAGTCGGTCATTAAGAACTGGAACGTCCTCTAAAAGGGGAGCAATAGTCAGCAATCTACCAACCAGTAGTAAAATCACTTCATTTGAAAATAGAAAAATCTAAACGTTGAGTCTCCAGCGGGGATCTGCTCTACTGGAACTTGTAGAGATTCCCAAGATTGTTTTAGCTGCAGTAATAGCTGAGGTTTATTAGAATATATTGTATCACAGGATCCCTCTTCCAAGTAGGTGGACAGGAGGTATTCAGTCTTTCTTAAAATCAGTCTTTTACTGATCCAACAAAACATATACGTATAGGCCTGTAGCTGTCTCTGCCCATACTTACATCTTTTAAATGTATGATCAATAAAAAATTGATTTAAAGAAAGAGTGAATACTTCCTGTCCGCCTACCTGGAAGTGGGATCTGTGTGTGGCCTTGATGAAGTTCATTTGTAAAATAATGCTAGCCAACAAATCTCCCACCAGCCTTCTTAGTCCTTTTACCTTATTTCCCTTATCATCTCATTATCATTCTATAATGGTCAGAATCTTGTTTACTTTTATAAGTACCCATGTGTAGGCACCCATGTGTCTTCCTCCTGATGTCGGCAAGCATTGCTTAAAATCCAACCTGTATTCCCCATAATTTCTTCTCAATCAATTACACAGTAAATCTCTATTGGTGCACATTTCTCTGCTTCTTTTCACGCGTTTGTTACTATGGGCTCCTTTATCCAGAAACTGGGAGCCAAGCTAAGAATTATGGGAAGACCATCTCCCACAGAGACCACTTTAATCAAACTATTTAAATAATAATAATAAAACAATACCTTGTGCTTGATCCCAGCGACGATAGAATTCATCCTTATTGGAGGTAAAACAATCCTTTTGGGTTTATTTCATATTTAAATGATTTTTTTTAGTAGAGTTGAGGTATGCAGATCCAAATTACAGAAACACCCCATATCTTAAAAAACCCCCAGCTGCTGAGCATTCTCTGGAGCTGGGTTTTTAAGATTTGGGGTGTTTCTGTATATTGTTGATGGGATTTGCTGCCATGGAAGGGATTGTCTTGCACCAGGGTTCAGTTGGGTAGAAGTTAGGCATCCGTGCAGGGCATAAATAAACTGTAGCCCTGGTGATCACTGTAGCACTGATTATTTTGCCTGCCCAAGCAGACTTCACATATGCAGATGTCGAATGAGAAGAACCCCTTCCAGGGTCTGATAAATGTTTGGGGGTTACCCTGCTCATAATACATTTTCTGTGCTGATCTTACTGGAATGTGTGGGGTTAATGTGCTCATAGTCCATTTACTGGCATGTCTAGGGTTAATGTGCTCATACACCATTTTTTTTTGTTATCTTACTTGCATGGCTTGTTAATTATTACTAAAGGTTATCACAAACACTAAGCATATTAGTGCATTTGCTTGGCCCCAGGCTTCACTTTCCCTTTATGCCCCTTATTTATTAAGGCCTGTTTGTTCATGTACATTATGAGGAGAGGTGAACTGGAATAAATAAAAGCTACATTAATGTAAATTGTCTTAACAAAAGTATCCATTTACCTGAGTTTTGATCTCAGGAGGTTACAGTGTTGCAGGCAAACATTCAAATGGTAAAGTCTGTTTTCACATCCTGGAGGCTGATGACCAAATAAAGGAAGTTTTTATTCTGGGTGTGACTTGTCTTTTAATCCTTATCACTAATCTAAACATTACAGATTATTTTCATGTGTTCAGATAATATCTCTTTAAGCAAAATGATTCCATTATCAGTGTGTTTCAGGAGGGGGGGTTGATAAACATGTTATTGCAAATGCAATGTTCTTTGCCTGACGTAAAATTCAAGCAATGTAAATATATTTTATAGGTATTTGTGTGCATTTTTAGTGCTCTTTATACATTACATCAATGGCATGAAAGAGACTTGGGAAAGGAATCGAAAGGAAAATCAATAAAGTGTAATCACACAAGTAATAGATGACAGCTGCAATATGTGAATGTGGCTGTAGAAATAAAATGCAAAGGTTCACCCATGTTCTAGGAAAACAACTTAAAGGGATACTGTCATGGGAAAAATGTTTGAAATCTGACATGGGACTAGACATTTTGTGAATTTCCCAGCTGTCCCAAGTCATGTGACTTGTGCTCTGATAAACTTCAATCAGTCTTTACTGCTGTACTGCAAGTTGGAGTGATATAACCCCCTCCCTTCCCCCCACCCAGCAGCCTAACAACAGAACAATGAGAAGGTAACCAGAAGGTTAACCAGAGAAGGCAACAGCTCCCTTAGGCTTAGGCCAGATGAGAAGATTCGGGGAGATTAGTCACCTGGCGACTAATCGCTGCGTCTTTGAGGCGACTAATCTCCCTGAATGGCTTGCATGTATCTAGCACTAAAGTCACCTGCGCCTATTCACACGCAGCGACGCGTTTTTCAAAGTGGCTCAAAATTGGCTAATGAAAAACGTATTGCCGCGTGTGAATAGGCGCAGGCGACTTTAGCACTAGTGGGTGTGAGATACCTGCAAGCCATTCAGGGAGATTAGTCGCTTCAAAAACGCAGTGATTAGTCGCCAGGCGACTGATCTCCCTAACACAAGATAACAGCTGCCTGGTAGATCTAAGAACAGCACTCAATAGTAAAAACCCATATCCCACTGCGTACCATTCAGTTACACTGAGAAGGAAAAACAACAGCCTGCCAGAAAGCAGTTCCCTCCTAAAGTGCTGGCATAAGTCACATGACCAGGGGCAGCTGGGAAATTGACAAAATGTCTAGCCCCATGTCAGATTTCAAAATTGAATATAAAAACATCTGTTTGCTCTTTTGAGAAATTAATTTCAGTGCAGAAGTCTATTGGAGCAGCACTATTAACTGATGCGTTTTGAAAAAAATATGTTTTCCCATGACAGTATCCCTTTAAATATGACATTACTTTTGGCATATATTTTCATATGTTTCAAAAAGGATCTTAACCCTATTATTTGTATTAATTTCTTTGAATAAATTGATATAATTAGAGTGGTCCTCTCAACACTTTCTATTTGTAGTGGTTTCAGACATATTAGCAGTTTTAGACCGTTTGGGACTGCTTGGAGAAGGCTTGGTTTAACAGGTCTCTGGGGGCCCATGGTGCACTTTATAGGCACTGCCTGTTTTTATATAATCCTCACATTGGCTGACTTTCGGTAGATAAAAAACCCTTCTACTTTTAGTCTGACTAAAATTCCTGGGCTAAAATTCCTATAAAATCAGAAGGAGAGAAAGTTGGTATAATTGCATTGTAGCTGTGTGTTAAGGCTCAGGTGCTGTAGAATGTGAGAAGCCATTCAGGGACATCACAGATAGGGAAAGTTTTTCATCCGGCACACTACAATTTTTTAAGCATTTGGGGTTGTATTTGTAAAATTAAAGGAAAGTCCTTTTTGCTGAAATATAATAGTTGATTGTTGGACATATTTCCCTAATCTGCTAGTAATATTTGTATAAAAAAAGCAACAAGCACAGATGATTTGCACAGAGTGTATACACAAGATTCAGGCACTATTAGCAGGGCCGGATTTACATAGCGGGCACCCCTAGGCCCACTGCCGTTCATCACCCCCATACTCTGCCCTTTATTTGCAAATTTTCATCATCAGGTTCGGCACAATGGGGATTGGTGCATGGGAAATTTATAAAACTATTGTATCTCCTTCGTATCCCCAATGTTTCTGAACCAATGTGGGTGTGGCTGGGCAGCATGCCGCCCCCTAAAATCCTGTCACCCTAGGTCCGGGCCTACAGTAGGTGGCCTTTCCACAAATCCGGGCATGACTATTAGATTATATACATTATAAGGATATCCTGATAAGTTGTGCTGGAGGGAAAGTATGACAAAAGAACGGACCACAGCTCCAATTTTATATTCTATGGTCCTGTTATTTAGTTTACTCCTCCCACAGAAAAAGGGTTAAAGCTTTCAACACTAGAGAATAATGACCTTGTTTGTTCCTGTGCAGGGAGATTTTAAAACCCTGACTGGCAAAGTATTAAATAAGATTGAATTTTATTATGGAGGGGGGTCTTAATTCTGTAGTTATGGGAGGCAGAGAGAGCAATATCAGAATAGAAGTAAGTTATAAGATAAGGAACGCTATAATAAATTGTTATTTACCTCCCTTTCCCAGGTTTCCAGTTCCCATCTTTGGTGGCTAAAGGACATGCTAGGTTAATAAGATGAAAGGGACTAAAGGAACTGGAAGGAAAATCAATAGAACTGAAGGATAAAATGAGTACAAGTGAATGGAGATTAACTTCACGTCAGCCTATTCAGATTGTTCTGTATTGTACCTGTTCCCTACTATCCCCCAGGAATCACTTAATCCCTTTCTCTTAGTGATAGATGTACTGTATTATGTTATGCCTTTCTACTTCCACCAAGTCACTCTGGTCAGTGAGATAATCATTTTTATATAACTGGAGAATACTGCTCGCTTATATAGGGGTGCTGTACAGAGCTGACATACAGTAGCAGCAGGGAGGCAAATAGAAAAAGTGGGGAAAACAAAGTGAAAACTGGAAATGATATATGATAAAAACGTGGGTTCATCTGGATAATGGCACATAAGGGGTTTCTCTATCAGAACTAATATGCTTTCGGAGAAAACACATGCGGCAATGGCCTAGAATTTCAACCTCCTGTTTTGCTGGTGTACTTCAGCCTGAAAACGCTCCAGTTTTGGCCCTAGAAGTATTAGGGTTCACAAATGTTACATTACTGTGGTAGTGGTTTAAATGGATCAATAAACTAATTGATATATAATAAGTCAATATATTCATATGACGAGTTTTATGCAAGTGCATGATGAGAAAGACTATTTAACACCCAATGCGGGGTTCAGCACTTGTATTGGCTTTCTGATTGACTGGGAGAATTAAAGAGATACTGCCTTTAATCACATATGTCTTGCTTTAATTGTATGGAAAATCTAAGAAAATGTCTAGGCTTTATAATGGAAATTCCTTGTTAAAAACTAGTTATCTGGGTTATTTCTGTAGTAATTAGTGCCATCTGTTCTTCAGGGCTTTGAACAGCTCCACCAATGTTATGGGCAGCTGAGAGAGCTGTTTCCAATTGATTCCAATTAAATGAAGATATATAATTTGGAAGCCAGGCATACTATTAGATTGAATGGGCAACACAACGCCAAACAAGATTAATTTCCTTCTTATGTTTTCCCATTAAAATCACCTCAATGAAGTCTAAATACCAGAATTTCAAACCATAAAATAATCTCAGTTGCCTTATAGCTTCAAGTATCCGCCCTCTGATAACACAGGAATGTTAGAATTCTTGGCACCACATCATCTGGTCAAGACTACAGGCTCGCACTTCACACCCGGGGGCAGCTAATCAGATGCGGTCATTTTCATTTTCTTATAAGCAGTTTCTATAGAGCTGAACTAAGATGAGAAGAGCAGATCTTCTCATTGCAATGAGTCCTCTAACATGAAGGATCACTCAGATCTTACGGTTTTAACCAAAGTATTGACCTCAGTCGGATTGTTACCTAGAAAAAATTATTGCTTCTTTCGATAAAGTGATAATATATGTTGTCCCACAGTTTATAGATCAAAAATATTACTTACGTGTTACCACATTGTTAGATACACACAAATAACACAAGATTTCATACCACATGTTGAGTTCCCAGATAATCTGAAGGGACTTAATTTTGTGTGTCTTAATATATTTAAGTAGATGAATACAGTATATTTCAATATAATACACTACACAAGAGCCATGAATATCTTGTGAATTATACCGTTATAAACAGTGAGTAGTGATGTCATTTTTGGTCACATGAATTGCTAAAACGAATATTTTGGGATATTAGAAGTCACCTCGGAGTTCCGTGACCTGTATAAAAACTCCTCTGTAACTTAGATTATCCTTATAATTTACAAGAGGGGGTACTTTATTCACTATATAACGGTTTGTAGCCCAAAAGTATCAATAAGAGGGTCAACATCCCATTGGCCCCTGCTCATTGGCCTTACCTTAGAGACGTCTAGAAATTAGATGGCGGTTCGAGGTCTTTATCTGGCTGAAGATTTAGTAGTAGTCTTTGCAGCTCACATCAGTGTCGGAATGAGAGGCAGGTGTGTATTCATGCAGAAGGAGTTCTTCCTCCACACAATGAACAAAGGGTTATTGCCTTTTTGTATTATATACTTTACCTACATTAATGCTTCAATGTTTTCTTCTTGTAGGTGGCCTTTTCTGGTTGTCGTACAGCTTAATTGTTCAACATTAATAATACAATATAGGTAATTCATTATCTAAAAGAGAACCTTTCTCAGCACCACCTCCCCAGCACAGTATTCTATAATGTATTATATATTGCAACAGTTTCATGTCCTCAAATGAATAGTGAGAATATACAGCCAGGCTGTGCAGACTTATCCTTTGTGGAGGTCTTCTTTTAGTGAAGACCCTGACATACATTACATAGAGATCTGATGAAGCTGTTTGTGGACAATACTATAGTCTGTTGAGGTCCACTGGTCATATACTCAAGATCTACATGGAAACAGCAAGTTTGGGGCACATGTGACCTATAAGAAGACTTTAATATGCCTCATGTCCAGTGTTTAGGTTGAACATACAGAGCAGGCATGAGACAGGCAAGAGGGTCTGAGCACATCACCCCAAAGAAAGGATGACTGGGATGAGGGACTATACTGGCCTAATCATGTCTTTCACTCAGTAGAGTTCATGCAAGTATCAGATGTGACAATATTACTTTTTTTCCTGTAAGCTTATTTCCATATCATTTGTTTGCAAACCAGGACATTTCTCATTTGCTTCTACATATGCTTCCAAGTTTGGAAATGAAGTATGCGGTGATCACAATACGTTGGTACATCTCCCTGCCACATGTAATGGAGACTTACTGTGAGCTGAGAGCATTTTATAAGCATTCTTTGTTGGAGAAAACTGTGCATGCACTTAAGCATCTAGTGGCTCACCAATGTGGAGTAGACCAAAATTAAATAAGGTAAAGCCTATAGGTCAATATCATTTGGTACAATTAAAGCAACACTATCACTTGTATATTTTTTTTAGATTTCCCATTCTATTTAGAGTTGTATTTACTTATATAATTTTAACCCAACCCATAAATTATACATATATTTGTCAACAGATTCTGCAGAGAACAGTGCTAAAATCCTTAGAAAATGGCCTTTGTGTAAAGTCTCATCTTCTATTCATTCGACAATACCTTAGAACAGAACACCTGCATAGTCCTATTAGGGTTGCAGCGCCTGTGGCAAGAGATGGGGGACAATAGCCTAGTCAAGGCAACCCCTTTCAGGCAAAAAAATGCAGCTTTTTTACAAGAATGTACATATATAAATTTTGGGATGTGTTCAATGAAACATAACACTTACAGCACTTAATTAAGAAGCAAAAGTGCCCCTTTGATACTTTAAGCCAGTGCTGTTCAACTGGTGGCCTGCGACCCCCCCCCCCCCCCCCCCCCCCCCCCCCCCCATGAAAGTCTGGCTGCTGTGACCGTTTACCTTGTGTAAGATTTAAAACTGAGATTAACTGGTCCCTGTGTTGTTTACACCTCAAATTCACACTGTAAGCTCCTGCACCTCTATTGTGCACACCTGTAAAGCACTGTACTGTTCTCCCTTCAGATCCAGACTGAAAGTGCCCACATTGTTCACCTGTTAACACCTTATCAATCCTCAGGAGGGGCACCAGTATTGTGTCACTGTATGTAGCACAGTATAAACTGTTCATTTTAGAGTGGTCCTTTGCTTGTGTCATACTCTGCCTGCCCTATGCTCCCTGTGTGTGCCATAATACGCTACCTGTGGAAACTGAGGTAGGGTATGTTTTGGGGGTTTATTAGAATTTGGAAACTGTTGTTAGGGGTCCCTAAGGTGTTTAAGTATATGCTGGGGGCTGCTGTGTTATCCAAAGGGGAGGAGGAGGCATATGGATTTCAGGGTATGCTATAAAATGACGTAAATGTTCCACATATGAGTGATATGCCTGCAGTGAGCACCAAGCATTTGTTTTTTTTTTCCGTGTCTTACCACCATTAATGGGCATGGTCTTAAAAGTTCTTGTGATAATGTGGGTGTGGTTTAAAAATAGGCAGTGGTCAATCCTGGCTTCCATTATTGGCCCTCCATATATGTAGAATGTTATCTGTCATTACCTGAACTTCAGAAGGAAAATGTTACATTTTGTCCTACTTCTTCTTTGCTGATTTCCATGGGACTAATGCCTCAAGCCTAAATACAATTTTTTTTTTTATATTTTCAACAAACCAATAATATTCTCATTGCAGTTGGACATGATGGCTGTTAAAAAAAGTACACTTTTTACATTCCCCAGAGTAATATGAATTCAGTGATGAGTAAGGGATTAGCTGATTATCACATGAAACCTCGGATAATGTAGCTTTTTTTGTTTTAAATTTACATTTCTTGATTGACTAATTTGATACCTTATAGGAAGCAATAGTACTTTGATTCATTGCTTACTGAAAAATGCAGAGATGTATTTTCCATCACTAATGTTTCTCATGTGAGCTGGGATTGTTGCCCAGAGTGAACCTAAAAGCAAACGGTATAAAAGAAAATACCAAAAAGTAGACCAGGAGGGAACTTTGGAGAATAAGCTAGAAATCAGGACCACAGAGACACAAGAAGTTGAATTACAAACGGTTGATGTTACCGCACGAGACCTTTCAAGAGCAGCAAATAGACACGTACAAAACGCTAGAAAAGAAGGGATTCCACACACCGCATGCGACCCCACAGCTTGTGGGGAGTAGGGTCTCCACAGTGCCACTGAAACTTCACAGTGACAATCCTGAGGCTGCAGAATCCACAATAAACCCTGTGTCTCCTGTTTTTTCACAGCTGGAATTTGTTGTGGCACAGATGAGGGAACTGAAGAGTCATATATAGAACCAAGGGGGTGACAGGAACAAGCCATGCTGCCACTGACCCCAGCCAGGATCCTGCACACTGGCGCATGAGTCAGGGACTTGGAGAAGAATCATGTGCGATGCAAGACATGCACAGAACAACTGAGAGGCCCTACCCACCCCACCACCTAGGCAGTTAAGTTACGTGTCACATGGCAAAATCATGCAAACAGACCAAAGGCTTGCAAAATTGAAAACACTCAAATATAGGGTTGATGGGAAAAGAAATGAGAAGAGCATAGTAAAGGTAAAAATGGAGCAACTGAACAAGAAGACAGCTCTAGGGTAGAGAAAAATAGTGTAAGAAATAGGTAGAGGAAGCAGGCAGAGAAAAAGTAGAGAATGTGGTATATTTGAAATGATAAAAACTGGAATGAAAAAGAAAGTCTAAGAAGTGGGTCTGTTATTCAAGATAATGCCCTCTAATTTGTTGGAAAATTTAAGAGTCAAGGAACATATATGAAAAATATTACTGGATGGAATAAAGGCAAAAGGATGAAGAAAAATTGGGAGGAGTTACAATGGCAGTTTGGGTACTGATCAAGGTTGTTCATCTTCCTCTTCTTCCAGAGAAACAACCCCTGACGACATTACGTCTGACCCCTTTCTGCGCAAGCTGAGTACCCCGGATCCATGGCTCATTGCTGGGAAGGAAATCAGCTCATCCTCACTGGGACTTAAACAGGACTCAGAGAATGAATATGAAGAGTCTTCACACTCCACATCTTGGAGACAACTGTAAGGGCCTATAACTGACTGAGGCTTGGTCAGCAAAGGCTCCTCCACTAGCTGAGCTGGAGATCCCAAGAGAAGCTGCTCCTCATCCAGGCTGCAAAGACTGGAACACAAAGTCTCCGGGGACAGAGTGCGGGAGGAGTCACTGTCACAACAGCAGACACGTGAGGGCACCAGATCCTTCTGTACAGGGGTCAGGAAATCTGCAAAGTGAATAATGGAGAATCAGTAATATTAGGTAATAACTGGATGCTATGACCATTCCATTTAATAGTGCTGAGATGGTGAACTCAAGCAACCAATGACTAAATATACACATACAAACATCAAGGTTCTTTAATAGAAGAACTACTGCAATACTGTACCATCACAGATTATTTTCCATTGTAACTAGATACAAAAGGCAATACATTTGATTTGACTTTTGTACATGGAAAAATGGATGCTGAAGATTTTCTGGATCTAAATGCAGAAAATTAAGAATTAATGTGGCCTTATACAAGATACTTTTGTAATTTACATTCATTTCTATTATTATTATTATTTTATATGAATTATTTTACATTATTATTTCATTTATATTTTTATTTTTCATGAAATATTAGCATTTTTAGTCTAACACCAGCTTTTAGGCTCAACCAAGAGTCAGCAGACCTAAGGATAACTGACGTATAAAAAGTGTATAGACAGTTAGGGTCACTGACAGTGTGTTGAGCTGGAGACCTGCCTAGAAGTATAAAACTGCTAATATTTCAGAAACCACTTAAAATTATGTAAATAAAAATCTAAATTGCAAAAAAGCTCAGAGGACCAGTTCTTTTTTTGTGGTTAAGATTAACTGTAATTTTTTGCTCATTTTCCTGTAATGTCTTAGAGTTGCGTTTATATAATATATTTTAAAAACTACAAATTAAAATGCATACTCTTGTTCCTACACTCACTCATGTTTACAATAAATGCAATGCATTTTCTTTACAATATATGAACAATGAACAGTCTTTATCCATCACAAAAATGATGAATAGGAAGTGGCACAGTGGTTAGTGCTGTTGCCTTGCAAAGTTGGGGTCCAGGTTTGATTTAAGGGTGCTTGTATGTTTGCCCCATATCTTCATGGGTTTCCCGTGAGTTTCCATCAACAAGCCATAAACACAAAGGAAGCTTAATTGGCTGGCCATAATAGGGACCTTACATTGCAAACTCGGCTGGGGCAGGAGCAGTAAATAACCTTTGTTAAAGGGGTGGTTCACCTTTAAGTAAACTTTAAGTATATTGTAGAAGGGACAATTCTTAGAAACTTTTCAATTGGTCTTCATTATTTATTTTTCATAGTTTTTTAATGATATGCAATTTTCCTCTGTTTCTTTGCAGCTTTTAAATGGGGGTCACTGACACCATCTAAAAACTAATGCTCTGTAAGGCTACAAATTGTCACTTTTTATTACTTATCATTATATTCAGTCCCTCTCCTATTCATATTCCAGTCTCTTATTCAAATCAATGCAGGGTTGCTAGGGGATTTTGTACCCTAGAAACCAAATTGCTGACGCTGCAAACTAGAGAGCTGCTGAATAAAAAGCTAAATAACTATAAAACCACAAACAATAAAAAATTAAAACCAATTGCAAATTGTCTCAGAATATCACTCTCTACATTATACTAAAAGTTAACTCAAAGGTGAACAACCCCTTTAAGCACTATGGAATAGGTTGATGCTACTTAAATGAGTAATAACTAGGCCACTTTATTTTTAGCATACAATTTATTCAACATGCCTTCAACTTTGAACTTTTCTGCTTTTAAAGAGTTTTGCCCAGCAACTTTAATCCTGCTTATTTTCCTATAAAACAAACCTCAGTAATACTTTATGAATACTTCTCATTGTTTTAGGGCCAGTGGCACATAATCTTGCTTGGCTCTGGATTGACCCCCACTCACAAACATTTTAACTTGTATATTTGTTAAGCGTTATGTGCCAATTAAAAACCTTCACTAAATTTATAACAAGCTGTCCTGCAGGGGTGGTCCTGGAGCCATAATGAATCTCTAAGTTAGATGGCATAAAGAAAAAAATTTAATTATTTGGAATGCTTACATTGTATTCATACAAGGCTTTAAAACAAGATTATAAGGACACCCCCAGTTCCTTGAGCCCCAAGAGTAGTGGACACTTTTTTTGTGCAATCAGAATATAAGCAGGGGCTTGTTTAAAGTAAAACTCACACACCTGGAAGATGTTGATGATCTATTTGAAAAATTTCGGACTGTATTTGCACTGTTAGGTTGTTAGAGCTCTCATTTGACAATGTTAATCAGTCAGGGTCAAAATAAATGTTTCAGCCAATGAACCTTATCAGACTGGGTATGGTAATTTATCAGCTGACAGGAAATAGCATGGGCCACAATTACCTTCGCTGCTCCCATATGATCCAATTCTTCAGTTTATTGGATCTGGATACATTCTCAGCATCATTTTATGTAGCCTTTTTTGCTATGTGTATATATATATATATGTGTGTGTGTGTATGTGCACAGAGACACACATACACGGATTCGCATCCATATATGTCTATATATCTATTTCCCCTGCACTGACCTGATGGCTGGGAATGGTCACAGGGAGGAGGAAGGTCTTCATCATAGGAATCATCTGTTGAATCATCCCCATCAATTGATGACCAGGCACGGAGCTTTGCCTCTGCTATTGCAAACTGCTCAGCTACACCTGGAAAAGACAGATGGACGTCCAGAGCAGCACTGAGAAACCGAGTAAAGGAATAGAAGTCAGCAGGAGAGCGGTTACACTCTTAGGGGGGAAGAATAAAAGAGAAGGCCAACGCCACAGGGAGAGTGTGTGCAGATGAATCATACAGAGGAAAGAATCCACAATGAGGAAAGATGAAAGAAGTGAAATTGTAAAAAAATAAACAGGAAAGACAGGACGAAAAAGCTTTATTAACTCTTGAATGACAGAGAAGTGCACTAGAACAAGAAGAAGGAGAACAATTATATAATGTAGTTATGAAAAACACTTTAAAGGGGACAAAAGCCTTGCCATCTCATACTCACAACTTGGTATAAAAGGCTATGAAACCTCAAACTGAACTTTCTGGCAGCTTGTAGAAAAGCTGCAATCAGTTAAGTATTTTTGAGCTCTTTTCTGAGCCACCATGTTTTCCATTGGTTCAGTTAGAAGCTGAACATGCGCAGTCACCAAGTAGCTGTTACCGTGCATGATCAGATTACTGACCAGACGTTCCAAAGGGTCGGGGGATAAAGAAACAATGTATGTCGAGGCTTATTTTTGGTTCATTTTTTAAAATTATAGGGGATTTAATTCTGTGTCATTTAGCCTGCAGGGGGTGGGTGTCTAAAGAGGCTTTCCTACAAAAACATTGTAATTTCAAACACTACTTAGATTTAAAGGAGAACTAAAGCTTGACTAAAGAAGTAGGCTAAAATGTTTTGGGCTTCTGTACCAACCCCAGACAACCACAGCCCTTTGGCAGTAAAGATCTGTGTCTCCAAAGATACCCCAGTAGCTCCCCATCTTCTTTTCTACTGATTCACTGATTCACATGCTCTGTGCTGCTGTCACTTTAGTAAGTTACATCAGCACACAGCATGTGCAGTGAATCAGCAGAAGCTTAGGGACCCACTCAAATTATACAGTACACATAGAATAGAACTGTCAAAGTATAAGGCTGATTAGTAATATAGATAAATACTACACGACGGCACAGAAACCAGTGCAGCTAGCATCAGACTTTAATAAACAGCTCATTTTCTGCTTGATAATTTGTAACGACCCCTAAGCTTAGCTTCTCAACAGCTGCTCAGAGCCCACTGAGCATGTGAGTGTCGTAGACACTTTCCAAGATGGTGACCCCCTGTGACAAGTTTGAAGTTCTGGATCATTGCTGCTATCGAGAAGCTGAAACTTTAGGCTGGTGCAATAGGTTCAGTATATAAAATATGGCATTTTTAGGGGTTAGTTTTCCTTTAACAAATAACATCTAGCACAAAGGGTTTAAAGTCTAGCTATGGCAGAGGGGTGACAGAGTGAATGATGAATAGATGGCATGGGAATGCAGAGATGCTAAGTAAATCTGGAGAAGCAGGATACAGTATGGGTGTCTTATATTTTACTAGTAAAGTAGCAACATGGAAGTTTGTGAATGTTACTATTTACCTGCAGCAAATCTGGCTTCCTGCTCTCCCTCACTCAAATGTGAATAGGAGTTGAAATGAGTCTCCAGAGCAGCTGGAGAGTCGCTGGGTTTGCTCCAACCCTTCCACTCAATCAGGTGCGCGACACGTCCCTGAGCCATAGCGGTGGGCTTGGTCACATGATCCTTCACCACCTGTGAGATTCCTGGGAGATAAGCAAAGGACAGACTAGTTTTTTGCCAGATTACATGAGGGTTAATTTACTTACAACGGGTAAAGTAGCCCCATCAGTAACCCATAGCAACCAATGACTGAATTGCTATTCTTATTCTATTTGCAGTAGAGTGATTACAGCTAATTGCTTATTGTTGCAATACGTCACTGAACTGGGGCCTGGCAATATACATAAGTCCTGTTTTATGCGTTTGCATATTTTATGTCACTGCTTGTTTTGAAGAAAGCTAAGAGACTATTAAGAATTACTTTTTTCCTTGTGTATATATATGAGATTGTAGATAATGCTTAATGGGGCAGGTGTTACGTAGGTTAACTTCTGGTAAATTTAAGGGCTAGTCCACACAGTAAGATTCAGGGAGATTAGTCGGCAAGTGACTAATTGCCGCTTCTTTGAGGCGACTAATCTCCCTGAAATCTTCCCGTGTGGCCCTAGCCTAAGAGCAAATATTCCACTTTTAAAGCAGACTTTAATCTCTTTTAGTGGAGACTGGGACACCAGGGGCCCAATCAAAAACCTTAGACCAGGGGCCCAATCAAAAACTTTAGAAAAGGGGCCCAATAAAAAACCTTAGAACAGGGGCCAAATCAAAAACCTTAGAACAGGGGCCCAATCAAAAACCTTAGACCAAGGGCCAACTCTCAGTACTATTATCCTTCCTTTCCTCACTCAACCTCTGTTTTCCTAGTCTCTTTTCTATACATGCTATAGTCTATTATCCCATTTATTTAGCCTCTTTGTTCTCATAAAAATAGGGAATGGCCATGAAATAGGCTAAATGTTTAGCAGCATGAGGGCCCACTGACACCTGGGCCCACTGGGAGTTTTCCTGGCATTCTGGTGGGCACGTCTGACACTGGAGAGCACAATTGCACTCTCTGTACTAGTGATATACCCCCCCTCGCCCCTGAAGGAGCACAAAAAGGTAAGTGCAGCAGCAGCAGCAAAGACAGCAACAGGGTCTGCCATCTCAGGGCACCAGTAAGGGCAGAATAGCCCCTGATGTTTATTACTTGTGGTAGCAGGCTCATAGTTGTAGTATAAAAAGATTTTAAAGTCAACTTGTTTAACTATTTAGAAATGAAATCATGGTAATATATATCATTAACTTATATGTATATTTCCCATTGAAAATGAGGGAGAAATGGAACAATAAAATGCATGAGGCCATGGACTTTTTAATAAATATTTGTAATAAAGGTCACAAAATTATCATCAATTACCAAAAGAATAGATTCCATTTAGCAGTTGTTAATTTCTTGATTCAGAGGCTCATAAACTGACCAGTGTGAATGTGTTTTTCCGACTTTCAAATGATAATGATGATAATAATAATAAGGCCACAGGCCGATGCGCTCACCGTGCAGAGAGGACCGTGCCAAAGCTGTAATCTCATGAATGGTGAGTGCTCTTCGAGACTTGGGTAACATCTCACCTGTATCTTCAACATGTAACTGGTATGTAAGGGAAGAGAAACAAGCTGATGAGACTGAGAAGCATAGTGACTGATAAAAAAAAGGATTATTTATTCAGGTGGCATAACAGCAAGGATGCTGCAATTCCCCTGTTTTTTTCACTGGCACTATTGCTACTTATAAAACCTTAATGTACAAGAAATTATTAGGATTGTAAGATCCTTTAAAGCACCTGTCTTTGGCCAAACAAATAACAGAGATGGCATTTTCTTCCTTCTCTGCTCCAAGTTATTGCCTGTTCCTGCCTCTGATAGCTTGATGGAGGCCCACTTTGCTAAAAGCAGGAGCAAATTAATGCACAGGCTCCCCTAGGCTATAGCCTAAAACCCCAATGTGATCAGAGGCCTATGCAGCATCTTTTTCAGTTATTTCTATTTCATTTTGGTATTTATTTTTATTTGTGTTGCTGGGTCCAGTTGAGCCGACATGATGGCAGAAGAAAGCAGGCAAGGCATGTGTGTGCTTTCAAATCCAAAGATATCATTGGTGAGTGCAGAACCTGACCTGGCATAAGAGCTGGGCCGGACCAGGCCAGCCAAGCACCCTAGGCAATCTGGCTGGTAGCGGTACCCAATGCTCTAGCGAGAGACCAACACTGTGTGTGGGGAAGCAAATAGCACAGAAAGGGGACCAGACATGGGACAGGCGACAGAGAAGGTACGTGCCTGGCACCCCTCCCAGCTTTAACGCCCTAGGCACATCCCTACTCCCGCCCTGCCTGGCATAGAGAGCTCAGGTGAACTTGTGCCTGGATCTGCAAGCATCCAGACAAGATGTAGCCTAGAAAGGTCCTGTGCATGTAGCCTCGGTACCCAACATCTTATTATACTGCAACTGGCCAAAGAGACTCTCTGACCGTCCACAGAAGGAGTCACTGAATGTAAAGCACTAACTTCCAATACTATAAGACAGTGATCCCCAACCAGTGGCTCATGAGCAACATGTTGCTCTCCAACCCCTTGGATGTTGCTCCCAGTGGCCCCAAAGCAGGTGCTTATTTTTTAATTCAAGGCTCGGAGGCAAGTTTTGGTTGCACTACCAAACAGAGAATGCTGCCAGTCCACAATGGGGCTACCAAATTCCTAATCACATCCCTTCTGTGGCACCCTCAGGAACATTATTCATTCTTGTGTTGCTCCTGAACTCCTTTTACGTCGTAATGTTGCTCACGGGTTAAAATGGTGGTAGACCCATGCTATAAGGATTGAAAGGCATAAATGCCTATAGAATAGGGCAGAGTGTTATAGCCTAACATAAATATAATATAGCAAGTATAGACATCTTTCAGCACTCTCATTGATGCACAGTAATGTTCTTCCAAGGCATTTTTAACTGGATGCTCCACCCACTATTTTTTTTTTTTGTAAGATGCCTGACTCTGCTCCTACCCCTTTGTCATGTTATGCCCCCTCCCATACATTAGCTAAAGATAGTCCCAGTTTACTGTTGATACTGTGCTAGTTTCTCCTAATGGAAGTGTCATGTTGTTGTGATCTTTGGGCTTCAGGAAGTGATGATCTTATATGACTATAAGTTATAGAGATGCACAAAAAGTCTGTGCTCTTGTTGGCAGGAGTAATTTGAAAAAACAGGTGCAGAATGTCTGGACTGCTAATTGTCCTTGTTTGGTGGGGCACAGATAATACCCTCTGCTGTTGGTAGAAAGAAGGATACGATTTTAAAGCACAAAGTACTTTGTTCATTCATTCTCATATAATACCCTTTGGCCCTATACAATTCACACAGCTGGCAGAAAGAACAAGATGTACTGAGTGGGATGAATATAAGTGGATAATACTAGTATTTTTATCAGAGCAAATAATAATTGTGCCTTTCACTAGTAATTTGGGGATTTCATAATCTACGCCAGAATTCACAAATTGCGTTCAAAATATTCAGTGATTCTGCAAAAAGAAAACATAATAAATACACTGTATAAATAAACCTATGCAGAAACGATAGTGAATCATTTTAACGCCATTTATAGCTTTTGTGATGAGATTCTAGCCAAACAGATATCCATACAATGTAGCCTTTGCATACTAATATGAACAAATTGACAAAGAATACATTCTCTTATTGCCTTTTGTCATGGAAATGTGAACCCACGCGTCATAATAATCATTACCATCCTAGCAAAAGGCATTTGATATCAATGATAGATGTCACCTCTTGCTAGAGATGAACCAAATCCACTATTTTGGATTAGACCGAACCAAATCTAAATGTGCACATGCAAATAAGGGATTTGGTTTGGCTAGGCATGAGGATTTGTCCAGATCCTGGCCAATTACTGAACAGAATCCTGGATTTGTTGCATTCCTAGCTTGCAACAGAAACAGTCAGTAGATTATCTATTCCCAGGAAGATGCTTACTCTAACAAGCCTTATTAAACCAATCCTACCAATCCAGACCTCTGTACATCAGCACCCTTGCTGATACTCTAGGAACCTCAAGAGCCAGTGTTTAGACAACTGTCACAGCCAAGGCTAAGTTGCCAGTTATAAGCAGAAATATAAGCAAAGTGTATTATTATTAATATTAACATGTATTTCTATAACACCAACATATTTTGTAGCGCTGTGTAGAGATCAAGTAACCCCTGGTTTAGAGTTGCTTTATATGACATAACCAAGGGCAATACATAAAGGGTAAAGGAGTTCCATCCAGTGTCCCTTCTGAAACAGGAAGCAAAGTTTTGGCTATCAAGAGTTCCAGATTGTATTTAATTCTTCACATGTGATCCTTCCTTATTGAGGAAATGAATGTTTTGCAGCCTCTCTACTACAAAGGGATCCCCAAGTTTTGGCCCAATTTAGGCTTTCTTAAATAAATCCTCCATAAAGAATTTGTAGAGCCATGGTTTTGTTATTTTATCATACTGATTAGAATAGTTATAATTCTGCAAAAATGGCTTTACATAATGTAGGAAAGGCCAAAATCAATATACACAAGTACTGCACTGACTTCTCCTTGCTACTTTCAACTGAGTGGGTCCACAGTCTATGCAAGAGTCTATGCAGTCATTTTCATTACTGTACAAATAAAACCACTGTATTGTTTCCTGCTATATCCTCTAAGAAATGGATGCATTTTGGAGCTATGAAACTCAATGCAGTTAAAAAGACACCTAGATTTTACTAGGGGCTGTATTTGTATTTTTTTATCCTTGCCAGAAACTGAAGCAGCGAGGATCTCATTAAATAATCCACCTCATGCCCTCTTTTCTTGGTCATTTTCCAAAGCAGAAATGTTGATATGTTAACCAAGAATTAAAATAGACTTTTGCCAAAAATCACCATAATCAAGTGTTCACTGAACACCAGAAACATTTCCATATTATCTCATTCCTGTCATGCAAGTTAAGATCTGTTCTTTACTAGATTTTATTTCTTAAACATGGAACATATGGACACTGGGCTATAGTCCTAACTGTTCATGAGATAAGAATGTTAAAGAAGCAATTTTGCCCAATTAGTTAATTGTAGAAACATTCACTCAGGGTAAGGCCACACGGGGAGATTTCGGGGAGATTTGCACTTATGAGTGACTTTTAAAATCGCATCGCCGCGTGTGAATAGGCGCAGGCGACTTTACGTGTAGCGGGTGCGCACTGCTACCAAGCTATTCGGGGAGATTTGTCGCGGCGATTAGTCGCAAGGCGACGAATCTCCCCGAAATCTCCCTGTGTGACCTTACCCTTAGGGAGTTTCCTCTTCTTTCTTGATGCCTTGGACTAGTATTCTAAAACCAAGTAACCAAGGTTGACCAGTAGTTTGTTCTAAAATAATAATTTCTTAATTTTAAATAGAACTAAAAATGTATAATTTCATGCACTGCGACAAACAATAGAGGACAAGAAATGGATCTCAGACTCAGCTATTCTCACGTATTCAATAATTATGGTAGGAAAGTACACAAAACACTGCCAGGAACAGGAATCAGAAGTTTTGGGCAGGAATATTTTACTGCAATAAGCTCCCAATCAACACATTATGCTACAAAGGATATAGTTATGGTACTCTTCACATAACCAGTCAAAAGACCCACATCCCACCATTGTCATCCTCATAAAACTAAAGAAATACTTTTCACTGAGCATAAGGTGTGATCAATCTAAATGAGTCATGAATAGATCAACATAATCCTGTATTAATAGCACCAACTATATGGAGATAGAGCTTCTATTTTTAAGTATAGGATTTTGCATGATTGATGCATAATGTTGCCTTTTTTACTATGGAACCATAACACTTTACTTGATACAGATGCATGAATGTCATCAGATGCATACACAAACAGTGCAACATCTGCAGGTATAAAGATTACATCAAGGGGTCTATTTATTAAGCCTCTCATTTTTGGTTGAGTTTTTAAGGGAGTATTTAGAGGAAAAAACATTTCTTTGGAGATTTCTGATGCTCCAAAGTTGCTAAAAATAAAAACGATTTGAATTATAACACTATTCCGTTGCAACTTTTCTGGCATGTACAATTTTCATTCCGATCTTTTAGTAAATTAAGCCAAATTGTGGTTGGGAGTTCAAATTTTTTAAATAATGAGAACAATTCGTTTTAATAGCCCCCCAAATATCACTACTGAATACTTTACTGGATTTATGGGCCAATCAGAAGCATCATATTTCAGGCTACATTTATGAACTATAGATGGATTCAAATAAAACAGGGAATAATCTTGCAATATAAAAGACAGTATACATATGTATAACGCAGGATATTACAAAATAGCCTCAACTTTCCCTTTTGTAAACAAGAATCATACTCCGCTAGTGACTCAAGGTTTGTTGCACCCTTAGCTCCCAACCATGGTGTGAAAGAGCCAATGTTTGCCATACTTCAACACTTTTTACACTAGCTTCAATGTATTTTCTTCTGTGCTACGTTATTGGGTACCCTCTAAGGACTTTGTGTCACTTTAGAAAGAGTTGGTGAAGGTACTGGATATTCAATTAAATCATGGCACGTCCTTATAGAAATACAAAATGTTGCATGGGGCCCTCAACAAGGAGACAGTAGAAAAAGTACTCTGTATAGAGAACTTCATTAAAAGCAGACAGCATCGGGCACATGCCTAATGTTCTTAGAAGAGCTCACAGCACTGAGTTCACCTCTGTTGCAGAACACCCACACAGACGTTGCCATTCAATGCTCTGCCAGGGAGAGAGCAAAAAACCCACATAGCTCTGCAGCGCTTTATAAAAAGAAACCAGAAAGGATCACAGCATGCTCCCAAATGTTCTGTCAGAGAGAAAGTGGGAAACATAATGCACTCTGAGTGTCTTTATCAGGCGTAAGTTTTTTCGTAACAGGTGGCATCTATATTCTCCACCCACCTCATTATCCACCTCCTCTCTGAGAGCCTACATCAACAAGGTAAATTTCTATGGTAACCTCATCATAAAGACAATCTCCCAGGATACAGAGAGAGAACATGTCAGGTGGGAAGAGAAAGAAAAATAAATATGAGAGTGGGGGAGGGAGGAAACAGCAGTGCAATATGAAAGGGAATAGATTTACCAGTTAAGATTAATCTATTCCATTTGATCTAGGCCATTTAAAGCAATGCCATGTAAATGTTTCTTTCCCTGCAGTGCAGTACAGTATCTTGTAGCTCCCATACTTACCTATGTTAGATAATGGCATTCTAAGGTCTAACATGTGCTTCTCCTACTACTTTGGGGTTATCTGTAAACATGATTATGGCCCTGGAGGTCCATTTGTGATCAAGGGAGGTCAGGACTAGCCCCATGAGTACAGCTTATCCTTTAAAGGAGAATTAAAGTCTTGTTAAAACCCTGAACCACAGGGGAACCATAATAGTGCCCTTCTTTCTGTACCTGTTAATGCAAATCAGATTAGTCCAGCAGGGTAAGTTGGCTCCATCTCACACCATCTGACAATTTTATCCAAACACTCTAGCATCAGAACCACTGGCAGCTGAATCTAATCTGGACCTGACTATACAAGCTCCAGGTGAGCAAGGTCTGGCAAGGCCTCTGGAGGAGACCCAGGCTTTTGTTTTGGTTTAAGATAAACTGTCCCATTACAGGAGCAGTAACACCAAAAAATGAAAGTGTTTTAAAGTAATGAAAATATCATGTACTGTTGCCCTGCACTGGCAAAACAAATCTGTTTGCTTCAGAAACACTACTATAGTTCATATAAACAAGCTGCTGTGTAGCAATGGTGGAAATTGGAAAAAAAAAGGCTATATGGCACAGGTTAAATAGTGGATAACAGCTAACACCATTATGTTCTACAGAGCTTATCTGTTATCTGCTATGGAACTTGAGCATTTTCCCTTTGAATGGCTGCCCCCATTGCTGCACAGTAGTTTATTTATATAAACAATAGTAGTGTTTCTGAAACAAATACAGAAATTTTACCAGTGCAGGGCAACACTGCATTATAGCTGTATTACTTTAAGAAACTTGCATTTTATGATGTTTCTGTTATTCCTTCCAAATTCATGGTAAATATCACCGTTGTAATGAACCATTAATCATTGTATCTACATGCACAGAGCAATCATATTGCTTAATTGGAACACCATATGTTCACCCGAAAATGTATGTAACGAATGCAGTTTCTGCACATACAGTCATTTTGCTGTGGGAACAAACATATTTTCTAAAGTAGACTGTAAATGAAAGCCTATTATTTTTAATACTTCATTGATCTTTTGTTTTATTTTTCACAATGTTTAGTGTTATATTGTATTTTTTTTTTAAATGTTTAGTATATGAAATAAGACTTTCCCAGTAAAGATATTGGTTTACATGGGGTTACTTACAAAATTTCTCATACATTGGCTTTTCCCTTACTGGCTGAACTGCAGTTGTTTTTGCAGATTATTCCTAATATATCTATTTGTTACTTTCTTTCCCCATTTATTTAAACTAACTGAATCCTTATATGTAGATGTTTGATGTTTTAACATCTCCAGGGTTGTGTCTGTACAAGTTCTGTAAAATACAAACCACTTTAAAAGGTAGTTGAACCCTGATATTGAGTTTGAGTAATCTTAGATCCAGCTCCGGGAACTACAGTATTGTGCTTTTAATTTTTTACTCACTACAGTAGATTCGCAAAACTGCTATAGATGTTTTTCTCAGTTTACTTTAATCAGAAGCCTACTGTTTCACCAGCAGAAAAGTCAATGGAGAATACACCCCATAAACAATAAGCCTTGGCTATCTAAGGACAAATGAAAATAGGCATGCCCAGTGCAGTGGCTGTTGGGTTTAATGATTTAAAGCATTTATTCTTTTTAAAAAATGAAGACATCTTTTACCAGTGGAGGAAAAAAATCCTGAAAACAGAGGGAGAGGAAAACTCTCCAGACAGTACAAGAAAACCTTGAGTAGTCATTTAGTGAATTAGGTTTAGTAAGCCTGGATGTTATGTTTAGTAGAATAAAAATGGTCAGTTAGGTCTTTCAGCAGTGTCCTTGGTTGTTATTTTAAGGTCATAGTACCTTAGACTTCAAGAAAAAAAACTGGATTTATCTCGTGTGCAATATGGGGCATATTGAAGTTTATCAGAGCACAAGTCACATGACTTGGGGCAGCTGGGAAATTGACAAAATGTCTAGCCCCATGTCAGATTTCAAAATGAAATATAAAAAAATCTGTTTTGAGAAATAGATTTCAATGCAGAATTCTTCTGGAACAACACTATTAACTGATACATTTTGAGAAAAAAAAGATTCCCATGACAGTATCCCTTTAACACAATGCTTGTTTTTCACACTTTGCAAATTAACCTTTACATGCAAACACAACCTTTTAATTATAGTGTTATTTGTCCAACTTAGCCACAGCCTTCTACCTCTGGATGAAAGTATAATTCTATATCAGTTCTGAACACAATTCAGAAAGGCAATTAATTGACTAGCGTCGCTAAAATGGCAGTATCAGATCCCACACATTTTTAATGCCTGTAATGTGAAAATGTCAATATTTGCATGGTCAGTATCAGAGACCATGCTAGTATTTAATTGTAGTCTTTACAGGTAAGTCCATCTCTTCATCTTTACATCCTAACATTAACAGTATTTTTTTAACAGACGATACTGTGTGGATCACACGTTGTGATCAAGGCAGGTTTGTTAAATCCCAAGATTATATAACTGATCACATTTGACACTAATTATGTTTTTTACCTTGTTTTTACAAGCATGAATTACAATGTGCAGTACCAGTCCCGAGTCCCTTGCAAGTAGCACATTGGAAAGGTGGCAGAGCAGATACAGTATGCACAACATAAGACTCATTGCGGTGATGCAATAAAGTTGCAAACTTTGTCCCAGGTCTATTAACCCATAGTAGAGGTTTACTTTCAAACACATGAATGGCTATTGATACCTTCTAATCGACAGATATGGGTGTTTAGACCTGGTGTCACCTTTGCATCATGTTATTACATTACCATGTCATAGTGAGGGAAGGTATGTGTCACCTCCAGGAACTCCTGGCTCTCTGTGGGGACCCGCAGATTAAACCTTCGAACAAAGGATGAACTTTTCTGATGGAAAAGTGCAGCAGTACACATTCCCTCATTCCACTCCACACGTAGAGCTTCCACTGCGGGGAAATGCAGGCATTACTGAGAACATGTGGAGATAACAATCCCAAGTTAGACAGCAAGAAAGACTCCTAAAGCATGATGGAAAAGTGCAAATCCCTGCATAGGCTGAGATAGTTCATATTCACATGTGCAGTGACACAAGCAACACAGAATCTTATGTGTGGGACAATTAGGTAAGGAGGTACAGGTCTCTATGTAATTTGCACTGGTATGAAATAATAAATAAGCACCTTAAATGTATTCCCAAATTGTTTTCTTTAAGGGGTTGTTCACCTTCAATTAAATTTTAGTATGGTACATAGATGGATATTATGAGACAATTTGCAAAAATTGCTTTAATTGCTTTATTATTTGTGGTTTTTTGCATTATTTAGCTTTTTATTCAGCAGCTCTCCAGTTTGCAATGTCAGCATTCCAGTTTCTAGAGTGCACATTATCATAGCAACCATGCATTGATATGAACAAGAGACTGGTATAGGACTAGGAGAGGGCCTGAATAAAAAGATGGGTAGTAAAAAGCAATAACAAAAAATGTGTTGCCTTACAGAGCAATTGTTTTAGATTCGGTCAGTGAGGCAAATAATTCAAAAACTATGAAAAAGAAACAAAATGAAGTCAGGATTAGAATTAGCCCCTGTAACATACTAAAAGTTAACTTACAGGTGAACCAACCCTTTAAGAGGCTGACGTTCAAACAATGCTTGATTTTGTGTAGCACAGAATGTTATTCCCATATTTCCATATTTTATTGGCATTTCCCAGAACAGCTGTCCCATGCAGTCATGAGATTGCATTTGTAGTGGTAAAGGGCTGTAATCAAGTCTGCAAATGAAAGGGCTTCCAGACACAGTCCACTCAGAACTTAGTACAGGTATTGGACCTGTTATCCAGAATGCTGTTATCCTGGGATTTTCCAGATAATGGGTTGTTCCATAATTTATATCTCCATAGTTTAAAGGTGGCCATACATGATAAGATTCACTAGTTTGGTGACCTCGCCCATACAGGGGCAGAGCAATATCTGGTTAATCCGAATGTTCAGCCCTAGGGCCAAACGATCAGATTATACTAAGGAAATGGGTGCCGAGGGGTCATGGGACTGCATCAACTATCTGATCGCAAAAAATAAATTAAACCTGCCCGATCAATATCAAGCCAATTTTTAGCCAGATATCAATCGGAGGGGACCCTTCTGACGGCCTCACACACGGGCAGATAAGCTGCCGAATCGTTCTAAAAAGGTTTGATATCGGCAGCTTTAATCTGCCCATGTATGGCCACCTTTAGTCTACTATAAAATCATTTAAACATTAAATAAACCCAATGGGATTGTTTTTCCTCCAATAAGGATTCTATCTTTGCTAGAATCAACTACAATGTACTATTTTATTACTACAGAGAAAAAGTCAGGTGGCTTAAAAAATTTGAATTGTTTGTTCAAAATGCATTCCTGTAATTTGGATCTTTCCGAATTACGTATTTCTGAATATCAGATCCCATACCTGTAGCTCCTGCCCCCAATAATACAAGCATTAGTGAAAGAGGTAATCATTATAGGTACCCAATAACATTCATCTTGGCATCACAATCTTACATTCGGAAGGGACTACAGAGAACAGACATAAGACACCATATTAATAAAGGTATGCAAAACAAAATTACAATGGCAAATACTGGACCAGATTTAGCCCATGGAATGAATTTAAGTAAACATGCATACAAGTGTAATATTATGGCGTAAAAAGCGTATTAAAAGGAACACGGAGTATTGCCTCTTTTTACGCAGCATTTATGTTGCTTATATTTGTCCCAATGGATTATGCCAAGCTTGAGGCATATAAAAATAATGGAGTCATTTTCAGCATTGGCTTGGTGTTAAATAAATTACCTATTTAAATACGCACTCATATCTAGCTCTTTGTAATGCATCATGCCTATTGTTGCAAAGCATAGTACTAATGCCCAAGGACTGCAACAAGTTTAGAAACAAGCAGATCTTTCCCCAATATGCCACTAACTGGCAGGGCTATATCGGGGTAATCTGGACGTTTGG
>CM044439.1:106738604-106748763 GCA_024363595.1 Xenopus borealis
ACCACATTACACAACCTACAATACTGCCTGATGCCCCTACATTACTGTCTCACAGTGTTGAAGACTCACACTGCTGCACACTTATAGTAAGAGTTAATGGGGCTGTTCAACTTTAAATGAACTTTTAGTATGATGTAAAGAGTGATATTCTGAGACAACTGGCAAATTGGTTTTAATTGTTATATGATTTGTAGTTTTTGAGCAGCTCTCCCGTTTGCAATTTCAGCATTCTGGTTGTTTGGGTCAGTGAACCCCATTTTGAATAGTTAAAAGAGGCAAATATTTCAAAACTGTAAAAAACAAACAATGAACAATTGAAAAGTTGTTTAGAATAAGCCATTCTACGACATACTAAAACTTAAAGGTGAATGAAAGGCGAGTAGAGGTGCATGAGCATTAGGGGGTGTGAAAGCACCAACACTTACAGCCAGATAATACTGAACACTCACCTAAGTACATTTAAGTTGTTTAAATTAAATTAAGTTGTTTAAATAGAGTTGGACTATCAATAGCTACGTCTGATAATACTGAACACTCACCTACAGCACTGTCTGAAAATACTGCATACCCACCCACTGCACTGCAGCAATATTTATGACTAGTGATGTCACCAAATAGGTTCTGGACACATAGGGTTCTATTTAAAGGGAAACTGACACATTCCAGGTTTAAACAGGAATGTGTCACTTGGCCTATCTTAACCCTATTGCAGGGGAACCCAAAAGGTAGATAGGGATCTACCAGTAAAGCTTTAGCTGGTGATCAGTAGATTTCAAGACACTGTCAACAAACAACTTGTCTATATCATCCTCCGGTTTCATGCTTTTCATTCAGATATGTATTATGTTAAGAAATAGTTGATTGTTAAATATAGCAATAAAAATTCACTCATAAATCAGTATAATAGTTAAGCAATATTTTCCATGGAACAGAATTCTACCCATGCTTTTATGGATGTAGATCATGGTGGGCAACATCACTAAAAGTAGACCTTGCATTAATAAAGTATGAGCACTCCTGATCTATTGTCTGTCATATTTTCTAACTGAGGTGTCCCCCTGCTTCCAACCAGATCACCACTTAATAAAATGTTTTTTTTTAAATTTATGGGGGCCCTAACCATCAATGATTAAAAAAAAAAAAAACCTTTATGGGGGTCCCTGGTGCCACAGTTTTTTTTAACTTTTAGGGGGGCCCTGATCATCAATGGCTTTTTACAACTTGTGTGTGGGGTTTACCGTTTTTAGCGCTGATGTCTGTGTGGTCTTTTAACTGTGGTGTGGGTGGGACTTGGGGGCTGGGCTTTGAGGGTGGGGCCCAGTTATTTATAATGGCGGCCCTGTCCAGGGAGATTAGTCCACCAGCAACAAATCTCCTCTTCTTAGGGAGACTAATCTCTCTGAAATGCCTTCCCCCGGCAATAATGTGAATCGTCAGCCGGATGCCATACTGATCACTTCGGTTTTCCGAAGTCGCCTGTAGTTTCCTCGTGAGGCAAATTCGGAAAATGAAGTGCTACGTGTGACTAATCTCCCTGGAATCTGCACGTGTGTCAACACCCTAAAGGAGAGCAGCTTTATGAGTGACAGTGCACTTGGGGGAGGGTAATGTTCTGATAAGCTGGAAGACAAATATAAAATTGCTCCACACCCTAGTGCAGGAGTGGCCATACTTTACTAATGTGAGGTCTACTTTTAGTGATGTTGTCCCATTATGATCTACATCTATAAAAGCATTGTTAGCATTCCGTTCCATGAAAAAATATTACTTAAATACTGATAAATGGGAAAAAGTATATTGCTATATTTAACAAACAACTATTTCTTATGTGACTGCAACATAATAAATATGTAAATGAAACAGGAGTTTGATTTAGAGAAGCTGTTTGTTGACAGTGTCTTGAGATCTACTGATTACCAGCTAAAGTTCTACTGGAACACGTTCCTGGGAAAACTAGAAGTATGCTTCATGTCTCCTAGTCTGTATCAGCTGACCAGCATGTACCATTCAATTGGCCGTTTTTTGGTTGCTAGGGGTTCCTTTGCCTGAATGTGTTATTACAATAGCCTTACAGAAAATATCAAGTGGCTCCAAATCTATCTCATATTGCTAGCACCCTACGAGTAGCCATCTCAATATCATTTACTTTAGCTCTGACTAAATGAAAATGTCAAGGTACTGGTATGAGTAGCAGCATCAAATTAGATTTCCACAGTGTTAAATAAGTGAAGAGCCGCGCTTAGTTTCAGTAATTTTGAAGCTGCACCTAGAGAAGATGTGGGTCCACTGGTCCTACATGTCATAATGTATGAAATGATAAAAAGTATATTTTCCCAATATATACACTGATTACACCGACAAGCTTTGATTCATTCACAAAAAGTTAATGATATAAAATAAATTATATATTTGCGTCTGTATCCTGTCCTCTTCTAAAAGATAAATGTATGTGTAATGTATAGTATATGTTTCCTTTTACTTTCCACCTTTATGCATATAGACTTTTTTCAGTTTCTGCTATTGCTACACATCAGCTTGTTTATATGAACTATATTAGTGTTTCAGAAGCAGACACGTCAGCTGCGCCAGTGCAGGGCAACAGTACATGATATTTTCATTACTTTCAAACACTTATTTTTTGGTGTTCTTACATCTATAATGGCATTTAATTAGTCAGCCAAGCTTGTGTGTTCGATAGGTGCTTCAAATTCTAGCAATGGTTGATAAAAGTACAAAATAAAACATGTAGTACTGAACTCTATAAATACATTCGAGAACTATTTAATGATTTTTCTCTGACAATTAACATTTATACTACTTGCATATGACACTAGTGAAATGTAATAACAATGAACAATGTGCATTGGAAAAGCCTACTACTCTATAGCTTTCACTAAGCTGCAGTGGAAAGTCCAACAGGTCACCTGGCACAGGTATGGGCTGAACACTGAGCAGTAGTCAATGTGCAGAGGGTCTCCATGTCTCTGATGCAATTAGTCTCGCAACAACAAATGGGTATTACTGAAAAAATAATAGCCCTGCTGATGTCAGGATCAGTCAGGCATAACCCCCAGCTGAGGATCAGTCCATGCTTTCAAGTGACTTTCCAGACTTAGGCAAGCACTTGTACCATTGTTACAGGGAAACAAGCAGAACTAAACAGCGTGGGGACACAAAAGTTGTTAAATGGCTAGAAAAAGCAAATCAGTCAGTATCTTTTGAGGGATAACTGCCAGAATATCAGCTGTACCAGGAAAAGATGCTCAGTCTGACTCTATGTGTTCTTAAAGGAGAAGGAAACAAAAAAAAGACGATGCTACCATCAATTTCCTATCAGGCCCCATCCTGAAACGCCATACTAAAAACTCCAAATTCATTCCTGCTTCTGTGAACCATCCTTCTGAAGTTTTGCCCGTTCAACAGTTTGGCGCTGCCATTTTCAAAATAGGCGCATCAATTTCACCCTATGCTCTCTCTGTAATGTGCATGCACCTCCTTCATGAGCCCTGTGACATCATCAGACTCACATTCATTCTCGCATCGCTGCCTGCCTCCTCAGCTCCTGCGTTCGGCTCACTGACAGACTGTAAATTAAAACCTGAGCGAGCGCAGGAGCTTCAAAGCTTCCCCTGGTTTCTTAGCAAGGGGGAGCAGGAGCGCGCGATTGGTAAATGAGGCGGGGCAGAGAGGTCAGCGATGACGAATGGAGGTGTCACGTGACTGCATTGTTATCAGTGCAGAAAGAGGAAAAATTGTTCTGTTGCGCATGCGCAGGGCACGGATGGAAACAATTGCGCATGCGTGTGCCCTATTCAGAAGGATTTATGGACAGAAGCAAAGGTATGCTATTTCATACATGATTACACTTTTTAAAAAATCGATTGCAGCTAAAAGATTGAATGAAAAACTAATGAGACATTGCTTGCTGGTACTTATATCTACTTTTTATAGGCAACACTTAGAGCTTAAGTTGTTTTTTGGCTTTGCTTCTCCTTTAAGTCAGTGGTTCTCAACCTTCCTAATGCCATGACCCAATAATACAGTTCCTCATGTTGTGGTGACCCCCAAACATAAAATAATTTTCATTGCTACTTAATAACTGCAATTTTGCTGCTGTTATGAATCGTCTGGCAGAAGAAAAAAAAGCAAAAATCCACCAATCAGAGGAAGCCCATCTGGAGACGTTGCATTCAGTCTTCAGCTCCCTCTACCCAGCTTGGAATACTCTCTCTTACTACCTGGAAGCAGCCGATAGCACTGAAATTAGCTACTGCACATTCCCTTAATAACAAATGGCCGACACAACACTATTCTTTAACCCACACTGTCCGAACAATGGTTTTGTAGTTTGTACACCCCTTACATGACCCCTGTAAAAGGGTTGTTCGACCCCCAAAGGGGTCCCGACCCCAGGTTGAGAACCACTGTCTTAAGTGGTTTTAATGTTTCTTTCAGTACGGGCATTTGCTACATTATTCATAACCAGCACTTCTTCAACTTGTCATGTATGCATATATGTATTGATTTATAAATCACAGCTTGTGCATGCAGAGCTGTACAGGGATGAAGAAAATGACAAGTATGCTGAGCAGGCTAATTTCACTAATGTTTGGAGCCTTTGCAGCAATGCAATTTTTTGAGCATGCTCCATGAAGCATCAAAATGTAAAACATATTCAGAAATATTTATATTTAAAACTTAAAAATAACCATAAATAGTATACAAAAGTTTTTTTAATGAATTTGCTATATAAACTGAAATAAATAGTATGCAAAAAGGTTTTTTTAATGCTTTTGCGATCTACACTGAAATTCTCACATAGCCTCATCATTCTATAGCTCCTTAGTTATCATGAATGACCTAGGTTTAATTTAAATAATAAAAGCAAAGGTTAAGGTTTCTTTCACTGGATATCAGTAGTCTTTTTTTGCTGCCCAGAGTAGTATAAATACAATATTATATACATTCTCTGTTGTAGAAAGTACAGACAATAATGAAAAATTTTTTTTTTTAGAATGCTAGTGCATTGCATAAGGGCTGCTAATGAGGTGGGGGGGGACGACTTTCATGAGTCTGACAGGTTCCCAAACTAGAGTACTGCACGGGTCCATTTTTTGGGACACGCAACCCGCAAACCGGACCCGCATTCTTACCCACTTGGACCCGCACCGTACCCGCAACCCGCGATCCGATGAGTTTGATGGATCAGGGCAGCTGGGCTTATATAGGGCCCCACAAGTCCTTATGGTAACCCTGCACTGTATAAATGTCACATACAAATGAATGTAGCATACAAATGTAAACTAGTATACATGATTTCTACTGGAACAGTAATAACTGAATGTCTTTGCATCAGAGAAAATGTGCAGGTGGATAAATTGTCAATCAGTTCCAATCCTTTAGGAATGCTATGCCACCTAATTCTAACTATTAATTGCACAACAGAGTAAAAGTTGCTTACATTAGATAAATTTGATGCACAGATTGGATTTCCTTTACTGTAAAACAGAACATTTCAATTTTAACTGCTACACGGTCAATAAAAAGCTTGAAGCTAAACACAGAGCCTATATAAACCTAAAGAAAAAGAAATGATGGCCAAACCAAGAATTATGCTCTTTTTGAGCCCTCAAGACTCATTTTTACACTGCATTTCTGTGAGCTCTGGATTTCCCAGCAGGTTTAGTTGTGGGAACTCTGTAGAATTGGCCGTTGAGGCTACCTTTCCCCATACCTGCATTGCAATGCAGCGAAATCTTAAAAAAAAAAAAACAAACCCTGCAGTGATCGTTCACAAACTGGTACATCATTTGTAACAGTCATTTAAGCTCATTTATTTGCATTAGTATATCTATTAAAGCTGGCTTCTATGAAATGGCCTCTAGTGTGAAAAATAAACAGCATGATATTTAATACAATGATCATACTTACAGACACTTTATCACAACAGAAAAGTAGCAAATAAGCAGCAGTATGCAGGTTTTTATGAAGACAAATGTTAAAACCCATTGTGTCTGACTGTATGTTATTAATATTTAAAGGTACAGAATGTAGTTATTAATACAGCCCAGAACAATAATTTGGCTCCTCATACAACTGTAAAACAGTACGCAACTTCTCAGCCTATAAAAATAAAGGATAATACCTGTTCCACATCTAAACATAAAACTCATGCAATAAAAGTTAGATTTTAAAAGGCTGTAAGCTCTGTGTCGGTGTCTCTTGTTTTCTATTTTTACAAACTGCTAATTATATGCATTTTGCCATTCTGAGTCCCTGCCCTAAACAGCTTGCATTTTAAGTGCATTCTTCATTGCCAGCGACTGAGAGATTGCTATAAAACTCAGATGAGATAAACAAGTGACTATGCAAAAGAAAAAATAATGCATCTGATAAATGTATTCATATTTACATGCCATGCTGTTACTGTGTTTAAAAATTGCATTAGCATATTGTCTTTTTTGTAGACTGTTCTAAATGTGAATCACTCTTTCTAACAAACAAGAGTACTCACTACAAACAAGTAGGAACAACAGCCACCCTTCCTCGTTTCACCTCGGAAAACAAGGGCCCATCACAATGAGGCCCCAGGGCAGTAATAGGAAAGATCTGTGCAGAAAAGCAAATGACAAAACATGTAGAGTCCCTGTTACCACTGCAAAGGCTGCTGTGAGTCCAATGACAGAAGAGAGGGGTGTGTGTGTGTGTGCATGTGTGCATGTGTGTATGTGTGTGCGCCTCTGGCAGTGTGTCACTGAGTATGTGCTTATGTCACTTTCAGTGTCATTTGTTGTATGTGTCACTGCATGTTAAAATCAAACGGATCACAACCTTTCCCCCTACAGAACAATGCAGATCATTCATTCCACCACTGTCAGAGCAGGGCATTAACCCCACTGTGTTAGAGAACACAAAGCAATAACATTATTCTATGAAGACCATTAGCCCAACCACCGCAATAGCTTGCACAGCGTTAACCCACGCATGCCAAAAATTGCATCAATGCTATAGCTTGCAGAGCATCAGTCCAGCCACAGCCAGCAGCATCCTATCATGTCTGTGATTACACCTAACCCTACAACATTCAAACTGCATTCTTGCATTGGAAAAGCCAGCTCATCAGTGTTCAAAATGCTATAAGGGCCTTCGGATAACTCTTTTACCAATGTCTGCAGCACATTTGACCCATACTGTTATTAGTTATTTCATGCATGTGTCAAAATATGTAGTACGCTAACCTGACCAGCCCTTGTTAACATCTGCAGAGCACAGTATTGACTCCCACAGAGACTGCAACCCGGCAGGCTGATGGAGAATTGCATGCAGCATTCATCTGGAGGGCTACAGCTCACTCAGTGTAAAACCAGCCTTGTACAACAATTTTACAATAGGAGTGGTCATAGTTTACTAATGCGAGGTCTACTTTTAGTGATGTTGTCCAATTATGATCTACATGCATAAAAGCATTATTCCCATTCTGTTGCATCAAAATGATTACTTAAATATTAGATTGTTTTATGAGAGAATTTATATGGTTATATTTAACGAAAAAATATTTCTTATGTAACCTTAATGTAATAAATATCTGAATGAAAAGAATGAAACAGGAGGATGATGTAAATAAGTTGTTTGTTGACAGTGTCTTGAGATCTACTGATCACCAGCTAAAGGTTTACTGGTAGATCCCAATCTACCTTTTGGGCTCCCCTGAAGTAGAACTTTAAACACCTAAATAACTTTTCTGGTTTTTAGAACTTCCTTTAACTCGTAACATAAAGCTATGTTTGTCAGAACCAAAAAAAAAAAAATAACAAGAGATTATAAACCCCCCACCCGACTACTGCAAGCAGAAAATAAAACAAGTAAAGCCATTGATCTGCACAGCATAAAACAAACAAAAAGCTAAAGTTCCAGGAACAGAAGAGAATAAAGTCAGTTGTACCAGAGCCAACACAGCATTATTCTAGCTCTGCCATAGAGGGATTGTACCAGTACTGCTAAATCCTACAAAACCCTGCACCAGTCTTTGTACTGTGCAAACAGACCATTATCCCAGGTAGAGAATCACCTACCACAGCATCATCCCAGCACCATGAATTCTCCAGTCCCATCAGAACAAGGAAGGAGCTGTCCCAATACAAAGAAAATCAATAATATAATAATAATAATGTGAGCTGATTTACATTTCCAGCAGACTCTTTCTCGTGTGAAAAAGAGCCTCATTCCCAGTTCTGCTTCATTCTTTCTTCCCAGATATTATGTTATTGATTTGGCATTTGCAGCTATGGAAGAGGTGTGAGTTAGTGATGTGCGGGTCAGGAAAAAGTCAGCCAATGCCCAATCCTAACCTGTAAAATCTTAGCCCAACCCTAACCTGCTAAATGTTGCCATTGTAGGACCCACACCCAACCTGTACCAGTATCTTCCCATTCCATGATTTATTTCTGCACATAGAATCATTGGGAGCAGAAGATGTGTACTTCTGCAAACTGACCCACTCCCAACTCGAAACCCGCAATCATCAACTCAAACCCAACCGACCCACAAGTCCTTTTGGTTTTGGGTCAACCCACACATCACTAGTGTGAGAAAAGTGATAAACATTAGCTAAATGTAAGAAGCTTTCCAGTTTTTATGAGGAGAGCCTCTTTGGGGCAATGACACATGGGCTGTGATTCCTAGTGTTTTGGTTAATGCCACAAGTGGTGCTACTGGGTCCAGGCAATTATAATTCAATGGAGGGGCATTTCTAAGGGTTCTGCCCTGTTGTGGAACTAGATGTTACCAGGCCCCACAGCAACTGTTTTACCAATATATGATGAAATTGCTCATTATTTGGGCCTAATAGGGCAGCTGCGGGGTCTGCTTCCTCTGTAGTTACACCCATGGTTTTGCCACCAGCCTGCAAAGACAAAGCTAAAAATCAAATGGGTAACATAACACTGGGATTGCCCACTGTGCCATTGCCCTTAATATTACAGCTGTATGAGAAAGAGAATTTACTGGCACATTGATCACTTGTAGCATTGTCATTTGCAACACACACAGAGTAGTACCCTACTTGTACCAGGGCCAGCAGAGTATTGCCTATCATAGTCAGCACAGCACTACCTGCTTTTTCTAGAGCCAACAGAATATTGCTTTAGTCTCACTCATTAGTATTGGAACCCCCATTGGTATGAAAGTTGGAAGCATGTTACCCTCGGTCTAGCAAAGACAGTGCAGAAATGCCCAATGATACCAAAGTATAAAGCCATCATCAGACTCGGAGAGCTAGAGTTAGAAGCACAATGCTCTCCCTCCTGATCTACACCAGCAGCACAGCTAGAGTCCAATGAGCAGACAATTAGCCCAGGCCCCCCCACAGCCAACACAGCCACCCCCAAGCTCAGGAGAAACCCCATTCACCCCCAGCCAGAGCAACATGCGCCCCTAACTGCTAAAGCCATAAACAAATGTACAAGGTGTACAGCCCGGGAGCCTCCATGCACCGCCACACTGTTACCCGACAACTCGAGCTGCTGCTGCTGCCTCCGCACCGGCTGATTGTGGCACACTCACTCGTATAGGTCTGTCAGTGACTCTATATACACACACACGTACATAAAGGAGTAGTACTCTGCACAAATCCCCTCCTCTCACCGGTCCCGCTGCTCCTGCTCCCGATGCAGCCCATATTAACGGTGCCCAGTCCGGAAGCACATGATCCCGGTTGGCGCAGGTAAGAGTCACAGAGGTGCTGGCGGGCCCGGGGATCAGGGGAGGGCGGAGATTGTAAGAGCAGCTGAGGGGACCGGTGAGTATGAGGCGCTGCTCCGTTGCTGGCTTGAAGGAATTGCCGAGGGTTAGTAGTGTAAGTAGGCTCTATTCCTGCAGGCGGTGAGGGGCTGCTGCATCCAAATAATAGAGGAAAGAGTCTGCAGCTGTTTGGGGCTGCGGATTATAAGGGGGGTTATCTGTGCATGAGGCAAAAAAATGCTAAATAATGAATATGCAGTGAATGTTAGCGGGGGCTAAGTGTTAAGGTTCCGCTCCCCTATCCCTCCTCGCGTTCCCCGGAGCTGCAGCTGCTGTTCAGCCGAGAGACCGTGACGTCACCCCCCTCCCCTTCTTGACTACAGCAGCTTCAGCAACACCCTGACACCGTCGCCACTGCTGC
>CM044439.1:106798034-106816655 GCA_024363595.1 Xenopus borealis
TGTAGGTCAGAATCATTAAATACTTAATAAAGAAAGCAAAATGTATTTACAAATTGAATTCGATCCTTAAGTTTGTTTCATAATTACAAGAACCTCCAGAACACATAGGGAGGGAAAATAACCAAAAGGTTTTGCTTTCTCTATAAATACAGAATTTGCATGGGTTTCAGGTGCATCTCCAACACTTGGTGATCTTAACATAATAAAATTAAGTCCTTTTCATTCCCCCTGGAACAGGGGATATATATAAAACAAAAAAGAAAAAAATATCAGCAGTTGGTAGAGTACGCACCAATGTGGATTGTTTGAGATCGGTTAGGAATTCATTAGATTACTAATTTGCATATAAAAAGCAAACAATGAATTTAAGCCATTTTCCTGAACTCCGTGTGGGCAGGAGAGCAGAAACGCAAGGTTCAAAAATGGCACCTGTTGCCATCTTTCAACCTAAAACAATTTGCAATAATTATATATATTTATATATAATATATATATATATTTATATCTATATTTCAGACATCAAGAGCAGAAGGGAATAACAGATGCACCATCCCAATGAAGCATGTGGTCTCCAATCTGCTCTTGGAAAAAAAAAAAAAAAAAATCACACCAGCAAGCATAAGAGAAGTCTGCCTGAGCCCTGTTGTGTGACACAGAGGGAAGAAGGGCATAGGAACAGTTTTCCATCCCTCTTTTAGCAGTCCCAAAATGTATCAAGTACTCATTTATTAAAGTGAACCCCAAAGAAACTTTCCAAAAAAAAAAATAAAAATGCATGAAACCTTTACAGTGTCCACAGATGTGTGCGAGTCAGGCTCCGCCCATCTCTGTACTGGTACTCCTACCATCTTTTGATTTTATTCCACGTTCTCCTAGAAATTAGGCCTTGGTCATCATTAAAGGCAAATTCAGTCTCCAATGCAAAATCATGGTTATGTGTGGTTTCTGGTGAAGTCAGTCAGAGCTTGGGTGGTGTGAAAGCAGAAAAAAAATGGAAGCCCAGAGGAAAACAGAGAAAGGATGACAGGCATTACGTCTAGCTTGCACTGTTAATTATCAGACTCATCCTCTGCTTCCCGAAGCCACGTGAAGAAGGCAGTGACAGATTTCAGAGCAACACCTTTTCCTTGCTGTTCAGCTGGATCTTTGCTGGACTCCCACTTGTAAAATGGTTCTTCTTTTATAACATCCTCATCATATAGAGCATCAAAAAACATTCGTAGGAGATCTGAGTAGAGACAGAAAGCTTGCTTATATGCAACAATTAACATTAAAACAATTATGTAGAATATAACAAACAAGAGGATGGAGGGAATGGGCAGCAATGGCAGAGGCTGGCTTACATCACACCATGCTTACTACTTACTTGGAGGCTGGTCAAGCTTCACAACAAGTGCCTGTAAAGCATAGAGAGCCTGTAGTTCCTTGGCCTCGTCACTTAAATATTTTTGGAGAAGTTTGGCTCTAGCATGGATAATATTAACATCCACCCTACAAGGATTCTCAGCTGAAAAGAAAAATACCAGACAGCTTTCACAAAACAAGGAAATGGTTGGCCGTTTTAAAGGAGAACTATCATGAAATATAAACCATACAATTGATCTTACCGACATATAATAATTAGTACAATAAAAATCTATACCCAACTGCCTCCGATTTGTCTTATAAACACATGTATCACTCATTTCTAACAGCTCTCCAGATCAAGAATTTTCAGAATCTGAAAGTAGGAGTGTCAATTGAGTTCAGCAACATTCACTTAGCCCCGCCCATGTTCCCCGAGTCATATTTCCCCTCCCTCACCCTCTAGTTACATCGTATTTGTGTGGAACACATATTGAAGGGCTCATTTATGCCTCTGGTTTGGTTGACAAAGAACTGGAAAATAACTTTTCAAACTGGTCGTACAGGATCATTTCATCAGTGCTGCTCCTTGTCGGGGGGGCATTTAATGTTCATGTCTATAATCTCCCCCAGTATTGCTCATGTCTGTAATCTCCCCCCAGTATTGTTCATGTTAGTAAAACCCTGTACTGTTCACATCAGACCCAGACTGTATTGTTTACCTGATCAAACCTCAGACAAGCTGCTGGGGTATATATGAACATAATTTATAAACACACACACACATATCTATATATTTCCTTTGTCAGGACTTTGTCAGGAATGATAAACATACTGGGAGCTGTTTATGATGACACTTTGTCCCAGACTATGCTGCTTTTGGGTTTGGCTGCATGGGATTAGTAAAAGCTTGGTTGAGGATGCAGAGGTGATATAAGGCTATTTTTTAATTAAAGGTGGCCATAGACGCACAGATAATATTGTACGAAATGAAGTTTGTACGATATTCGGTGCGTGTATGGTGGGAAATGAGCCGACCGATATCGTCAGAAGATTAAGATATTGGTCGGCTGGTTGATCGGGCTGGACGGAAAATTTTGATCAGATGCCTTTGAAATCTCCCTGAACATAAGCCATTGTTAGTGCTGAATCGTCAGCTACAAGTAGAATTCTATTGTTTCTACCTGTATATTTGACGATTCAGCTCTTCACGTGTGTTGAAACGAACGATCTTTCTTGGAAAGATCTTTTCCGAGAAAGATCGTAATTGTTACGTCTATGGCCAGCTTAAGTAATAGGGTTAACTGTGAAAAAACACTGTGTTCTTTTTTACTGTTAACTGTATATAACTAAAAAGATAGAGAATACTATATGTCGCGACAGTTCTCCTTTAAGAGAGTGTTAATACTTACAAATAATAGCAGAGTGGCACACGGTACTCATTAGCGTTCGAACAAAGGTATTGGATGAAGTCTGCTGGTCATTGAAGTTGGCCTGAAAATGTCAAAATGGTAAAGTTACAGACACACACACACAAAATGCCACATATGTAGCCCAGCAACATTCCCACCTACTTACTTCAATCCAGTCAAATATCTTCTGATTACTACTATTCTCCTTCAAAAGCTTTGTCAAAATATTATCAATTTCAGCAGGAGAGAGGTCCTTCTTAGCATGTGTTTCGGTCTCATCTCCTGTTGTGTACTCAAGTTTCTATAGGGAAGAAGGCAGAAGTTGAGAACTTTGAGTACTTAGAACAGATAAAGGCAGAAGGGGAGGGAGAATAAGACTGGGTGGTCAGTGCCAGAGCACTCTTAAAGGGCAATTCAACAGCTCCCGCGCCAACCCCCTCCATCGGATAATTTCGTGAACTATGGGTGCATTCGCAGTAGTACAAACTGGCGTCCTAATGCACATGGGCCGCCAAGCACCGACAGAAGAAGATGTTGCCTGGGAATCTGGCTGGAGGGGCAAGTAGCATTTACCCTGGGGGAAAGGTAGGCGGGGGAAAGGGTTAGCACGGGAGCTGTTGAATTCCCCTTTAAGACCCCAGTGACATCCTTGTTGGAGGTGGACAGGAGGGAAAACCAGTGTACTCAGTGTAGGTGCCCAGTCCATCCTCAAAGTATTGGAGAGCTAATAAATTAGAACAAAGAAATATAAGAAAATTAAAGCTAAAAAACAAACTCCTGAATAGGAGCTCTATGTCCTAACCTCCTGAGGACACAACGAAAGAGTTGGCTCACCCTGTGAGCTGGGGTATAGAAGGTGGAGGAGGGATTAGTTTGTTCTTATTTTATGGTTTCCTACCTCCTAGTGGTTCAAGCTATACCCACTGTTACTGTCCCCCCCAAGAAGACTAAGGAGAAAAGGCAGTTGAGAACTTTTTTTTTTTTTTTATAAAGGTGCAGGCAGCCATCTCCATTTATCATGCATGAGCATGCCCTTGTAGCACCACCAGCACAGCTGCCACCTCAGATCTTAATTTCTTACTCTAGGCCCTTTCTGACCTGGACCATGAATGACAAACATGGAGTAGGAAATCACATTTACTAGTCAATAAAGCAACCCAGTGTCACAGGGGAGAGACAGTGTCACACCTGCCCCTAAAATGATTGGGAGGCAATATTGGCAGTTGTGTCCACTTCTCTACTTGCTATAACAAGTGGCATCTATTTGACTGCGACAAGTTATTTGGTCTGGGCTTCAAATGGGGCAGGAGGAAGCATCGATGTAACCATTTTAAGAACTGGGTTTACAAATGCAATTTCTGAAATTTCAGCGGCCATGAAATGCATTTCATATTCTTCAAAGATCTCAACAGAGTTAAAGGGGTTCTTCACACGTTTTCAGTTCAGCTGGTTTCAGAGAGTACACAGAAATAAAGCCCTTTTCAGTTAATATCTCATCAGTTTTCTAAAATTAAAATTTGAATGTCCCTTGAATGTTTCAACCTGGCATCTTGGTAATACAAGTGCATACTCTTAAGATGTTATAATTTGCTACAGTTAAGTTAATATTTTTTTTCTCTTGCCTAGATTGGGGGACATAGGCACCATGGGGATGAAGATCCTGTTGCTTGGAGAAAGGACACTAAAAGGTTAAAGTTGCTCCTCCTGCTCTGGGCTTCATCCCCTGCCTACTTCCTCAATCCTCAGTTTTCTTTTAGTTTCCTCAGAAGGAGGACGGACACAAGTGGCTGAAGCAGTGGTACTCTGGTATCATGGCCAGACTAAGGGGTCAGAGTTCTGTTTCCAGTACCCCTCCAGCCATTTCCCCCTTTTAGTGCCCTAATAGCCTTTCCCCTCTACGGAGGTCTGCAGGCTGGAGAGCTTCACTCCATTCCCTGGGTGATGGGTTCCCGCTCCACAGAGGCTTACCAAGACAGGGACAGATCTGAAATACAGGGCACAGACGGCTGGCACAGGAGGTAAGTATATTTGGACTACTTACTTCCCCTCCCTCCACCACTTAGGTTGAACAATTTATCTTAAGGTAAATGAGCATCAGGGAGGTTACTCTCCCCCTTCCTTCACTCTGACAGCGCTTCCTTCCCTTGTCACAATGGACATTTCCAGTCTCTAGCGCAAGGGAGGGTACTCTTGCTCTCTCCCTTCGCTCTTTTTTGCAGCGTTATTCATTGCTTCACTTTCGCGCCATCAGGAAGCGTCTCTGCTTCCGATTCACTTCCGGCGGCCATTTTGGTTGGCGGTCTCTTCGCGCGTCCAGGCTTCTTCGTTCGCGGCGTTGCGGTCGGCCTCCCGAAGAGCTTGTTGCGGCGCACTTAACGCGCTCTCTATTCTCCCCGACAGTTAAGCCTTGGGAGCAGGTATGGTCAGGCATCTTGTTTTATTCAGCAGGGATAGGAGCATAATTTTTTAATTCTCACGCGCCCCCCCCCCCTTATTCTGTTCTATCTACAGCTCTATCTATTGCAGCCAGAACCAGCACTGCCACTGACACTTCAAAGTGGCTTCTCCTCCGCTCTGACTACTTCCAGCCTACTAGGGAGATAGATTAGGGGGTCTTATCCAAAAAACCCCGGGGGCAATTCAATAAATCTAGAATCCATGTCAGAAAATGATCAGCCCTCTCCCAAAACTACCACATGCCCTGGTTTCCTTCTTTGCTTTGTACTACCTGTAAAGCTAAATATTCTAGCGCATCTGCTGATGCTGTGTGGGGATACTGTAGAGCTGCTACAGCCCCTCCATCCACCTCGACACCCACCGCAACCATTCAGAGCCCTGACTCAGAACTGGTGCAAGCACTAATTCGGTCACTGGCAGGCCTCCAAAACAGGGCACATCACACTCTGCCCCTAAACTACCTCCTCTCTCCTCCCCAGCATCCCAGGAGGAGTTTTCAGAGGAAGAAGGACATCCTCTCTGAGGAGGAATCCGATACGGATCAAGATACCCCCAGATCCCAAGGTGAGGTAGATAATTTAATCCAGGCAGTTCTGCAAGAATTGTGTTTGGAGGACTCCCAATCCAACTCCGAACCCAATAAAAATCTTTTTAAGAGATTTTCCTGTGTATTCCCGGCCTACCAGCAGCTTGACAAAATAGTAAAGGCACAATGGAAGACTCCAAACCACAAGGTCCAAATTTCAAAGCGGTTCACACAAACATATCCATTCCCTCAGGAGTGTGTCGACTTATGGGGCTCACCCCCAGTGGTGGACCCCCCTGTATCTCGACTTTCAAAAACTACTACAATTCCCGTCGCGGATGCAGCTTCCTTTAAGGACCCCATAGATAAACGTCTAGAAGGTTTCTGCAAAGCCATCTTTATGGCTGCCGGCGGGGGCCCTCCGACCCATCTTCCCCACAGCATGGGTCTCTAGAGCTATGGAGGTTTGGATAGAACGTGTGGCCCAACTTATAGGGTCCGAGGACCCCTCTACAGACCTGCTTCTAGCACAAATAGCGGATGCAAATGCCTACATTTGCGAAGCAGCATTAGATGCAGCTAAACTCGTGGCCAGAGCTTCTGCCCAATCTATTGCAGCCAGAAGATTCCTATGGCTAAAAACTTGGTCAGCGGACCTCACTTCAAAACGTTCTCTCGTCAGCCTTCCCTTTCTAGGAAAACAGCTTTTCGGGCCAGAACTAGAGAAAATTTCCCAGGCTACAGGGGGCAAGAGCACCCTACTACCACAAAACAGGCCTAAACGACCCACTTTTAAAAGAAGACCATTTTTTGTCTGTTTCGCCCCTCCAATAACCAGAGGCAAAAGACGTAGACAGAAAGATACCAAACATCCGGACGTCCTAGGTTCCAGTCTAGACAACATCCCAGCTGGACCACAACCAGAAACTCTACCAAGCCCTCTCAAGAAAAGCCTGCCTCAGCATGAAGGGGTGCCCACCCCCGAGGGCATCCCATTAGGCGGCCGTCTAAAAAGCTTTCGGGAGGTGTGGACAAAAAGAGTTCAAGACACCTGGGTACTGAAGATCATTACTCACGGGTACCTTATAGAGTTCACCCGGCTCCCACCAAGAAGATTCTTCATATCAAGACTCCCTTTAGCAGCGACAAAATGTTCCGCATTTCGAAGGATACTACACAACCTAGCAACCTAAGGTGTTGTAGAACCAGTTCCTCCAAAAGAGAAGGGTCAAGGGTTTTACTCAAACCTATTTATTGTGCCAAAAAACGACGGATCCCATCGCCCAGTCCTAGATTTAAAGAAACTAAACAATTACTTCAGGAAGTGTCGATTCAGTCTGTATTAATGGCTCTGGAAAAAGAGAAATTTTTGGCAGTGGTCGACGTATAGGATGCATATCTACATGTGCCAATCACCATAGTTTCCTCCGTTTTTCCATTCAAGGAGAACATTGGCAGTTCGTGGCCCTACCTTTTGGCCTCTCATCAGCCCCTAGAGTATTCACAAAAATTATGGCAGCGGCCCTAGAGAACCTCCGAGTTCAAGGGATAGGAGTCATCCCATATTCAGACGATATTCTAGTCAAGGCACAAACACTGACTGGCAAAAGAACACCTCCAGTTATTCATAACAAACCTGTCTCACGTGGGCTGGATCATCAACACCCAAAAATCGCAACTAAACCCGGCCAAAACTACAGAATACTTAGGAAGGGCGAGCCCTTCTCCCATCAACCAAGGTAGCTGTACTACACAAACAATCCAGTTATCACATGTGACACTGTACGGCCATGAGAACACTGGGGACAATGGTGGCGACCTTCCCCGCAGTCCCATACGCACAACTGCATACCAGACCGCTTCAAAATCTAATACTTAAACATCAAAAGAAGGATCGAAAGAATCTGGATAGCTCAATACTGATCCCGGACACAGTTCGAGAATCCCTCTCGTGGTGGCTCCAACCAAGAACACTTCACTCAGGCATACCATTCCCCAACCACAAGTGGACGGTCATCCCAACAGACGCAAGTCTACAAGGGTGGGGAGGAGTCCTGGGAGAGCTCACTGTACAGGGAAACTGGAAACTACGGGAAAGGTTGCTCCCAATCAACATTCTGGAGCTAAGAGCAGTTTACCTATCACTACTTCACTGGTCAGACAAACTGAAGGGTCACCCAGTGCGAGTCCAATCAGACAACATGACAACGGTGGCCTATATCAATCACCAGGGAGGCACAAGGAGCCCAGCGGCATTAGCAGAGGCAGAACGAATCCTGCTATGGGCAGAAAAGACCGCACCAGCCATATCGGCAGTACACATTCCAGGAGTGGAAAACTGGAAAGCAGATTTCCTCAGCAGAGAAAGATTGGACCAGGGCGAATGGAGCCTTCACCCAGAGGTGTTTCAAATGATCACAGCAAGGTGGGGAACCCAAGAGGTAGATCTGATGGCGTCCAGGTACAACCACAAAGTGAACACATTCATAGCACAAAGCAGAGATCTGCTAGCCTTCACAGTGGATGCACTGGTGATACCTTGGAAGTTCAACTTGGTATATGCTTTCCCACCGTTAGCACTTCTACCCAGACTATTAAAGAAAATAAGAGCAGAAGGGTAACAACCATCCTCATAGCTCCATACTGGCCTCAACGTCCGTGGTTCACAGACCTAGTCACGCTGGCAGCAGCTCCCTTCCATCTACAAGACAGGACAGACCTACTGTCTCAAGGCACAATAGTCAACCCGAATTCACCTCGGCTGAATTTAACGGCGTGGCTCTTGAAGCCCACATACTAACGAAAGCAGGAGTCCCAAAGGAAGCTCTATCCACCATGTTGAGAGCCAGAAAACCAGTTTCGGCACGTATATATCACAGAGTGTGGAAGACCTTCATAGTCTGGTGCGAGAATAACTATGAGAACCCTCAGATCTACGATGAAGGTAATCTCCTACCATTTCTGCAGGAAGGATTAAACAAGGGATTGGCAGTTCGATCAAGGTACAGGTCTCAGCCCTATCCATCTTCTTCCAACAGCAGTTGGCACTCAAACCCAACGTCAAAACATTCCTGGAAGGAGCTTTGAGACTGACTCCACCGTAGCGCCACCCTACTCCACCTTCAGATCTCAATCTAGTACTCTCAGCATCACAGGAGCACCCCTTTGAGCCCTTACAAGCCGATCCACTACAAGTGCTTACACTTAAGGTAGTCTTTCTACTTGCAATAACAACTGCCAGGCGTGTTTCGGAACTTGCAGCCCTATCTTCCAAGGCACCGTTTATCATTTTTCACAAGGATAAGGTAGTATTAAAGCCGGCACCAGACTTTCTTCCCAAAGTGGTGTCAGAGTTCCACTTAAACCAGGATATAGTAGTGTCTTTCTGCCTAGAACTGAAGACACAACAAGAACAAAAGCTACACACCTTAGATGTGGTGCGTGCTCTTAAGACTTACTCGGCAGCTACAAAGCACATCAGAAGGGTATACAGTCTCGTCGTAATCCCAGAAGGACCAAGAAAGGGCCTTCGGGCTACCAAAGCAACAATTTCAAAATGGATTAGATCAACCATTCAAAAGGCATACAGGGTCAGAGGAAAACCTCCTCCATTCGGAATCAGGGCTCACTCAACCAGATCGCTCAGTACTTCTTGGGCTATTCGGCATCAGGCTTCTGCAGAGCAGGTTTGTAAGGCAGCAGTTTGGTCCTCTCTGCATACCTTTTCAAGGTTCTACAGGGTTCATACACTCGCCTCAGCAGAAGCAAGCTTCGGGAGGAAGGTGCTATGGGCAGTTCTCCCGGGAACACTAAAGGACAGTCCCACCCTCATGGGTAGCTTTGGGACGTCCCCATGGTGCCTGTGTCCCCCAATCTAGGCAAGAGAAAAATAGATTTTTGTACTGTTAAATCCTTTTCTCTTGTCCTACATTGGGGGACACAGGCCTTCCCTCCCTCTGTTAAAAGTTCTATCGTTAATGTTATAGTTTTTACTGTATAACCAGTTCCTTAAGGTGGGTTATTATCCAGTTTCAAATACTAAGGTTCAGCTACTGGGGAGGAGCTCCTTCCACTGGGCTTACTTAGGGTGTCCTTACTTCTTCGGCTAGAAAACTGAGGATTGAGGAAGCAAGCAGGGGATGAAGCCCAGAGCAGGAGCAACTTTAACCTTTTAGTGTCCTTTCTCCAAGCAACAGGATCTTCATCCCCATGGTGCCTGTGTCCCCCAATGTAGGACAAGAGAAAAGGATTTAACGGCAAGTACAAAAATCTATTTTTTCTGTAGCATCTATAAAATGTTAGCAGTGCAAAAGAACAGTTTACAGAATGGCGACCACACACCCCATACACTAGAGCAGCTCCAGGGGAGGCATGAGAGTGGCAATGGTTGAAAGCAAACTAACTTTTTAACAGTTGCTTTGTTGAATGCAAAAAGGGAAATTTGCCAGAAAGTCATGGAACGTATTTTATACCTTTTCAGTGACAAACTTATTAATATCCTGGTCCTTGGACAAGAATTCCTTCCAGCTTAACCCAGATTCTTTCCATAGGGCTCCAGCCTTCTTATGACTCTGATTTGGCAAAATACAAGATGGTTAGTGAATAAATTTTGTTAAACATTTAGGTAATAAATTGATAGGAAATTAAAAAAGGAATAACCAGAAATTTACCCACCATGCCTTTGCATAATAGTCCAAGGATTTCCGCCAGAAGGATCCCAGCTTTGCCAACGAGTACTAATGGTTTGGTCAGCTCTCTAGGAGGGAAAGGACAAAGTGTCATTTAAAGGAACTGAAATTCTAATTCACTTCTTTGTCCAAGGGGGAGTTGAACTACCTTAACCGCTTTTCCAGATGTCTGGTTCTTCGTACTAAAGGTTCTCCATAAAGACTTCTTATAACCTCTACCTCATTGGTCCACAGAGCCTCCTAATAAAGTCATTGCACAATACACCAATTACATGAGACTTATCTTACCTGAACAGCTCCCCCATCAGAATCCCCCCCTCTAGCAGCACAGGGCTGATGATCTCCGCTAGATACAGCCAGATGTGGGGAATGTCTATTTCCATGTCTTCAGCAACTTCCAGAACTTCAAGCACCCTAATTAAAACAAAAAAAAAGTACAATCTCTGCAATCTCTGAAATAGCAGTATTGCCAACTACCAACCCTGCTTTTATCTGCCAATGCATCACTACCTTTATAATATCACTCCAGGCACTCAATTTCTCTTTTCACTTTCGCACATAAGATAAACTGCCAGTAGTTGGCATTTTAAAGGATATTTACTACTACTACTAGAATAAGTTCACTGCAAGCAATATGGAACGAACATATTTGATTTATTCTCGGACTGCAACCTGCATAAAAGCCTTCTTTCTACTATAAAACAAACCACATCTCGAAACAGTCCGTTGTCCCCCAATTCACACATTGAACAACATCACAAGCTAAATACAGTAATAATAATAGCTCTGTGTTCCATGGTATAAACTCCACTGCCTTCATATTGGAGCTCAATTTCAATGAAACAAGTGTGAGAAGTGTTGAGAAATGTGGGGACAAAATATAAATCAGCAGTGCCAATACCACATAACTTGCTTGTAATGTTGTTTGATTGATGTTTACCAGCCCTATTAAAGCTGTAATTTTCAGGTTTGTGATCTACTGTACTGCATTCAAATTAGGCACAGACCTTTCTAGGCAGCACAAAGTGCATAGTGGATTCTACAGTTTGCCTTGTGAGCTCTGATCCAAAGCACAATCTCTGGCATAAAACCACCATTAATTGTACTAATTTACATAACTGGACTTGTTTTGCTACACAGTAGTATTTTAAAAAATGATTAATTGTACTGAAGTGTTTTTTTTTGTTTTAATTCCGAACGTAGCGATTGTATAGGCTCCAAGCATTTTGTGAAACTTTTCTATAGACAAATACTTACAGCATGTACGAACATAATATACTGGTATAACGGATGAATGTTCTTGCATACTCTAAATATTCTAGGTCTAGAGGAGAACAAAATTGCACACTTACCCTTTGTAATACTGCTCTCTGGACAGAGTTCCTGCCTTCACCAATTGGTACAAAAGTAGCCCTATATGCTCCCGGGCAATAGTGCTTCTCTCTAGTGTTGACTCAATCCCATTCCGCACAAAGATAAATAGCAGCGTTGGACTATTAAGCTCCACTACACACTGGAGAGCTTCCTGCAAAACAAATGGTTTGTGAGAAAATTGTGTAAATTTAGAATAGGACTGGAATACAGATAAATACAGATTGCGTAGTTACCTTCATATCATTAATGTGCAAATATTCTTCTATGATGGCTTTGGATTTCTTCTCTAGCTCATCCTCAGACATAGAGAGTTTTGATGAGGCAACCGTTGCTGTTGGTGCTGGAATCTCTCTCTTCGCTGCAAGATAATCATCACAATGAGAGGCAGAATAAATGCGACAGACAACTGCAGCCCTACTCAATACGTCCTACAAGCACTACTTAAAAAAAACAAAAAACAACAACTATTATAAGGAGCCTCGGTTGTAGAGCATTGACCTGTCAGCACACACGGGGAGGGGTGTAAAATATATGTTTAGACAATTTAATCAGATCAGGGTCATGATTTCATGTTATACTTTTTTTTTTTTTTTTAAAGAATAGCAGTATCATGCCCAAAAAACAGGATTTTTTTGATACCGTTAAATCTGTTTCTCTGTAGTCGTAAAGGGGGACACAGGGAACCATGGGGTTAAGCTCCATCCTCCAGGAGGCAGGACACTTGAATATTAATTAAGGGGGCGTGCCCATCAGGCTTTACGCCATACACTGTACCTTCTTATTCAGTTTGTTCCAAAAGCTGCTACCATACTAATAAAACGCTCATAACAGGCAGAAAGTAAACTGAGAACTGAACACAACTTGACCAACCGACAACAGCTCATCCAGGGCGGGAAGCCCTGTGTCCTCCTTATGACTACAGAGAAACAGATTTAACTGTATCAAAAAATACTGTTTTCTCTGTCGTCTTAGGGGGACACAGGGAACCATGGGGACTTAAAGCAGTCCCAAAACAGCAGGGTGGGAATGAGCTAAATAAGGTTGTAGGAGCGTGCAATTTTATTTAAGTACTGATTGCAAAACTTTACGTCCAGGGGACGCCTCAGCCGAGGAAAAAGTATCGACTTTGTAAAACTTGTGTGAAGCAGAGGACCAGGTAGCCGCCCTGCAGATCTGCTCCAGGGAAGCGAAGTTCCGCCATGCCCAAGAAGCTCCCAAGTGAACCAACCCTCTTTGTTACTGTAAATAGATTTGAGTAGAAACCTAAGAATCTCTCCATACTCAGTTCAGGCCTGATTACTCCGGTCTGCTCCAGCCTGTCTATGCAATCCAGGAAGGCTTGCGCCTTCTGTGAATTGTGAGGTATCCTGGGCATGAGAAATCTCCTGGGTGGTATGATGGTGAAATCTAGATGATACCCCTGTCACGATTTCTTTGACCCATACATCTGAGGAATGATGACCCCATACCTCCCAGAACCAAAGTAATTAACCCCCGATCAATTCCAACGATTCCGGAGGCGGGCTTCTCCCCTGAGGGTTTGCTGCGTGACCGGTTAGCCTTCCATGGAAGTCAACTTTTGTCCCGACCTTGGATCGAAACTGAACATGTGGAGAGTTGCTAGCCTTGTAAATCTGCCACTTTGGCATTGAAAAAATTTACCACATCTACTAGAGGTGGCTGCTCTGTTTCTAGCCTGTGGGAGGAAGGTACTCTTACCCACTGTTGCCTGGGAAATAATCTTCTCTAATTCCTCTCTTTTACCCTTAAATGGTAGTGAAGTCAGCAATTTCTTGGAACGAACATCTGCAGACCAATTCTTGAGCCATAAAGTTCTGCGTACGGCAACCGACAATGCTGAAGTCCGGGCCGTAACCTGTGGTGACATATCCAGAGCGGTATCACAAAGATAGCTAAACGCCTCCGCGAAAGCTTGGGCTGATGTTAACTGCTCCTGTTCGAGCAGTCCCGTCCTGAATGTCCTTAGAGACTTGGACCAAGCCTGAATAGCTCAGGACACCAATGCCGATGCTAAGCTAGGGCGCAACATCGTCCCGCAGATGAATAAATCATTCGTAGAAAGCCCTCTAGCCTTCTATCCGAAGGGTCTTTGAACGCTGCTGCATTGGTGACTGGTAGCGTTGTGGACTTAGACAGTATGGACACGGGGGCGCCTACCACTGGGGGCTTAAGACCAAGCATCAACTAGCTCTTTCAGAAATGGATATAATTTGTTACATTTTTTTAGTTGTCAAACTTATGTTCCAGTGAGTTCCACTCATACTGAATCAAACTTTGGAGTTGATCATTCTCCGGAAAGCAAGCTGAAGAATTATGTTGCCTCTTGAATAAATGGGACGCTTCCCTGGCTTGTTTAGGCTTCTGGGAAATATTGAGCACCTCAAGGACTTCCTTAATGATGCGGTCTACATTGTGTAAACTGTCACAGTCTTTCCCCTCCTCCTGAGCGTCTTCCTCATCTGCAGAAGCAGAAACAGAAGAAGCAACTTCCCCCTCTGAATGAGAAGATTGTAGTTCAGGAGAAGATTTGGGTTGTTGCTATCGCCACTTGCGTCTTCCACCCGTCTGTGCTTGCTACCAGTCCTGTGGCTTAACCTCACCAGTTTTCCTAGGTTCTCTGCAATAGCAGGTAACCATTGTAGAGCTGCCAAGGACTGGGATAGTTGCACTGCCCATAGAGGGGCAGGTGCCTCTGCTGTTGCCCCGGAGTCTCCCTCCGACATTGGTACTGCTGCTACAGTTGTGGGCCCCCCTGAAGCAGTGGTTTCCCCCTGCTCCCTGTTGCAGGCCCTGCACAATGGCTTACCCTGCCCCCCTGGAAACTTTTGTTGGCATAAGCCAGGTATCTCACCTGTGTTGCTGAAGGACCCTTCCCTCCTGCCCTTGTGAACATTCCCACTGATCTACCTTCTGCCATAGAGAGGAGGTAGAGTGTATTGGGCACTCCCTGAATAAGCAGACACTGAGGCTGTGCAGCTATGCTCGCTGCCTGCCTCTTTTAACTTCTCCGTGCTTGGTGCCGTGAGACTTTCCGTGTCCAAAATGGCCGCTGGAACGCAGTTTGCATTCCAATACATGCGCTCACCCGCTCACTTTCGTGCAGAAATCAAAATGGCCCCTGGAGGAGACAAAGATGGAACACAATGTGTTTCACTTTGTGCATCTTCAGAATGAAGCACAGCACGCTACCCCGGGGCACCCGTGTCCACAGCCAGACCTAAATGCACATGGAAGGCGCCATTCAAAGGGAACTGAAGGCTGTGGAGCAGGTAGGGGGAACTAAAGGCCCAGCCGGAACGGTCAAGTGCAGGAGGAGAGATGGGGGTGTTTACCACCCAAGATTAGGCAGACAGGCCTGAAATATACCGGTATAGTGCCACTTACCCCCCACACCGGCCAAACCTTCTGCCCTGATACATTCAGTGCAGGTAACGTCTGGGTGGTCTAATAGCTAATGCTAAAGAGTGACCCCGGTGTGTTGCACCTCGTAGAGGTCTGTCCTTGTGAAAGCAGGTAACCCTGTTTTTCAGACTTCAACCCGGGTATGAGCCTAAATGCTGAACATAGAGAGTCGCGATGGTCCAACCTCCCGGGAGCAGGACACTTAAAAAACTGAGTAAGAAGGTAGTGTATGGCGTAAAGCCTGATGGGCACGCACCCTTAATTAATATTCAAGTGTCCTGAGTCCTGGAGGATGGAGCTTAATGGTTCCCGTTCCCTGTGTCCCCCTAAGATGACAGAGAAATAGTTTCATGGGGATGATTTCCCGTGATAAAGGACAGTGAGGTTGTGGAATGCACTGCCGGGTGATGTTGTGATGGCTGATTCTGTTGATGCTTTTAAAAGGGGCTTGGGTTATTTCTTGGACAGACATAATATCAAAGGCTATTGTGATACTAAACTCTATAGTTAGTATATGGCCATATATAATTTATGTGACGGTATGGAGGTGTGTGTATGGATGCTGGGTTTTCATTTGGAGGGGTTGAACTTGGACTTTTTTCAACCCAATTTAAACTATTGAAAGTCCACTTACTAATTTCTTTGCTGCGATCCCTTTGTTCCGTCATACTTGCCACCTTCCTCACAGCCTCCTGTGGTATATGGGCCTCTCTTTCTCGGCTACGATCCTCTGTTTCTTTGCTGTAGCTTCTCTTTGTGATGAGAGGACGTGCTCGATCTGACCGGTCAGATCTGTCAAACATTTCTCCCTTCTCAAATCTTTCGCCCCGTTCAAATCTGTCTCCACGATCTTTGTCAGAACGTTCCCGACTAGAGCTTCCCCTACAAACGAGAATGGCTTATTAAAAAAGTCTCAACGCAGGGTGCAAGCAGCGAGATATACAATGTTTACGATTTGCCATAAAACTAGTTATACAAAGGGACAAAAAGTAAAGCACTAATTGGTGTCACAAAATACATTGTGTATAAAGTTAAAGGTAATATAAAAGACACTTTCCACTTTATGAAAGACTTCACTCTGAAAGGGGGCATCAGATATTTTGGTGGAAAAGTGAATGCAGACTTTTTATTTTTATGCCCTGCTTATTGCTAGAAGTAACAAAAACCATACAGATTTCCCAATTAAACCAGGCATAAAGCATGCCCAGCACAAGCCCTTTTATTTGATTCAATACTAAAAAAGAAGAGGGATACTACATCAAATACCTGTAGAAGGAAAATTGGAAATTGTTATATTTTCAGTGAACCTATTGAATGTGTATGTCCAGAAATTTTACTCAATTTAACATGAAATGTATTAACTTTTACCCCAAAAGTGTGCTGGCTAAAGCTGCCTGTAATGTGTGGCCAACCTGTACGATTATTAGTGCATCCACAACCCGACAGCTATTAAACTTATATTCACTGGCCAAAACAGAAAGCAGTGTGCAGGTCCAACCCAACAGGCAACCGCTTGCAGTGCACTGAAGCAAGCCTTGTTGTATTACAAAGAGCTAAAGGGTGCGCAGTCAGCATCAGAGAAGTGCAATCTGATCATAAACTATACATCTATCTGACCACAGATTACACAGCACTATACAATTTTTGGCATATATAAACTGTGAATTATACGGTTTTGCTATTTTAATTAAAATCACAGAGTAATATGTCAGATATATGGAATGCGTACTGAATCGGATATTTTCCGTTTTCACCTAATCAGGACCTGTCAGGCAGAAGCCCACAAAACAAACAGGTAAACATTACAGGCAGAATATATTTATATTATTGTTTCATATTCTGCCAGCTAATTAAAAGAGAAAAACTCATTTTATGTTATTTACAAAGCATGCACCAATATCCAATGCCAGATTATTTACATCTGCACTATTACATGAGCATATAGTTACATAGTTAAATTGGGTTGAAAAAAGACAAAGTCCATCAAGTTCAACCCCTCCAAATTAAAACCCAGCATACACACACACACACACTCCTCCACTCTTTCACACAAACCATATATGCCCATAGCTATATTAACTGTAGAGTTTAGTATCAAAATAGCTTTTGATATTATGTCTGTCCAAAAAATCATCCAAGCCCCTTTTGAAAGCATCAACAGAATCAGCCGTCACAACATCATCCGGCAGTGCATTCCACAACCTCACTGTCCTCACTGTGAAGAACCACCTACGCTGCTTCAAATGAAAGTCCTTTTCTTCTAGTCTGAAGGGGTGGCCTCTGGTGCAGTGATCCTCTTTATGGGTAAAACGGCCCCCTGATATTTGTATATAATGTCCTCTAATGTATTTGTAAAGTGTAATCATGTCCCCTCGCAAGCGCCTTTTTTCCAGAGAGAACAACCCCAACCTGGACAGTCTCCCCTCATAATTTAAGTCTTCCATCCCTCTAACCAGTTTAGTTGCACGTCTCTGCAATCTCTCCAGCTCATTTACATCCCTTCTAAGGACTGGAGTCCAAAACTGCACTGCATACTCCAGATGAGGTCTTACTAGGGATCTATAAAGAGGCATAATTATGTTTTCATCCCTTGAGTTTATGCAATTTTTTTTATGCAGGACAGAACTCCATTTGCTTTAGTAGCTACAGAATGACACTGCCCAGAATTAGACAACTTGTTATCTATAAAAACCCCAAGATCCTTCTCAATTAAGGAAACTCCCAACACACTGCCATTTAGTGTATAACTTGCATTTATATTATTTTTGCCAAAGTGCATAACCTTGCATTTATCAACATTGAACCTCATTTTCCAGTTTGCTGCCCAGTTTCTCAACTTAGAAAAATCACTCTGCAAAGTGGCAGCATCCTGCATGGAACCTATAGTTCTGCACAATTTAGTATCATCTGCAAAAATAGAAACCGTACTTTCAATGCCCACATTAAAGTCATAAACAAGTTGAAAAGCAAGGGACCCAGTACAGAGCCCTGTGGTACCCCACTAACACTGGTCCAATTAGAAAATGTTCCATTTAACACCACTCTTTGTAGTCTTTCAGCCAGTTCTCTATCCAGTTACAAATTCTATGTTCCAGGCCAACATTCCTTAATTTAAAGGGCAAGGAAAGTCTAAAATAGAATAAGGCTAACAATGCTGTATTTTGTATACTAAACAAACTTACTACACCACAAGCCTAATCAAACAAATTATTTATGCTTTCAAAGTTGACCACAGGGGGCTGTCATCTTGTAACTTTGCTATACATCTTTGCAAGACTAGACTACATACACATGCTCAGTGTAGCCTGGGCTTCTCAGGGATCGTCATAAATGATCCAAAAACAAAGCTGCTCGAGTTCTGCATGGCTGGTAAGTAAGGCAGGGGTTCCCCCTGCTG
>CM044439.1:106823174-106838263 GCA_024363595.1 Xenopus borealis
TCACTTACCAGGGAAAAAAGGTCCCTTAATAAAGAGGCAGCCTGCTGGGATATAGGCAGGGAGCAGGGGAACCGTCTCTGTTGTAGCGAGCCAGAGAAAGAGAGGGTTGTAGACTCCCCGCGAAAGTTTCTAGCCTCTGAGTGATGCCCGGAGCGTGTGCTGCGCTGTGGCGAGACCTAAAATGGCGCCCGTGACTTCGCGCCTAGTCGCGCGATATTAGACTTGCCGCTATAGAACGCGGTGTAAAGATGGCGCCCGAGAGTTTCACTGACCTGCGCGTGGTCGGGTTGCCATGGGAACCGTCTGACGCTGAAGAGAATTTGCGAGCGCTGGGTTTATCTAACAGCGCCGCTTTCACAGTGTTCGCTCTCCATTGCACCAGGGACTCTGTCAGTGTCTGACTGACAACCCCATACTGTTATCTCACTACCCCATACCCTCCGACGTAGGAGGGAACTGGGGTACTGCAGCCCTGATATGCCAGCCTGGGCCAGGGAACAGGCAATGGAAGAGGTTTTACAGAGCCCCCTCCCATAGAAGGGGGGAGTGGGGGATGTGTTTAGAGGGGTTGGAGCCTAGTCTTCCTATACTTACCTGACAAGGCGGCCCCCTCTGCTGTCATCCGGCCAGCCATCTTCCACCTGCAAGGAAGGGGAAGATGTTAGGCTGGGTGGTCTGTGCCTGAGACATCCCGGAGACAGTTCCCACGGTGGAGGATGCCAATGGTAATTCTCTACGCCGTGTAGAGGGCCTGGGCATCCTCTGGTGTCACACAGTGACAATATCAGAAAAAAAAATTTTTTTACTGTCCTATCCTCCTGAGGACACAACGCAAACTGAGGCTTAGCTCCGCCTGCTGGGGGTATAGCCAGTGGAGGAGGGGCTAGCTTCTTTGTTCTGTTGTGTCCTGCCCTCCTAAAGGTACCAGCTATACCCCACTGTCCCTGTGTCCCCCAAGCTGACTTGGAGAAAATGTTTTTTTTCTTCTATCTGTAAATATGCTCTAAACAGCCCCCCAAGATTAATGTACTTTAGTCCCTGCTGCAAGTCTGCTCTGGTTTCTGTGTTATCAGCAGCTAGTTTCCCCTTCTTCCTGGTGCAGAGTGAAGCCCCGCCCCTTAGCTTACTGAGCTGACCTTATCTCTGTGACTAGTCCTGGAGATCATTTGCATGCTGTGACATAGCAGAGACCAGTGTGTGTAGCACCAGCAGCTTTTTTTTTTTCTCCTCATGTGCACTCTCTGCTCCTTCTGGTTCATTCCATATCACAGCAGCACTGAGAGGAATATTTCTCTGACACTGCTGATGTACTGTAGGTAAAGTAACAGCCCTTTCTCAATTTAAAACACAGTTTATAATGCTATTGATGGCTATGCCTGATCTTCTGTCTGGTTATGTAAAGAATAAAGCTGATTTTTTACTGAGTTTGATTAACTCATTCATGTGTCCCTTTACTGATCAATTTATGTACAAAGCTATTTTCCATTTATGCATACTGACATAGATTAACTATGGTGGTTGTGCAAGCGATTGTTGATGAGGCTGGGGGGAACTGATTTATTATCAGTTAGAATGGCAATTGGGGATTTTATTTAGAATCAGAATGGCAGCCTGTTCTGGGAGTTGTTCATTACAGTGAATGTTCAGAGCCTTATGCAAGAAATTTTAGTGATGCTGGGGGAAAGAAACTTACTAATCATTTAGGGCAGTGATTTTCAACCTTGTGCCTCCAGCTGTTAAGAAACTACAAGTCCCACAATGCATTTGCCTGACTGTGGCTGTCAAACTCCTTCATTGCATTGTGGGACTTGTAGTTCCTTAACAGCTGGAGGCACAAGGTTGAAAATCCCTGATTTAGGGTACAGTGTAATGTGTTAGAATTAGATTGGCAGTAAGTTGTGGCATTTGTAAATTATAGTAAAGATTCAGGGATTTGTGCAGAGAGTGCACATGAGGAGAAAAAAAAAAAAAAGCTGCTCGTGCTACACACACTGGTCTCTGCTATGTCACAGCATGCAAATGATCTCCAGGACTAGTCACAGAGATAAGGTCAGCTCAGTAAGCTAAGGGGCGGGGCTTCACAAGAAGGGGAAACAAGCTGCTGATAACACAGAAACCAGAGCAGACTTGCAGCAGGGACTAAGTTACATTAATCTGGGGGGCTGTTTAGAGCAAATTTACACATAGAAAAAAAAAAAAAAGTTTACTTGTTCTTTAAGCCCAGTCGAAATCTCTACCCAGAGGGATTCAAAACCCTCACCAGTGCCCGTAATAGTTATTTCTTTAGTGCATGGCTTTAATTCAGGCTTTACATATAAACACACTCTTCCCCCCTTTCTGATCCCTCTGTCCCTTCTAAAAAGGGTGTAACCATTTAAATTCGCAGTCCAATCACATGTTTCATCCCAAGTCTCAGTGATACAAATTATATCATCATTTTTAGAAACATTTAATTTTTTAAAGGATACACTGCAGAAAGTCCTTACCGATGCAAAGGTCGTCTAGCATCTTGACTCTCAGCTGACGAAGACTGTTGCAAGGCAGAAAACCTGTTTACGGTGCTGGTGGCAGGCCGACTAGATTCTGGAGCTGTATTTTAAGAAGACATGGTTATATGCTACTCATTCTTCCATACCTAGGACTAAAAAAGATAAAATGCACAGTACCTGCTTCTGCTGGTTTGGCTCCAGTTCCTCCACTACTTCCTTTTCCCCAACTCAGACGTCCCCCTGGGGCCAGCAACTGATTTGAATCAATAGCACCAAGCTACGAAATGAACAAACTGCAATCAATAATTAGTGGGGAAGGGTAGAAGTGTACTACTCTGAGTAGAGTTACTACTTCACACAGCAGCAGTGTAACATAGTAAGCATTACAAAGACTCATACAATATTTATAATAATCTCACCTTTGTTATTTTTGTGATCCTAGTGGTGTCAATTGGACGGCTGCCCTTACTGATGGGCACTGTATTCCAACCATCATCCGTTGTCTGGTTACCGCGGCCTCCAGTGGGACGTCCTGGGGGCTCTCGTCGCTTGTCTTGTTTGGACATCAGATGCTGTACCTTGACCTGCTCCCTCTGTTTTTCCATTTCTGCGTCTTTATGAATCTGATCTATAGTTTTAGGGCCCTGGTCTGCACGACGTGGCACCCAATTACACTGCAGAGCAGAAAAAAAGGTAAACTTAAAACAGCAATCTGTGGAGGTATTCTTTTTTTGCAGTATAGTGCATCCTAGTGCTAGCAAATTGGTTGAAATAGATAAGTGTTCTTTATCAACCAATGTGACAACAATATATGGTGATTGATGTATAGTGAAATTAATAAAAAAATGTAAACAGTACGAGGAACTTACCAGCCGCAAATCAATCACATCCTGGAGCATGAATCTAATCCGTGAAGAAGTCTTTCTATCCTTAATGATTTTATCCATCTGGTTGAAGTACTGGTCCATACGTGGCTGAAATGGAACAAGTTATAAAAAAAGACAAAAGTGGGTACGAGATAATCAGAAGTGAAGGCAAGATATTGGTGTAGAAAAAAAGATACTAATTTGAAAATAAATAGTGTAAGTGGAGCTATGGAATGAAGAGAGATGCTGACCTTTGCTCTATCAAAATCCAGGTCCTTGCCAATTGTGGACAGTAGTCGGCACAGGCACTCCAGAGATTCCTCATCGTGATTTTTTAATAGCTTCACCACACAATCATGCATTATAGCTTCAGTCAGCATTTTTAACTTAAACAGTTCCCCAATGAACTTAATGTTCCCCAATGACCGCCTTCGAGCACTGTCGCGGGCTTCAATTAGTTCCTCGTTCAAACGCGTTTTTTCCTCAGGCTGTAGACAGTGAGAATACAGATGGCATATGGTTACTATGGTATGGTCTAGCTTTTATGCTCCACATTAGTATAGGGAAAAGGAGGATGAGAAATTATTTTAAATAAACCAAACAAAGCATTACTGAAGCAGCAGCATCCAGTTCTTTTTGTTTCTTCTCAAACACTTCATCATCATCCTTATCCTTTTCAAACTCCTTCTGGCACCGATTCAGTAACAACTTGCGGAAGTTGACTGTAACCCCTGGCTTATCAGTTGTTGAAACTCTAAGCTATAAAAAAAAAAATACACCAAAACGTAGGAGAACAGATTACAAGATGGTACATGCATTTAAGAAGTTTCCATAAAATAATCAAATGTTGAAAAGTAGTCAACTTGCTTTTGACAAAACACTAACAAAGATAGTATGGCATACCCCCCCTGTTTAGCAAGATTTCAATACATGGGGCTTCTGCCAAACATACACTTGCCTTATCAGAAAAAAATCTATGGTTTTTATTTTTGAAGCTAAACAAGGAATCTCAAGCAACATGTTTGTGCACTGACGCAAACAAATACCAGTGCATAGATCAGGGGTGTCCAAACTACAGCCAGCGGGCCAACTATGGCCCGCAGTCCATTTTTAGTTGGCCCGCAACCAGGCACTTGCCTAGGGCCCACCTGGTTTTAGGGGCCTGGTAGAATGGATGGATGACGATAGTACGGGACTCCAGTGCCTTCTTTATTCCTGACACTTTGGAGCAGACACTGCTGGCAGCTCCTTGTTCCCGGACGGAAGAGTACTGTTAGCCACAAACCTCCGTCTTTGCATAACTCCCTCCCTCTTCTCCTTAGTTCTCTTATGCTTTCCTTCCCTGCGCACGCTCTCTCTCCTTTTGGCTGCAAGGGGCACAGCCCTGAGACGAGACACGGGGAGATGGAGGGAGGGAGGCTAAGAGAGGAGGGACAGTCGGGGGAGCATCGGGGAATGAAATGCTGAGAAGGGAATGAGCACATCTCAGGAGTGAGGGGAAAAAGGAAAGCACAAGTGCTGCTGCATTTAACTGTGAGCAAATATAATGTATATCCAGCCCATTTCCCTGTGTGATTGCTTTCTCCCCGCACTGTGTCACTACTGAAAAGATCCCCTTTCCCTCATTACACCTATTGCTGCAAGTTTAAGCTTCAGTAAACATTAGCATTTTAAGCCCTTTCTTTGTCTAGTAAGTCAATGGGCTTGTTCCATGCAGAATGATGTGATATTTTAAGAGGGAGCTGTATAGGATGTGTCTAGTCATTCATGTTAAATTTGTTGTATTTAATTAAACAAATGGCTAAAACTATGGCAGCATATGTGTTCCCTGTACTAAGCACAATTCAGCAGGACCAGTATCCAAGTTTGCGCATAGTCTGTACAGAGATATACCATAAAATTTAGTGACTTCACATTTCATTTTGCCTGGGATCCAGCATTTCAGACTGAATGGTTGGGCCCCCACACATTTTCACCTCACCAAATCTGGCCCTTATTGTAAAAAGTTTGGAAACCCCTGGCATAGATAATCCCTCTGCATAATGGACTCCTAACAGTCACAACAGAGGGTGAAGGGAGGGGGCTGTATATTGCTTGCAAGGACCAAAAACTAAGTAACTTCAAATTCTCTAAAAATTATGTTTAACACAAGTCTTATTCATTTAACTCCTGTTGAACAAGGGGATATACTGCCCCTTTAAAGACTGTTAAGGCAAATCATTTGAAGGATTTCTGAATTGAAGACACAAATGTTAAGATAGGTCTCCTCTCAGTTGCTGTAGTATGCTGTACTAGGTCACGGTGACCCTTGCAATAAGATATGCTTTAAAATATACGACCATGGCTCTCATTTCTCCAAGTCTTACCCCCATAAGGCAACGACACATGTTGGCATACGCAACAGAGAAATTGGGTTCTGAAATGGCTTTTTCAAATATTAGGTCAATGACACCCTTAAGACGATCTTCATTATCAATAGACAGGTCAGTGACCTGCTTCATCAGCTGCTGGAACATCTGGGGTGTCAGCTTATTTAAGATACTGCGCACCCTTCGGAATAATTCCTAAGAGAAAACAAAAACAAAATATAAGATTGAAAAGATAACGTCCAGGCAAATATTAAGTCACAATTAATACTGGTATGAGAAGAGTGGACATTCTATAAGTCAGATGTAAATTTGAAAATGCGGCCACAGCTTTACAAGTCATAGTTTCTAGCATCAACCAACCTGTGTCTTAATATTCTCTGGGTCTTCCTCATCACCAGCTCTCTTGTTTAAAGGTTTCCATGCCTTCTCAGCTTTGTTTAGTTGTACATTCTCATTTAAAGATGCTGTTTGAATGATTTTACGAGGCTCTTTTCTTGTTCCCTGCTGGGACCGCCTTGGACCCATGCCAGCTGGCTATAAAGCAGAAGAGACAAATAAACTTAATACATCTAAATTTAAAAGATAATGCCCATATATTTAGTTGCAGCAATGGAATGCAGAACACATTACTATTTTCAAGTGGTAATACATGCTCTACTAAATGCATGCGTTACAGAAAAAAAAAACTTAAAATAGCTTTTTAGTAGAGGACAGCAGCCCTGTAGCTTTATTTAAACTTTTATTAAACATGGGAGCAATTTAACTGCAATGTTGCCAGCAGTTCATCATTGTCTACTAGCAGTTATCCTATGTGCCTAATTCCCTCGATTGTACCTCCAAAAATCTCAGGAAAAATATGTGAAAATTACGTACCGGTCCACGGTTACCCACAGAAGGCCGGCCAAGGTTGGCAAAGGATGGTGTAAAATCTGGTCCAGAGTTCATTCCGATTAGACGTGTGGGATCCAAAGGCCGCAACGGAGTTTTGTTTGCCTGACCGTAATTAAATACAGAAAAATAATTTAAATTTATTATAGCAGTTATAGGATGAATGAAAAGTCTAGGGATGCACTGAATCCACAATTTTGGATTCGGCCAAACCCCCAAATTCATTGTGAAAGATTCGGGCGAATACCGAATCGAATCCGAACCCTAAATTACATATGCAAATTAGTGAGGGGAAGGGTTAAAGGGGTAGTTCACCTTTGAGATAACTTTTAGAATGATGTAGAGAGGGATATTCTGAGTCAATTTGCAATTGGTTTTCATTTTTTATTATTCTTGGTTTTTAAGTTATTTGGCTTTTTATTCAGCAGCTCTTCAATTTGAACTTTAAGCAATCTGGTAACTAGGGCCCAAATTACCCTAGCAACCATGCATTCATTTGAATAAGAGAATGGAATATGAATAGGAGAGAGTCTAAATAGAAGGATCAGCAATAAAAAGTAGCAATAAAATACATTTGTAGCCTTACAGAGCATTTTTTTTTTTAGAAGGGGACGGCGACGCCCATTTGAAAGCTGCAAAGAACCAGAAGAAAAAGACAAATAACTATAAAACTATAAATAATAAATAATGAAAACCAATTGAAAAGTTGCTTAGAATTGGCCGTTGTATAACATAATAAAAGTTACCTTAAAGGTGAACCACCCCTTTAAAGATTCATCCGAATCCTGCTGAAAATGGCCAAATCCTCACCGAATACCGAACCGAATCCTGGATTAGGTGCATCCCTAGAAAAGTCATTACTACCCACCTTATCCAGCACCACATCAGTAATTTGAGGAAGGCCCACTGGTTTCTGCATACTGGCTACGATAAACTGGAAACCCAGCAGAAACTCACGATCATAACTCTTCTTATCCTCTGGGTTAAGTGGTTTCCATTGCTCTATTGAAAGATACCAGCAGACACGTTAAACATTGCTTCCAAATGTGCTGCTAAAATAAATCTATTTGGCATTTTAATTTTCAGGTTTTCCCAGAACTTGTACAATTAAGCGATTGAAAAGCAAAGATTACATTCCTATTCACAAGGAAACTAACTTCATATAGGAAACTGAACTTCATATAGATGATCTCTTATTAACACAGCCTAAAACTGGCATTAAAATACCTAGTGAACCAACTAAACACAACTAATTACTCCATATGGATTCCATATACCTGCAACATGGCATACAAACATCAATAAAATCAAACACAGTTTTATATTTTCAGTACATGAACTCTGGATATGAGCAGGTTTGAAAATGTTATCTGCGGATGCTCCATAATGGCCAATTTATGGTGCACCAGAAGGCGAGGAAGTGAAGAGGAGCAGACAGACGGAGTAAGTAAAATACAAAGGTGGCTAGGGGCCACTCTGTAGAACATCTTTAAAAATGTGGCCAGTATATTGCGGTTAGGCAGAATTACCCAAGTAAAACATCAAGTTTTCATATGTAAAAATGTCAAAGTTAACATATATATTGGACACATAGTCCAATGTAAAAGCACATACATGCTTTGTCATCTATCCAAGTAATAAGATAGACCTATTTGCACTGGTTCCTTACCTTCTTTGTATTTATATTCTCCTGGTTTGATATTCTCTGCATCCTGCTTATCTTCCTTCTCCTCCCAAGTTTCATCCTGTTCCTCGGGGGGAGCACAAGGGCTCTGATCTGGTTCAGGTGCTGCACTGGTAGGCTTAGAGGAAGAGTCTACATCTGAAGAGCCATCACCAGTCTGTAAACATGAAATGTAAAATATGTTGCAGAAACCCATCAATTGGAGGACTATGCAGTTCTAATCCAGTGGACTAGGGTAAGTACACATGTAGAGTTGCCTGTAGAGTATATTCACAAAACAATGTGCATGGTATGTAGTCATTACTCTACCTCTTTGAAGGCATCAAGGAGATCTCCCACCGCCTCTTTCTTGTTCAAGTCCTTCATTTTTCGCTTTTTCTTGGGTGCGGCAACAGCCACTGGGTAAACAAGACCATTTAAAAAAAATGTTCACTTTGTGGTTACACCAACATTGTTGTAAGGATGGCAGAAGGGCATCCTTTTTTCAACACACTTTGTATACAGATATTTGTGCATTTTCAAACAGCAAGGCATGGTCCCTTATAATTACAATCATATCCCTTCCTCTAGCACCTACCCTGAGACTGGCTCTCGGAACTCTGCTTTACAATTTGGGTTGAAGCCACAACTTCTGTTTCTGTGGGCAAGGGTTTTTCTTCTTCCTCTTCCACAAGTGGGTTAGAGACGACCAAAGGCTGGTCCTCAGGCTCAGTGATCGGGCTAACATGAGCCTCAACCTTTGAATCAGGTGCATCATTTTCTTGTAGGGTAGGTGATCCATCTCCATTTGTTAGAAGCAGCTCCTCAGGCTGAGCGATGGGGGATTCTAGGGAGGGCTCAGTCTGGCAAACAGATGTTGGTTGTGGCTGTACAAGTAATTCTGGTGTTTCCTCAGACAGTCCATTAGCTTGTGGTTCTTCTGTTGAAATTGTTGGCTCTGTGCTATTCTCCTCATGTAGAGGATCTGAAGCTGGAACCTCAGGTTCAAGTGGCTCAGGTTCAGGAATATTTGGAGGCAGAAGGGCTTGACTACTTAATTTAAGTTCAACGGTTTCAGTAATTAACACATCCTGTTCCAAAGATGGCACTTGTGTATCAAGTTTACAAATCTGTTGAGGGATAGACTCTTCTGCGAGCGGCTGGGATGCAAGAGATTTAGGCATCTCTGATTGCGTTATGGGTGCCTCTGCAAAGACAGTCTCTTCTGGCAACACCTCCTCTACACAAGTTACATCCTCTGTCATAGCAGCCACAGACTGGAGATCAACTTGCGGGGTAGAAGTATCAAGGGTTGCCTCTTCTGAACCTAGGGGCTCCACCATTTGTGAAGTCAACACAGAGATAGTGTTATCTTTTGGAACATCACATACATTTGCTATGCTTGGCTCAGCTTCCGAGGGAGGCAGAGGTGGGGAAGGGCTCTCTGAAGGTTTGATCAGCACTTGGGTGGCTTTGGATCCATCATCTGAAAATGGGATGTAAAAAGTAATTTTTTATTCGTAATATGAACTAGCAAACACCATTATTATTGAGAGCAATGAATACAGCAGATGTCACACAGGGTAGATTTTGACCTGTACAAAATGATCCCATCGCCTCCCACAGCGTTAAACTTTTTCAGTTGTAAAAGCTCACCTGCTAATGATTGCAATGGTATCCCACTAAGCTCAATGGAAGGTGGCAGATGACTTCTACTCTACCTAAAAAATGTAACTCTTCTATATATGCAATTAACCTACAAGGTTACTGCTGTTTGCGTACATGGACACTGGCCATTCGAGTTGTTCAGCACAAATGGCTACTTTCTATAGCTCACCTCTGTCACCAAGTGGCAGAACGAGCAGAAGAATCAGGTCATCATTTTCCACAACACCCCTGAAGTTGCCCTTCTAAAATCATAAGCTATCACACAAGGAGGTACAAGGAGGGAAAGAGGAGGGGGGTACCACTGACCGAAGCCACAGGGTAGGAGAAGGCACTTCTGTCCATGAATCGAAACAATCCTTGAATATAAAGCGCTGGCACTCAATAGCTTTTCAATCCATCTATAACAAAATCACGAAATACAGACATTTTTTGAAATGTCTGTATTTCGTGATTTTGTTATAGATGGATTGAGTTACAGTTCCACAAGACCATTTCTTCATTCCTTCACTAGTGCTTTCTGGACTTAATTTTTGGACTTTGCTTTTAAGCAATACACTGTTATCACGTATTTCACTATGATGGGAGGAGTTAAGGTCCATTTAAGGGATGTTACGTAGTAATGGGTTATCACCCGACGAAGGGGACAGCCCCCAAAATGTTGTGTTTTTTTCATGACATAATAAACACATAGGGGATCACCCCTTTTGAAAAGCTATTGAGTGCCAGCTCTTTATATTCAAGGAGTGATACAGATTGGGGATCGCCGTATCCCTGAAGAACTGGGCACCGAGCGCTAAATTACAGGAAGGCCAGGGAGTGCAAGCGAGTATCCTTGTATGACAAGAATCGAAACACCCATTTTCTTTGAGCACCACTGCAAAAATGTAGAGCAAAACTCTAATGCAAGTTTTAAAATGTTATTTTGAGTTGAAAAACTGACGCATCATAAACCTACCCAGTAGTAGTAACAAAAGCACAAAAATTAAAATAAATTTTTACATTTTTGTCAATTTGTGCTGTTATGTCACACATTGTATTAACTGCATTCTATATCTTGGGAGACAGTGGTGCTGTTTTGGGGGGAGCACAGTGGTGTGTTCAGGAGGTTAGCAATTTCAGGGGATGTAAAATAATAATAATAATAATGCCCTTTTAACAAGTTATGTCTTCAGGTCACCATAAAAAGGTTGTTTCATCCTGAACGCAGAGGAGTGCGAATATGCAAAATTTTAAATTACAACCTAACTATCCCATATATAACAGGACAAATCAAGAATCATCATAGCCTACAAATTGTTCCAAAAACACCCATTTTTTATTGGGCTTATTCATCACCGCTGGGCACATTGGTACCTAGGCAAAACATATTTCAGTATACTCCAGTGCAGAATTCCGCACTGAAATTAATTTTCAATAGAACAGATTTTTTTTAAATACTCAATTCTGACATGGGGCTAGTCATTGTCAGTTTCCCAGCTGCCCCTGGTCATGTGACTTGTGCCAGCACTTTAGGATGGAACTGCTTTCTGGCAGGCTGTTTTTCCTTCTCAACAGGAGTTGTCTCAGTGGGACATGGGTTTTTACTATCGAGTGCTGTTCTTAGATCTACCAGACAGCTGTTATCTTGTGTTAGGGAGAGGTTATCTGGTTACCTTCCCATTGTTCCATGACAGAATCCCTTTAACTTCTTGGGGGCAGGGCCCTCTTCCCCTGATCAGTTGTTGTGGGTTACTGTGTAGCGGCTTATTTCTTCTGTGATGCTAAAGTAGCTCAACTATAAATTTACAAGCAATTCTTACCTGGGCGCACAACCACTGTTACATGATGAACACTTTCTCCATTAGCTTGAACTTCAGAATTTCCCACTGTTGACTGGAAGGTGCATAGAAGAAAAGACTAGTTGAGAAAAAGTACTAATGCAAGTGGAAACACCATTGAAGGGGATATGAAAGGAGAAAGCAGACTTAACACATCAATATATGGGAGACATTTAACAACCCCTTTAAATACAAATGCCAAACCTACAGCTAGTATTGTACAGAAGACTCTGGAACAATGTAAAAAATTAATGTTTATAATTTACACCCCCTAAACAGAAAAACATTTAGAACGGAGTGTTTAACAATGGCTCAGTGTAGTCTTTATATGGACAAATACAAGCTTGTATTTTAGCTTATTGTATAAGTTCCCCAATCATCAAGTTAAAAAATTAAGAGAATCTTACACCCACTTTTGGTCAGATAGTACCAAGATGTACTAAAACCTGCAGTTAGTGATACAGACACTAAAAACTACTTTTTAAATTATGAATGTACAAAAAGTAACCTGTAGGTCATGCCGATTGTTTTTTGCAGAGGTTTGTTTTTGTACATAATTGGTGGTTGACTTTTCTAAACCCGACTGTTTTTCCAAATTGACTGTCCCATCTCAGCCTGTCAGTTAAAATTTCTAATGCAGACACCTGCTGAACAAATAGGGCAACCCCCTCATACAGAAACATGGGGCATCAGACAGGTAATGTAAAATCTTTGTGCAAAGACTTTAAAAGTTGCTTTCAAAGCCAAAATTATGATAGATGTAAAAAAAATTTAATTTCTGGTGTCCGTATCTCTTTAAATAGGGCTGTGCCAAACATTTTTGACACAGAGCTATGCGACATGTATGGCCATATACAAGATTAAATATAATGATGGCATTTCTGAGAACAATTACCTGCGGAGGCGTTGGAGTAGATGATGATCTTCCTCCTGAAAGAATTTCTTCTGTGATATCTTTGCCTCCTTGGTTGGGGTCTCTAATTCTGATCTGATAAGAGAATCCAGTGTTACACTATATAGTCCTTTAAAAGGGTTGCTCTCCTTTCAAAGGGTTTTCGAGTGCAGCGGTTTTCAGAATTTCAAGTTTTATTTTTGACTGGTTTTGTAAAATTTAAGTTTGTTCTGGCTCGGCTAGTTCAGGCAGACAACTCAGTAATCCATGTACAGATTCTGAGCTGCTACATGTTGCTGCATTAGTTGATGCATTTCTCTGCAGTATAAGTGGAATATTAGCAACTATTGTATCAATTAGAACAGCTGCCTTTAAAGGGGTGGTTCACCTTCAAGTTAACTTTTAGTATATTGTAGTAGGGCCAATTCTAAGAAACTTTTCAATTAGTCTTCATTATTTATTTTTCATAGTTTTTCAATGATTTGCAATTTTCTTCTATTTCTTTGCAGCTTTCAAATGGGGGTCACTGACACCATTTAAAAACAAATGCTCTGTAAGGCTACAAATGTATTGTTATTGCTACTTTTTATTACTTATTATTCTATTCAGTACATCTCCTATTCATATTCCAGTCTCTTATTCAAATCAATGCAGGGTTGCTAAGGTAATTTTTACCCTAGCAACCAAATTGCTGACACTGCAAACTAGAGAGCTGCTGGATAAAAAGCTAAATAACTATAAAACCACAAACAATAAAAAATGAAAACCAATTGCAAATTGTCTCAGAATATCACTCTCTACATTATACTAAAAGGTATCTCAAAGGTGAACAACCCTTTTAATGAAACAGTTGGTGACTCCCCCATTCCCATCCAGAGCTTCAGAAAGACATAAAAAAAATAAAAGAAAGTTTAAAAATTCAATAATAGAAAAACTGTCAGAGAAAATAGATAGCTGGGGAACTTTTTTTTATTTTTTATAAACAACTGAAGGTGTGTTGTAGGTAAACTTTAAAGGAATACTGTCATAAAGGGAGCAGCATCAGTTAATAGTGCAGCTCCAGCAGACTTCTGCACTGAAATCCATGACATGGGGCTAGACAATTTCAATTTCCCAGCTGCCCCTGGTCATGTGACCTGTGCCAGCACTTTAGGAGGGAATGGCTTTCTGGTAGGCTGTTTTTCCAGCTCAATGTAACTGGATGGAACGCAGTGGAACATGGGTTTTTACTATTGAGTGCTGTTCTTAGGTCTACTAGGCAGCTGTTATCTTGTGTTAGAGAGCGGTTATCTGGTTCCCTTCCCATTGTTCTGTTGTTAGGCTGCTGGGGGGGGGCGATATTACTCCAACTTGCAGTACAGCAGTAAAGAGTGATTGAAGTTTATCACAGCACAATTCACATGACTTGGAGAATCTGGGAAATTGACAATATGTCTAGCCCCATGTCAGATTTCAAAATGAAAAAAATGAAATATAAAAAAAATCTGTTTTGCTCTTTTGAGAAATGGATTCCAATGCAGAATTCTGCTGGAGCAGCACTATTATCCGAGGCATTTTGGTAAAAAAAAAAAATTTCCATGACAGTATCCCTTTAAGGTTTAATGCACAACAGCAACAATTACACTTAGCACTGAAAAAAAAAAATAATTTTGTTAAAGTAGCTATACATACAGGTACTGGCTGTTCACAAAAAACCACCACATCAACTATATTGCCCATAGCAACCAATCAGCAATTACATTTCAGCAGCTGCCTACAAGTTAGAAAACAAAAGCAAAGATCTCATCACCAGTAGGGTTACCACTTTTTCTCCTCTCTATATATTTATCTTTTCTACCTATTAATAACATTGGGATCAAGCATTATTTTTACATTAGGCCGGTAAAATACCAGCCAGGTGGCAACCCTAATCACCAGTGATGTTTGACTCCAATGTCACAGAACATGTCTCAGAATCAGAGTTTCATTACGGGCAGCTGTTGGATACAATAGCTGCTAATACTCCATAGATGCTGCTGAGAAATGTATCAACTAAATGTTGCAAAATAGTTCAGAGTGTTTCGACATTTGTCTTGCCATGGCAATTGGTCGTTCAGTCGATCGGCCAGGTTAGAAGATTTGTCACCTGCCGATCACATCTCTGCATGTATAGCCGATACGACAATTTTCAGTGGGAGACTGTCACCAGTTTTGTCGGACATAAATTATGGTAGGGTTGCTGTCAAGGGCAGAACATCGTCTGATGTGATCTTTTACTGCTTTATTTCAACTGAAGGTTAATGGCAAGTCGGGAGATGGGGACGTCATTCGATGATTTGCGTCTATGGTCATCTTAAGCCAATGGGCGATTACAATTCAGATATGGCAGAATCCAAACCCTAATTTCATATGCAAATTTGGGCAAGGAAAGACTAAAGGATTAGGATTTGGTTCAGCC
>CM044439.1:106838464-106873015 GCA_024363595.1 Xenopus borealis
TTCTTTGCATCCCTAATTCAAACCATCCATGTAAACCAGGCAGATTCAATACACCATCCTATTATCCTGTCAGTTCACTGTGTACCGTAGTGGTGTTATTTATCAACCATGCAATGATTTGAATAAGAGACTGAAATATGAAAGGCCTGAATCAAAACAGGAGTATTAACAAGTAGCAATAACAATACATTGTAGCCTTAGAGAGCATTTATTTTTTTTAAGGTTGGGTTAGTGACCCCCTTTTGAAAGCTGGAAAGAATAACAAAAAGGCAAATAATTCAAAAACTATACAAAATAACGAAACCCACTGAAAAGTTGCTTCGAATGGGCTTTTCTATAGCATACTAAACATTAACTTATGGTGAACCACCTATTTAAACCTGATACATACTGAACACTTTTAGCCTTCTACTGTACTACCCAGACATGTCAAAGAAAACTAAACAAGCATGTCAAAACTTTGGTAAGCTCAAGTCAGTGTTCTTGAGCTGTACTGCTACCACCTGGTAAGACAGGGAGAAGTTGTGGCTGCAATGTAACAGCAGCTGTAGTGAGGAAAGAGTTATTTCAATAATAACTGTAAGCTCATAAAACTGTTAGAAAGCTAGGAGTAACCTACTACTGATATCCTTTTTAAATATCAGCAACTGCCTGTTGTAGTGTTTCACCACCAGCCATCTGCCCCCAAAGTAAAAAGCGCACCACACTATCCTATGGCTCAGCAGTGCAGAAGCACTTTTGGCAGGGCCCTCTGTACCTCTTGTATACGTTACTGAATATATTCTGTATGTTCAATATATACAAGCATTTATTGTACAGTGCTGTGACATATGCTGCAGTTTTATAAATACATGTTAACAATGGCAGATAAGAACACAGAACACCACAAATTCATAACACTGTAAATTACAGCACTTTAATACCCCTCCGAATTGTGTCCGTAAATTACCCTCCCATTTAGACTGTAAGCCCCATGGGGTAGGGTCAGCCATCCTTTTGTCTCCTTGTCACGGTTATTATATTTTATGTTTGTGTGTATTGAATTTCTAATAATGAACTTAGTTACTTATGAATTCAGTGAACCTTTTTGTTACTTCTAATTTATTGTTGCTGTACAGCGCTTTGCCCTCAAGGAGCGCTATACAAATAAAAAATATACATGCAACTTAAAGGGGCAGTACATCCCCTCTTGAAAAAGAGTTAATTGATAATATTCTAAAACAATAGGCAAACATGCTTTCTGATATTTCTTGAGCTAAAAAAGGCAAACAGGAAAATGGTTTGTTGCTTGCAGTAGATAATTAGATTACCAGTAAACAGTCCCCTCCCTTAGGGTTAAGCCAGAAGGGAAGATTCGGGGAGATTTGTCGCCTGGTGACTAATCGCCTCTTCTTTGGGGTGACTAATCGTCCCGAACCGCTACCCCCTGCCTTCCAGCTGATTAATGAAGAATCGCCTGCACCTATTCACACGATGTGCTGTGTTTTCCGAAGTCGCTCGAAGTTGCCTCCTTCGGAAATGTCGATCGATTTTGGGAAAGCGCAGCGCCGAGTGTGAATAGGCGCTGTGAATTAACAAGCTGGAAGGCAGGGGAAAGATTAGTCGGGGGAGATTAGTCGGCAGGCGAGGAATGTCCTAGAATCTTGTTGTCTGGCCTAGCCCTTAATTAGTAGAAGACCCATATCCAGAGGGATTATCTGCACTCTGTTAATCTATCTACCTAGCAAGAAACAAACATGGAGTTGCTTCAACTTCCCTGTTTAGCATACTGGAATTGGGAATGGGAAAACATTTCACTAGTTAGCTGTTAAAAGAAATCCAACTTTGAAATCTTTAAAACATGAAAGTATACACCACCCCAAAAATAGAGCACTTACCGTTTTGCGCTCCCGTTTAGGAGGGATCACCTGTGGCTGGTTCATCATAACTTGTGCTCCAGGTACTCCAGGAGGGAAAGTCTGCTGTGCAGGGTAATATGCCCCGGCTAAACAATGAGAGAAATTTAGGCTTGCAAGACTGAACAAGACTATCTAAGCTTTAAATATGTAAGGGAGAGCAGATAACCTTTGCCAAGGCTACACCCTGTGCACTTTTTCAATGTACTCCTATATCAATTTCACATTATCCAATATGCAGACAAGTAAAAATCTAAGCCCCAGAACTATTCAACTGAAATGTTAAATCAAATAGAATGACCATTAAATAATCCAGCCTTCAAGCTTTCCCAAGACTTAATTCTACCTCCCAGAAATGCTGAACTAAATATAGTCAGATCCTGGGTCCTGATCATATAAACACTAAGGGGGAGGTGCAAAACACTGCTCTACTGCTGAGCTACAGTACTCTGAGCTAGGAAACCTAAAAAAAAAAACAGCACTAAAGTAATAGTAATCTGTGGGTGAAAACACATTACCTTTGAAAAACATCCAGGCAGACAGGATTCAGAGACCAAGCAGGAGAGCAAAACAATAAAAACGGAGGAAACCAAAAATCAGAACCCCCTCTTTATTCCAGCATTACTGTTATCTACTCACCATATGTGCCATATTCTGAGGGACTTGCACTGGGGAAGAAACCTGGAGCCCCCGTCTGTACAGGGTACTGGTTTGTGGGCACCACATATGAGCGTCCCTATAAAACAAACAATTACATTTCTTATTACTACCACACACAAAGAAAAAATAAATAAAATGCTGCAAAGAGTGAGAACACTGAAGCCTGAAAGGAAGATTTAAGACTTAATAGAAGAGGGGCTTGCAGGCTCTCACCTGTCCCTGAATGTAGTATCCCTGGGAAGGGTATGAAATCTGTGAAGGAATCATCATAACTTGGGAGCCTGGTTGATACACATGGGCTGGAGTAACTGCACGAGCAGATGAACCACTCTGCACTCTGGTGGCACTAGTGGGAGGTTGTGTCCTACTCGGAAAATAATGCTGGAGAAAAGGAAAAATATTAACAAACGTGGCCTACAGAAAAACTAGGTACTCCAATTTGCCCTGCACTTAAAAGCACATGGACTAATGCAATCGTGCAGAGTGGTAACAGAACTAACCTAAAGATCTCCCTTAGGAATATGTGGCCTTCCAACCAATACAACAATGCTAAGGGTTATTAAGAGACACAGTGAAACATTACCTGGATTGATCTGAATCCTGCCTGTTAAAAGCAGCAGCAGCAGAAACAAGAAGAGGAAGCAAAGAGGTGAGGAGAAACAAAAGTGAAATACTTCCTTTAAAGGATCATTGGTAAAAATGTGCAATGACAGGCACAGAAAAAACTGGAGCAGCAGTGGTGGAGATGGTTGCTAAAAAAACTTTTAAAGCCCTTCACCTGACATAATCCTGGGTGGAAATGGGAGTGACTGAGGAAAAAATTAGTAAAATCCTAACTGTTTAGAATAACAAAGAACACTGGAGAGGTTGAAGAATGTGTGCAGGCCCACTCAAATATATGTAATATTATGTATTTAATCCTATACATAATTGTAATAAGGTTTCATTCTATTTTGTACGTATCTTGTTGGTGTAAAAATACAAATATGCTGGCTAAGGCATGAAAAACACTGCCAAAAGCCTACACAGTTGGAAATGAAGGGAAACGAGTCAGACTGATTTATGTTGTGGCTGAATAAAGGTGGGTGGTGACAAAATAGACCAAACTGCACAGGGTTTCTCCACTTCTGAAGTTTGACAAATCAAACCACTGAGCTTAAAGAAAGACTGTCAAGAATTTGTACGAGTGCTCTTTACATGCAACTCTAAGGTATGGGAAAGTAAAATAAACAGTAAATTGTAGGCAAGGGACATTTGTTTTTTTGCTTTTAAGCCATGGGCAAATGCTTTCAGCCAGCTTATTTTGTTTTCATTAGAGGCTGAGAAGTGGATCCACCGAACCATTTCAGCGGATTTAAATTAGATCCACTTGCCTGCAGGCACATGCAGTGGAGGTTTCCCCAAATACAAGAAAGCAGGCATTTTGAAGCCAGCCTCCAATAAACTTAATTTGCCTGCATGCACACAAGCAAAAGCAGTTCAAATGAATGTTGCTGGGGAACAAGCGGGTCCGCTTCGCTCCGCCTGAAAAAAAAAGACACGAGCGGAGAGCAGCAGAGTCAATGCTCTCAGCCTATTGCCCCATGGGGGGCTGATCTCAGCTTGCCAGAAATCCTGCGGTGACAGGACTAATTCATAGCAGGTGGATGGTTCAACTACAGTCTAGAGAATGAACCAGCTAAGTCAAGCTATGTTATTGAACATAAATTCAAATAAAGACTATTCAGTACATGGGCCCACGATTGTATCAGCCCGATAACGCCCATTTCAATGTGGGCATATTGGGAAGAGATCTATTCGTTTGGAGACATCGCCAAATGAGCGGATCTCTGCATCTATGGCCACCTTGACTTGCACATTTAGCCGTTGGGATAGCAGGGTTTTTGCAAGGGTAAAGACAAGTATTACAGTGCTCAACAATCAGGTCACTCACCTGTCGAGGCTGAGATTGTGTATTCATTTGTGGGGGCTGTGGGGGCCCAAACACAACAGGGGCCGTAGGTGCAGAAGGGAAGGCTGTCTAAAAGAAATTAGAAAGAGTATGAAGATAGTCGTAAAGTTCTACCAAGAGCACATAAATAGCAGAAGTCCCATTGTCCAGTCAGAAACACATTTTCCACAAACTAACAAATCACCATGACACACACAAACAAGAATACATTCCCTACAGATAATACCTGCAAATAATACACCCACAGACTACATGTGAACCAGCACAATTACCGCAAATACATTTCAAGGACTAACCATTCAAACTACAAATTTCAACATAAAATTACTTGCATCTATCTGGATCAAGGTTGCTTACTTGTGAGAGTCCAGGGGAAGGGGCTGTAGGGGGTCCTCCTATTGTTTGTGTGGTTTTACTCATCTCATGTGCTGCTTCATAGGGTCCCCTGCAGTGTCTGAGAATTAAAAACAAGAGTCAGAAGAGGATGATCACCTTTGTCAGGGTTTTGAATGAAGATACTTTCATAGTTATAAATAAATAAGCACAGTGCTTAAGTATCTGCACCAAATTTAACAACAGGAGATGACATATGTATGTGCAATTTACTCTGGAGAGCAAGAATCCTGTAAATTATACCCTTATAAATCGAAATGTACTCCTTGTTGTAAAAATACCCATTCATGACCTTAGTTCTTAATATTGTAACTAGTCCCATTTAGCATCAATGATGGCTTGCAGTCTTTTAGGTTAGTTGTGAAGGAGACCCTTTATTTTCTCATCATGGGGTAAAGTTGCCCATTCTTAAAGCATCCAGCTCCTGTAACTTCTATGGATGTCTAGCACAAACTGCAAGTTTCAGATCTCCTTAAAGTGGCTCGACTGAGGACCACTCAGGAAACAAATTTTCTCAGTCACAGTCAACGTCAACTTACCGTTATGTTTGGGATAAGTTGGAAAATCCAAGTGGCCACATGTGCAGCTACAGGGCTGATGAATGCACCTTTACCTCCATTATTTTGTGATAAGCTACATTCATTTTGACATCAATTTTAACTCAACTCCTTGTGGTGCCATTTCCATTCCTCACAGTAAGGATGGTGTGCATACCTTCATATGCCTGATTGACTCCTCCTCCAAATACAGCATACAGATCATAAGATTCAATTTTGGTCTCAACTCACCAAATGATTTTGTTCAAGTATCTCCTTTATTGAGCATGCTGAAACAGTCATACTGTTTGTTTCAGAGAAATCTGTATTGTAGTAGAAATTCCTTAACAGGTCTTCTTTACAACCTAACAAATTTTCAGTGTGAAACTCAGTAGCGCACAAGGAATAACTGATGAAGAGCAAAAGCTTTAGGATTGTTGTAGGTGGCATTTGGAACAGCAGCACAATGAGGCATAAAAAGAGTTCACTTAGCTGCTTAGGTCTACTGTAAGCAGGGTATCACCATCCACAATATGAACTCTGATGACAATCACAAGTCATCACCATTTTGATCAAGGCAGTTGAACAGCAGCTATTTAAAAAATGCCCTAAGGGCAAGGCCAGACGGGGAGATTCGGGGGAGATCTGTCGCCTGGCCTTAAGAGGAGTCCTTAAGAGGAGAGGCAATTTAATCTAATGTACCTCCAGTGAACAAATTTGTTCCCACACTCAGTTGTCACCCAATACGATTAGCTAGTAGGTAGGAATGAGCATGCTTAGCAATGAATTACACAGGCAAGTGTCAGAGTGGTCTGGGAACAGGCCAGCAGTTTAAACTTCCAGAAGAAAATACTACCGACATAGCAGAGGGTCTGATAGTAAAACCTAGCTAGTGATCTTATTTCTAAGAGACCATTCCACCAGAGGCAAACTAACAAGCCAATTGTTGCTGCCTGCTCTTGTTTGGGTGCCTTTTGCACCAGGCAAGGTCAATGGTTACATTTGGTTTCTGTGTTATAAACCTATGTGATCTCTGCTGGGAAGTCGCTCAATACTACACTGGTTACAAATTTAATACAATTTTTACTTATATTTATGATTAAAAACTCAAATGTAAGTGTACAGCACTCTAACTTAAGGTAGAGCTTGGGACATTCCAGAAACAATGTATGCACTGTTTTACCAATACATTTAAAAATACTTTATTATTATTTATTATAAACGTTTAACATATACTTACTGTACAAATAGAATCCCCACTGCTCATTAGTGTATGAAACTTTCATAAATACAGGACTGTAAAGAAAAAGGTAAAAAATTAGTAGCTTGATGAGAACACACAAACGCATATTGAGCAGAATTAGGAGGTAATGTGAAAAGCACAATACATAGTGCCAGGCCCAAGAAAATACGGAGGGCAGAGTGTGTAAATGAACAAGCCTTACAAGAATACTTGCACGAGAACAGCACAATCCATAAGAAAATGAATGCACACTTACATTAACAGCTAGCAAGGCCCATGTGTCCTTCCAATGTAGGGGTTGGCAATACAGTATACTGGAGACTTTTCTGTCTACCCAGATACAATGAAACATGATCCAGAGAAACCCCCCTCCCCCAAACCAGCAGGACAGAGTACTGCTCTAGATGCAGATAACATTAGGGAGGGTGTGGGGCTGGACATTGCATTGCATATGAAAAAGCTAGTAGAATATGCACAGATGGCTTAGACCACCCCCCATCTGACAATACTACTACACAGGGAATCTCCCAGAACAAGGCAAATACACAGAAAGAGAAGATTAAGTCCCGCCTACAGATCCCTTCCATGAACCCACTCTCAGCACTTTATTATTAGTTTTAAAAGCATGTTAACTGTACAGAGCTGTGATGCAATGGAGTTGGAAAAACCACTATACATAAACAAATTGTTAAAGTACTGTACTGCGTTAAACTTTCAGAAGGCAAACTTAACTCAGTAACAGGCATGTGCTGGAACTGTAGCTTGCAAGGAACTAGAATTCCTGATCCCCCAACTACATGTTTTAAGCTGGGGACTATTACTCCTAAATACGGAAGAGAATGTGCCGTCTTTTGCTTTCCATTTGTTAAAGGCCAAAAAAAAAAAAAAATACCCATCACTGTGCTGTTCTTGCTTTCATTTTAAAAAGTGGCAATTCTAACCTTTATGCCAGAGATTCTACCTCTCTATTGATTGTGTAGTCATGGGGGCAGCTATTCAAAGCTGAAAATGGAGAAAATGCAAAGGATACACAGCAAACAACAGAATCTCTGTAGAATATAATGGGATTCTTCAGTACTTCGCTTTATCTACTATGTATCCTGTGCATAAATGGTTGTCCCAATGGCTACACAGCAGCTTGTTTATATGAACTATAGTAGTGTTTCTGAAGCAAACACCAGTTTTACAAATTCTGGGTAACACTACATTATATTTTCAATACTTGAAACCACTTTTTGAGGTTACTGATGTTTAAACCGTGTTAAAAAAAATGCCTTGTCAAAACAGAAGCAGCTATCAAAAATTGTTACCCACAATATTCTGCAAAGAGCAAAGCAGATATGTCACACAACAGCATAAATATTACTTTACACACAGATATTCCCACCACTTCTCTGCAGCATTTCTAGGTCTGGACTAAGATTTAGAATGGGCCCTGTTATTTCTGGTACAGAAATGTCCAAACAACCCCAACCAGGTCTGAACATACTAAGAACAGCGTGTCACACTTATTTTTGCCTAGAGACCAGTTAAAACATTTGTCAACCACAGTCGCCAGAAGGGCCCTACAGTCCGAAATGGGCCAAGACACTATGTAATGCTCCAAATGGCATTTTAAGGGTAGTGGCAGACCGGGAGATTAGTAGTTCAGCAACAAATCTTCTCTACTGGGGCGACTAATCTTCCCAAATGCCTTCCCGCTGGCAAGAATGCGAATCACAGGCAGGATGGCTTACAAATCAATTTGATTTCCGAAAGTCACCTCACAAGGAAACTTTGGAAATCCAAAGTGATACATATGTGATTTGCATACTTGCCAGCGGGAAGGCATTTCAGGGAGATTAGTTGCCCGCAGTAGAGAAGATTTCTTACTGGGCGACCATTCTCCTCGTCTGCCATCACCCTTAAAAGGGAAGGAAACCCTGTAGAAAAAAACGCATATGCCCCACCCTATGTAGACCCCACCTCCCTCCAGGCTAACTGCCCCCCCTGGGGAAATGCCCCATACTCTATTCTTACCCCTTGTTGCAGATTCTGGCAGAGCACTTGACATAATCCATCTTCCATGTCCTCGGTAAGCTGACTGGGAGATCGGTGTGGCAGCACATGTGCAGGTTGGGTAATGGGCCTGTTCTCGCAACTGCGCATGTGCCAAAATTGACGGAGATTGCCAATCTCCCAGTGAGTTTATGGAGGACATGGAAGATGGATACCATCAAGAGACGAGGGTTAAGAAGAGAGTATGGAGCATTTCCCCGTGGGGGGCATTAAGCCTGGAGGGAGGTGCAAATTTTTTTTCTATAGGGTTTCCTGCTCCTTTAAAGGATAAAAAAGTATTTATTTTTCATTAAAGTAAAAATATCTCCAATATATTTTAATTAAAAAATGTCTACTGTTTTATATGAATCTAACCATATGCTGTGAAATTTTACTTTTACCCCCTTCATTTCACTTGCTCTGACTGCTGTGGATAGGAAACTTCAGACGGTCCCTAACTGTTCCGCAGGGAAACAACCATACTTTCAAATGGCAGGGGGGAGCCCCTCAACTTACTTCCCAGAACTGGAGTAACTTTGTTTGTTTCCCTGTAGAGCAGCCAACAACTGAGTAGAGATTTGTATCCACAGACCCAGTGCAGTCTGTATATTCTGGTTATTAATCAGTCTTGCTGTATTGGCTTCAATGGGAGTATTATTTGACTTGTGCAGTTTTGATCATTTAGGACGATCCCTAAGCTTAACCTCCCAACTAAAGCCCAGACCACACTGACCATGTGTGGAGTCTTGGTATTGCAGAGATGTTTAAAAAAAGTTACTAGATGACAGCCACCTGTGCCAACTTTGAAAGAATACATCATTTGTTTAATTATGCTTCTGGCACAGTGAGTTCATGTTTAGTATACTAAATTTGTAGCATTTTTCTATTTTAGACTTAAGTTGCCCTTTAAAGAGATACGGTTTTTTCAAAATGCATCAGTTAATAGTGCTGCTCCAGCAGACATCTGCACTGAAATCCATTTCTCAAAAGAGTAAACAGATTTTATGTTTCGTTTTGAAATCTGACATGGGGCTAGACATATTGTCAGTTTCCCAGCTGCCCCCAGTCATGTGACTTGTGCTCTGATAAACCTCAATCACTCTTTACTGCAAGTTGGAATGATTTCCCCCCAGCAGCCTAACAGAACAATGGGGTGGTAACCAGATAACAGCTCCGTAACACAAGATAACAGCTGCCTGGTAGATCTAATGGCCCCCATACACAGGCTGATATAAGCTGCCGACCGAGTCGGCAGCTTATTGGCCCATGTGTTGGGCCATCCGACGGGCTTCCCCGATCGATATCTGGCCGAAAGTCGGCCAGATCTCGATCTGGCAGGTTAAAATCCCGCGATCCGACCGCCCATATCACCCACATTATGATTCGATCGTTGGGCCCACGATCGGATCATCCCGATATCGCCCACTTCAATGTGGGCATATCGGGGAGAGATCCGATCGTTTGGCGATATCGCCAAACGAGTGGATCTCACTGTCTATGGCCACCTTAAGAACAGCACTCATTAGTAAAAACCCATGTCCCACTTCGTTTTATTCAGTTGCATTGAGAAGGAAAAACAACAGCCTGCCAGAAAGCAGCTCCCTTCTAATGTGCTGGCACAAGTCACATGACCAGGGGCAGCTGGGAAATTGACAAAATGTCTACCTACATGTCAGATTTGAAAATTAAATATAAAAAAAAATCTGTTTGCCCTTTTGAGAAATTGATTTCAGTGCAGAAGTCTGCTGGAGTAAGACTATATTAACTGATGCATTGTGAAAAAAACATGTTTTCCCATGACGGTATCCCTTTAAAGTAACTGTAGTGCCTAGAAAAAGGACGATTATTGCTGCCCAAAACAAGCCCGAGCCAGACATGAAACAGGAGAGATGCATAAAGTGCATTACTTTGCTATGCAGCAGCTCGCAAAGCCTTCCTGTGACAATGGTAATAGATATGGATGTCCCAGTAAGTAACCTCCAACGTGCCTTTTTATGACTCCAATAGCTAAATGTTCCATGGACTCTGCATACACTTAAAAGAGCCAGCTATCACTGTGTAGGTGTTGATTTACAAATAAAATAAAAACATATCCTAGTGGAAGAAACTGCAACTTGGCAATATTCCAATATACAGGAAACATGTTCAGTAATCTGTAAATGAAACTGAAAGCAATCTTCTACACTTCTGAATCGAAGATGTTGGCTATCCTACAACCATGAGTCACAATGACTTGTCCTACATGCTTTTTCAAAGTCAATTCTTTTTGCTAAATTGTTTCAAAAGCCCCCAGCTCAGAGAATAATGTGTGACAAAGATTATCTTAGCCATTATCTTATTATAGTCATTGTCTTCAACATAAATATCCAATATATTCGTGTTTTAGAGAGATTATCTTAAGGTGGCCATCCACAGGCAGATAAAGCTGTCAATATCAGTCATTCAGACCAAATTGACAGCTTATCTGGCCCTGTATGGGGGTTCGGCCAATCAGATCGTTTGGCAGTAAGGCTGAATGTTGGGATTACCCCTGATATAGCCCTGTCGTTAGTGGCATATCGGGGAAAGATCTGCTTGGATCAGATCTTAAAGACTATGGCCAGCGTTAGTATTTAAAAAACACCACTTATACACCATTCACATCAGTCATTGCCCCTTACAATCAAAGGTCCCTATCACATTCAAAAACCATATGGTAAATTTATCAGGAGCCAATTAACCTGCCTGTATTTGTTGGAGTGTGGAAGGAAACCCACACAGACACAGCGAGACCATACAAATTCCTTGAGATAAGACAGTTTCAGACAGTGTCCTGGCTGGTACTGAACTCGGGCCCCAAGCTCTACAATGAAGCAGTGCTATCCACTCAGCTAAATCTTTCTCAAAAGCCCCTACCATAGCAGAGCATTAACAGACATGCACAGACAGACAGACACCTCCCCATGTTCTTGAGTGTAGGAGTAAAGCAGAGCACATGGCAGCAATTGAACATGACCTAGGCTCTAGAAGCCAGTAATGCTATCCACTGTGCTTGTTTAACTCCATTAAAGTGGACCCGTCACCCCAAAAAAATATTCAAAATCCTATTTTATCACATTAGTCAAGCAAAATGAGCATTAATTACACTATATAAATTATTTTATTCTTGTTTCCTTCAGTCTGGGAATTCAAAATTACAGCAAGCAGGCAGGAGCCATTTTGTGGACACTGTTATTAAGACAAGCCTTGCATCATCTCAGAATCTTGTTTGTGCACCCGAATGGGGAACCCGATGTCTATCCCCATGTCCTGGCTACACAATTAAATGGTTAAGAGAACTGGGGGAATGTGTGGGGAGCAGTGACATCCAGGAAGAGCTGAATGGAAAGTGAAAGTAATTATCTGCCCCGCCTCTATGCCTAAGGCATAGAGGAGTGGCAGACAATATTTGATTGACAGCTGAGATTTTTAAATGAGCTTAAAACAGCTATGAATGCTTTAATAAAAAATTGAAATTAGATTTCATGTTTAATTTGAAAAGGACTTTTATTATACAGATTTTTCTGTCTGGGTGACAGGTCCACTTTAAACATTTTTCATGAATGTATAATAGAAACATACTTTTAAGACTTGTTACCCAGTTTAATACGATTTATCACAAGAAATGTATGGTAGTTTTATGTTTTTTTTTTTTATAAAAACTGGTTATTTCAAATTAAAAAAAAAAAACTTAGAAGCTAGAAACATTTAAAGGGGAATGGCCATGTTTACTAAAATGCTGTTAAACAGTAGTGCACAATTAACCAGTTTCTCCTAATGGTTTAATTATTTAATTCTTCAGTTTGATTTAAGTTTTTCAGTATTTGATTAGCAAGTCTCTCAACACAAAGCTGTGAACTTATACTAGCGCAGATCATGTTGAGCTGTTCTTGAGACCCAAGAAAATGTCATTTTTACAGCCTAATCTTGCAAAACCTATCAGTCTGGAACACGCAGGGTTGTTTGAAGTAGAAAGAAAACGGCTGAAGTCGCTAATAAAACAATTCTCAAAAACTATAGATAAAAAAAATTTTTACTTATATTTAGTAGATTTTAATCAAACGCGTCACCTTTATATTACCAGTGCTGAGCAGCAATTTATATTAACCATAAGAAGAGATCAGAGAGGACCTAATCTTTTAAACCCTCATGAATATTAAGCAAATTACACCAACTGCCACATTCCTCTTACGATCATGTTCGTTGGTGTTGCCCGTTAGCCAATCAGTGCCAAACTAGACAATAGGATGAGACCAATAACACAAAATATGGGAAAAGCATAGGGCTGAGCAATTGTAGACTATGTCAATAACAGTGCCAGACATAGATACGGTCTCTAATTAAAAAAAAAAATGCTGCCATGTGTACCCCATGGAGTTATCTGCTCTTGCTCTATGATGGAATTTGGTGCCAAAGCCTTGATCCAGCTCTGCACCCATGTAATTACAATTCTTTATTAAAATAACACACCAACTCTTGCAATCATAACATATTTAACAATAAGGTAATTGTCCCAAACCAATGAAAACCACAGTATTTACACTCTTGTGCTGGTGCCAATACAGTGTGCCAAATACTGACCAGTTTTGCAATTTACATGGATGAACAAACAGTACTGTTCTGTATTTTCATTATATCTGGCCATTTGGCATTATAGCTTAGCCAAATCAGGCTAATTCAATTCCATGGTCACCACTGCAGTGAGGACTGCATCTATGTGCCAATGCAGGCATCATAGTGACAAGATTGTCAATCCTGCCAGATATCTGTTGGGGAGGGCCCATACACAGGAAGTTAATTTGATGAAATCACCCCAAAGGGGCCAAACTGCCTGTTTATATCTACTGGTATATGGCCAGATTAAGTCTGAAAGGGCTCATTTGTGCCTGAAATTTCCTAAAACATCATACATTCTCAAACAAGACCAGAGTCTTGTAGTTCATTAAAACTGCTTGTCAAAAATACAAATATTTGATGTACACTAGTAACATTTTAATTTACTAAAAAAAAACAAAAAAACGAAAGGATGGACGAAGCTGAGGCGCAGATCTATGCCGCAATCTTCGTTGATTGGAAACTGCCGTGAACTACATGTTTCGGGCTCACATGCCCTTTGTCAAGTGTGAGCAACATGTTGCTCTCCAAACCCTTATGTGCTCCCAGTGTCCTCAAAGCAGGTGCTTATTTTTGAATTCCAGGCTCGGAAGCAAGTTTTGATTGCATTGAAACTAAGTATAGTGCCAAGTAGAGCCTCCTGTAGTCTGCCAATACACATAGGGGCTACCAAATATTCAAAGACTTTTTTTGGCACCTTTTTCATGCTTGTGTTGCTTCCCAACTTTTTACATTTGAATGTGGCTCACGGGTAAAAAAGGTTGGGGACCTCTGCTATAGATCATTACAATTCATTGGCATACATTGGCTGGCCTCCAGCTGTGGTTTAACTATTTGAAGCATACTCAAACTGGCAAAGGCTACTGGGAGATACTTGGAGTGGCTTTTGACTGCATTTTGTGCAACTCAGCTTTATTAATCAAGTCACATTTAAATGTTACTTATGATTAGGGTTGCCACCTTTTCTTGAAAAAAATACAGGCCTTCCCATATATTTAGCTTTTTTCCTATTAACAACATTGGGATCAGCCATCAAAAATACCGGTCAGGCCAGTAAAATACCGGCCAGGTGGCAACCCTACTTATGATCCATGTGTATATAAATTAAACTCAAAAAGCAGATGGTCAAAAAAATTGCATTTGTATACTGTGGGATCAGTTGAATTTAAAGCAACGAAATTACAAAGCAAAAAGACACAAATGGTTTCAAATGGTCTGCATACGAATAAACTCTGGAGAACCATATTATATTTCATGTGTCTTTTCTTTATTCGCACAACATGTTTCGGAGAGAAATCTCCTTCATCAGGTGCTTGTTCAAAATGTATCTGATGAAGGAGATTTCTCTCCGAAACATGTTGTGCGAATAAAGAAAAGACACATGAATTATAATATGGTTCTCCAGAGTTTATTTGTATGCTGATTTGGAAGAAGTTGTTTTTACAAATAACTTTAAAACTACTGAAAATTTGTAATAAATGTAAATTGGAATGTTGCTTAGAATTAAGTCGGTTTTATTTTTATTACATTTTTATTTTAGGGTTGACTTTCCCAATAAAGACAGGTTGTACTGGGGATATTGGCTGTAACTCCACTGCAGTGTGTGCCATAAGCCTTTGTTTTTGACAGAATGTCAAACAGAATGTGAGCAAATATTAATAGTTCTCTTCCAAAGCTTTGCAGCTTTTAATGAAGTCTTGAAGCTGTGCAAAATCTTACCAGGTCTGGGCCCTGCCAAAAGCCCAGCACCACAGCAGCAACCATGAGAGAAAAGATGTCTGAGTTAAACCGAGGTAGCAGGCCGAGAGAAGGGCAAAGTTTAGTTTCAAACTGAATAGTTCTAGGAATGCAAGTTTATGTTTCTATAAAAAACAGAACTTGTCAGTATTACTGGAATTTAGAGGTCCATGATTTCTGTTAGTGATGTCATACAAGTTTAACCAATTCATAACTCAACATGTGAAGATTAAATTATAACCGACTTGGTTTCCTTCCTATGCCTGAGATAAAGTTGTTCTTATATGCTAAAAAGATTAAGAAGCTTAAAGGGAAAACGTTTTTTGTTTTTTTAAAAACGCATCAGTTAATAGTGCTGCTCCAATAGACTTCTGCACTGAAATCCATTTCTCAAAAGAGCAAACAGATTTTTTTATATTCAGTTTTGAAATCCGACATGAGGCTAGCCATTTGTAAATTTCCCAGCTGCCCCAGTCATGTGACTTGTGCCAGCACTTTAGGAGGCAACTGCTTTCTGGCAGGCTGTTGTTCTTCCTTCTCCATGTAACTGAATAGTATGCAGTGGGATGTGGGTTTTTACTATTGAGTGTTGTTCTTAGATCTACCAGGCAGCTGTTTTCTTGTGTTAGGGAGCTGTTATCTGGTTACCTTCTCATTGTTCTTTTGTTAGGCTGCTGGGTTGGGGAAAGGGAGGGGGTGATATCACTCCAAATTGCAATACAGCAGTAAAGAGTGATTTAAGTTTATCAGAGCACAAGTCAAATGACTTGGGGCAGCTGGGAAATTGACAACATGTCTAGCCCCATGTCAGATTTCAAAATGAAATATAAAAAAAAAAATCTGTTTGCTCTTTTGAGAAATGATTTCAATGCAGAATTCTTCTGGAACAGCACTATTAACTGATGCATTTTGAATTTTTTTTCCCATGACAGGATCCCTTTAAGCTGACAACTAAATTACAAAGTGGGTGACCCGAAACATTGCCTTTCTTCTGTATGCTTTGGGTTTAAAAAAAACCTTACAAGTTTTCTAATTTTCAGTGTGATGCTGGCATTTTTTTTATATGGTTCCACCTGTGACCATGAAGCATACAGCATGGCAGTCAATATTCACTTGCAGCCTATTAGAATAGTCTTTCAACTTTCTTGCTGCCCCAGAAATAATGAATAATACACTAAGGGGAAAAAAACAGGTAAAGAAATGCTCACTGACATTCATGATAAAGAAAATTATAGGCACATAAACTGGTTGTACTGCCAAGCGTCGCACCTGAGTGTTCATGCTGTTGTCTTAGGGCTCATCCAGACGAGAAGATTCAAGGAGATTCGTTGGCTGGCGACAAATCTCCTCGTCTGGATGAGCCCTTAAAGTTGCTACCTGAAAATTTCTCTAGCAGATGTCATTGTTTCCTTTTGAGTAAATACATTAGTCCAAAAAAGCTACAAGTAGGTAATGACCTGAAAAGTAATTTACATGGATTTCATTAGCAAACTCCATTTTGTCAGAGACTGATATAATTTGAACATGTTGGCACTTCAATGATAAAAAATAACTAAAATACTAAGCTATAAAAAGTATTCGTAAAGCCAAAACAATTTTAAATCACAGAAGTAATAAAATATAATATTGAATAAACACTTTACGCAGCACTGCTTAAACAGAACAAATCATTCAATATTTTGACTAGAGGAAGGTCTGCTGGCGCAGAATGCAACAGGTGGCAGAACACACTGCAGGGTTCTGTGGAGTGGTGACAAAGCCAAATGTCCAGGGGACCTCTGCTTATGACACGGATGCACAGCTGGAAGTATTTGAGTGATGTTAATATGGAAAGAATATGGGCATGAGTAGCAAAGGTTACTGCAAACCCCATTATTAGCTTCTGACTAGTGTTCATATGTCTGATCTACTACCAAGAGATCTGAATCTGATCTTAGCAAATACTGCTAATGAATGGTCACATATACCCCACACCAACCTACAGTTTCATTTAGCACCACTGAGATCATCTGTTTCAAGAAAGGTTTTACAATTAGGACAGAAGAGCCAAGCTTAGGGCTGGGACAGACAGGGAGAAGGCAGTTCGGGGAGATTGTCGCCTGCGATTAAATGCCATGCGACAGAATCTCCCTGTCTGTCCTAGCCCTTACAGTTTCAAAGATAAAGAAGGCTGACTAATGCCCAGGATATATCATGGCTACATAATCGAAACTGAGCGAATACATCTACAATCTAAACACAGAATGAACAACTGAATGATGCTCATGATTTGGGTTAGCCAAATAACAGCAACAAGAACATGGGTACAAGATCACTTCGGTAGACTTACTATATGCCAAGGATGTACAGCCTGCAGAGATAGATATATATATATATATATATACATATATACGATGGTGCACACAGAATTTATTTTTCCACAAAGTTAATCTTTATTTAATCGACCTTTCAGCCCCAAGAGAGGACTGAAACATTGATTAAATAAAGATTAACTTTGAAGGAAAAAAACCCACAAGCGCACCAGTATCTATATAATTGAATTTCTGGTAGCACCAGGGTACCATGAAATAGAGGTGTGTGCAACAGCCTTGAACTCAATTTATATATAGATAGAGAGTTCTAAGAACAGCAGCTTAATATATTGGCAAGGAAACAGCATGCCAGAGTGAACTAGGATAGGAGTGGGACTACTTTCACTTAAGTTGGCCATACACGGGCAGATAAAGCTGCCGATATCAGACGTTTAGACAGATTTGACAGCTTATCTGCCCGGAAGAAAGTCACGTGTATGGGGGCTTCTGATGGGTCCTCCCGATCAATATCGTGTCCAGATATTGGTCGGGAAGACCCATCGGAAGCCCCCATACACATGATTTTCTTCCGACCCGTCAGAAGTCCATTGCACTTCTTGTAATAGGATTGTTCGGCCATAGGGCCGAATGTTCAGATTTCCCCTGCCAGTTAGTGGCATATCAGGGAAAGATCCGCTTGCTTGGTGATGTCGGCAAACGCGCGGATCTTTGCATGTGTGGCCAGCTTTACTCAGCAAAACTAATTGTGTGTCATGGTACCCTGCACTCACCCGCAAACACATACCCAATAAAAACATATGCTACACAGTAGCTTAAAAACAAACAGATTCATACAAAAGATGAGGGAAAGAAGCTCTCTTTCATACGAGGGATATTAAGTGCCAGTATTTTATACTAGGGGATAGGTTTCCACTAGTCAGCGTTTTAAACGACCAGTCCAAATGCATTCGAGAGGGGTAACTGGGTTTGTAATTTAACAGTGGGTGTCACAAGTGAGATTATATGCCAACCTACACCCCCACTCCTGCCAGTAATATGGCTTTTGGCGTAGATCCGGCATGGTGCCATTCATTCCAGCCCGATGAATAAAAGCAAGGAGTCCCAGGGAGCCATTAAGACCCTGAAGAGGACATTTTGATTGCCGGTGCATGCTGTAACTCATAAGGTGCATGTCGTCACTGCGCCTCCGCCCCCCACCAAACTGACACAATGTCACACGTACTCCTCGTTGTGCCGGTCCATACGGAACCAGTGACAGGAATTCCGTCCACATGCGCTCACATAGACACGATAGAACACACGAAAGCCTCTCATCCGTGCGCGAGTGGACTTTCCCTATAGGGGGCAGCTAGCGGGGCTGTTACGGGCCTCATATGGACAGGCCACGGTGAGCCGGCCGGATTTACACGGACATCACGCCACGCGGTGTCGGTGGGTAAGTACCGATAATAAGTCACCAATTCACGTTTCAGACACGAGATGAGTTAATATGACGAAGGATGGCAATGGATTACAATTCGGGGCCCACTGATTCTCACCTGCTTTCCTTAGTCCGCGCAGCCGGGCGCAGTCGCACCAGCTAGCTCAACCATTTCCGGATCCCGGCGAATGTCTACGCAAGCTCAGATCCCATCCACGTGATAGAAAAAAAGCGGAAAGGGAAGGGCACAAGCTAGCGCCGCGTTGTCTTCCCTGCACTTGTCACATGATCTAAATGTTGCCGGTATCACGTGATATCAGTCTAATGAAAGATTTTATTTGTTTATTTATTTTGCCAGGCAGTATGCGTTTTAGGATTTTGTGTCTTTGTGTTGCGAGTTGCGACAGCGGGTGTAACTGGTCGTAAAATGATTTCAGCACTGTATGTAAAGATTATATCTTCATTATTCAAATATTAAGCAAAAAGTAAATTTGTGGGTGTGACACCAACATCCTGTTTTTGTTAAGTAAAACATAAATTCGGTATTTAACCTTTTCTTTATTTTATCACTTGTCAGAAACCTAAAGGCCAAATACAGCCAGAAACAAACTCATTTTAGGGAAGTTCATTCAATTCATACTATAAACATTATTCTAGCTTGTAGGGTGCTATGTAAGTAGGGTTGCCACCTTTTCTAGAAACAAATACCAGCCTTCCTATATACAGGGCCGTATTTATATTAAGGCCTGTGACTAGGGTGCCTATAGCTGTATTTTTAATTTAAAAAAAGAAGTTGCCTGGCTACTTCCACAGAAATCAGGTGGAAGCGCTGGGGGGTGGGGGGAGGCTTTTTGCGGAAGTGACGTCACTTACACTGTTCCACAAAAAGCCGTAGTGCGTAGGGGCATATTTAGGTCCGATGCCTATGGCAGCATCAGACCTAAATACAGTTCTGCCGATATAGTTATCTTTTTTCCCTATTAATGACATTGGGATCAACCATAATTTTCACCGGCCAGGTGGTAACCCCATATGTAACTGGGCAGCCATATTTTATTGAATCATGTTTTTTAGGCCCCTCTAAACTGAGTTAATCTCCCTACTGATCTCCAAAATGATCACCTTTCCTTGGATTTGCAGAAACTCCCTGACTGCCAAGTAGGGATGTCACCTGGCTGGTAAAAATGGTGCTTGACCCGGACAGCCGGTATTTTGAAGGGCTGCCCGGGTCAATACTTCCTGCCCGGTTTTCCAAATAAGGAAAACCGAGCGGGATTAGCTTGATTGACGCAGCGATCGGCCAATCGGCGATCGCGTCGTTATAGCGCCGCCCCGTGACATAATGGGCCTGCCCACCGACATCATGGGCACACCCACCAACATCATGGGCACGCCCACCAACGTCATGGGCCCACCCCCCTGTCCGGATTCAGCCACAGGAAAAGGTGGCAACCCTATGCTTGAGCCCAATGTTATTAAAAGGGAAAAAATCTAAATATATAGGAAGGCCGGTATTTTTTTCTAAACAAAGGTGGCAACCCTACTGCCAAGCCACATCTCTGTGAATCCTGGTCAACCACAGCTCAGGCCAAAACCTTTCACACACCCAGCTCCTAGTTCTTTCATTCATCTTTCATTAACACGCCTGCTGCAATTGTTTGAGAGCTAAGGGGCACAACATTGTGGTCGTAACTTTCTTTAGAAACGATGTAAAAGATGCACTTGCTTTCTTTATACCAATTTCAGGTAGGGTCTCCACCTTTTCTGCACCTTTTTTCCCTATCAATAACATTATGAACCATAGTTTTTACTGGCTAGGCTGGTAAAATACTGGCCTGGTGGCAACCCTAATTTCAGGACTATTGTCTGTATCCTCAGGTATATACTGTATGTACATATGCCAGGAGCATAGGATGTAGGAGCAGACAATACCTTAACATGTAATTGGCTTCCAGAAAATCAGAATGTATTTCCACAAATAATGTACATGTAGAACATTATTGACAGAAATAATAATAAATAAAATAACGCATATGTGAGTGATCTCCAGTTCTTTCCTTTACATTGGTATTTTCTGCCAAAAGCCACGGCTTCTTGGTATATATTCACTCCACCATAGACTGTTTAAACTGTTAAGAGCACATCAAGCATGTTTATTTGTGTGAATAATAATAAATAACTATAAGAAAATTATGTAATCGCTCAAAAGATTATCTGGGTCAACAGGTTATGTAAGTCTATACAGATCAGATACAAATGTATGCCTACAGGATGCTTCAATTGTTTTAAAAATCCTTTTTTTCTAACTGTAAGGAAAGGAGTAATGAATAAAAGTACGGGAATTGGTAGGGACCCCCCCCTCACACACACACACCCCCCTCTGCATATTAGGGTGCTTTAGAAGGAAGTTTGAAGTTTCAAAGGGAATAAATGAATGGTGTTGGTCACAGAGTTTATTAACAATAAAATGAGTACAATTTTTTCTTACTATTTCTTTTTATTGCTCACAAAAAATAGCAAACACATTTACAGAGGAACCATAATTATTGTATTTGCGTCCTATCTAATTGTTACATTGCATTATTATAGATTGAGACACTGAGGGGCAAATTTATAAAAATTCCCCAAAAATCCCTCGAATTCCCTCGATATTCGATAAGAATATTCAAATGCTTATTGAATAGTTTTCAGCTATCTTTTTGCTCGATATTCGATTTCTCGATGAAATCGTACGATCTGATACCGATCGTTAGATTTCACGAAAATATCGTACTTTTGCCTTCAAGCCCCCGAAAAATTTGTACGATTCGAACAATCGAGACGTTCGATCGTACGAATGGTATTCGATCAGGACTTAGCAAAATAAGCCTATGGGGGGGGGGTTCCCATAGGCTTCTATTGTTATTCGGTAGGTTCAATTTGGCGAAGTAGGCATTCGAAGGATTTTAAAATTTTAAATCCTTCGATAATTGAATGAGCGAATTATCGAATATCCGATCATTCAATCTATTCGATAATTCGGTATTCGATGATCGAAAGGGCCAAATTTGCATATTCGAATATCTGAAAAAATCTTAAGATCGGTATTAGATCACATTCGATCAAACTTTGAATCCTTCACGTGAAAATTTGTAAATTTGCCCCTAATTGTGGAAGATGACAGAAACTCAATGTGTCATGAAAACTTTCCTCCTTTGTCTCAGCACTTGGAGCAATATGGTAGCAGTAGTTACAGCTTGGTAAACTTGGTTTCGAATTTAGTAATATTAATATTAAATAATTAATTTTGTAAGTAAGATTTTCCAGGTTAGTTACATCCTTTTCTTCCCATATGTGATTTGCATCAGGGAGCATGGACTCGGACAGGCCTTTTTGTTGCAGTGTTTAATTCCCACCTGTGCTGTTAATAATGTAAATAGGTGCTACACTGCTTATACAAATATTGCTATATCAATAGGTATACAAATGTACATCACAAAGTATTTTAAGATTGCCTGCTGATTATGTGTATCTAATGTGTTAATAAAACGCTCACACTTCAGAAAATCATTGGTGTTTTTCTTTTTTCAATGTTTCCAACAAAACCATGTGAAAATGGTGACTTAATTTGGTTTTTTAAAAATTGCCTGTATAGGAGTTTGTTGTAACCATACATATAGAATGATTAGTTTTTTGTGGTATATTTTGCCAAGTAACTGGTTCCATAATGTTGCAGTATGCAAAAGGCTGCCCTTGGGTCCCTTCCTTTTTTGGGCACCCTAATAGACCTATTACATCAATAGTTGACCAGTTAGTTGAGCCTCCCTTTGCAAATGTTATAGCCTCTAGATGCCTCCTATAGCTTTTGAGTGTCTGGATTCTGGATGGCGGTATTTATGACCATTCGCCCATATTGATGATATTCAATATGATTGATTGTGACAGCCATTCCACAATCTCTTCTCCCTCTGCATAAATACCTTTGTAGATTTTGAAGTGTGTTTAGGGTCATTGTCTTGTTGGAATATCCAACACCTGCATAATTTCAACTTTGTGAAAGATACTGGACATTATCCTGAAGGATTTGTTGATATTGGGTTGAATTCATCCAACCCTAGACTTTAACAAGTCCTTAGTCCCTAAACTAGCCACACAGCCCCACAGCATGATGGAACCTCCACCAAATTTGACAGTAGGTAGCAGGTGTTTTTCTTGGAATGCAGAGTTCTTCTTCCGCCACACAAAGCACTTTTTGTTATGTCCAAATAACTAAATTTTTGTCTCACCAGTACAAAGCACTTTGAGGATCCCGTGCTGTCACTCTTCAGAGGAGAGTCAAACAGAAGCACAACTTGCAATTGGCCACCTTAAAGGGATTCTGTCATGATTTTTATGATGTATTTTTTTTATTTCTAAACTAGACAGTTTACACTGCAAATAATTCACTCTACAGTATAAAATTAAACTCATGAACCAGCAAGTGTATTTTTTTAGTTGTAATATTGGTGTATAGGCAGCCATCTCAGGTCATTTTGCCTGATCATGTGCTTTCAGAATGAGCCAGTACTTTAGGATGGAACTGCTTTCTGGCAGGCTGTTGTTTCTCCAACTCAATCTAACTGAATGTAACGCAGTGGGACCTGGCTTTTACTATTGAGTATTGTTCTTAGATCTACCAGGCAGCTGTTATCTTGTGTTAGGGAGCTGCTATCTGGTTACCTTCCCATTGTTCTGTTGTTAGGCTGCTGGGGGGAAAAGGGAGGGGTGATTTCACTCCAGCTTACATTACAGCAGTAAAGAGTGACTGAAGTTTATCAGAGCACAAGTCACATGACTTGGGGTAGTTGGGAAACTGACAATGTGTCTAGCTCCAAGTCAGATTTCAAAATGAAATATAAAAAAATCTGTTTGCTCTTTTGAGAAATGGATTTCTGTGCAGAAATTACAAGGGTACCCATTTCATAAAAGTGAATACTGCTTCACTAAAATTCTTTGTTCAGAAATGTACTCAGATGTTCCAGGGAAATGAAAGACATACCACTGTTATATTTTTTTTGAAACTGGAGAAACTGCAAACTGCAAAATGCATACATTTTCATTTAGCAATACCAATAAACCCACAAAATTTGAGGTTTGTCACCCAATTCACTGTATGAAATAGAATCATGGAGACCCACTGTAAACCGCACATAGGTTAAAAATTCCAAATTTTTACATACAGTATAAATCCAAAGGGTGCACTATTTGTAAAGATGTATTGTTTCATAGCTACTGAATTCTCATACATGAGTCTTTGGCAACTAAAAGACTAGTACTTTGCGCAGGGACATACAATCTTGCTGTTGATGTCATTTCTTGCTAATGGTGTTACCTTTGTTCTGCCATTGTTTGTGATTGTAATGGACTATTTGGCATGCCAGCACTGATGCGCAGCACCATAATAAAAGCATTGAACGATCGTCTCAGCCCAGTGGGAGAAGAAAGTCAATATATCTGAAGCACTGCAACTCAAATTTACTTAAGTTTTCTGTCCCAGTCAGCTCAAGCAAATGAATTTGAGGCACAGCAGAACATAAGCTAGCTATGGGCTGACTATCTTTTTTTATTTTCAGAGTCCAGCTTTCCCTGTTATGACTATTTATCCTTGCTCTACTAGTGAGCCCCACTAAAAGGGCCGTCTTTTTACTTGCAGTCAGGTAACTTTTTCACTTTCTTGTCTGTTTCTGAAGCACTCTTGGGAGGGGGGGGTTATTTTTGTATATTTGATACATTTAGTGGATACATTTCTTATCTTTGTCCCTGCTGAGCAAAATCCCTGAGTTTCACTTAGGGCAGAGACACACGTGGAGATTCAGGGAGATTTAGTCGCCCGACGACAAATCGCCTCGTCTTCTGGCAACTAATCTCCCTTAACTGCCTTCCTGCCAACTAAAATCAAAATCGCTGGCGGGATGGAACTCGGAGCACTTTGGTTTCCGAAGTTGTCTCACAAGGAATCTTCGGAAAACTAATCGCTCCTAGTGCCATCCCGCCAGCGATTTCGATTCTAGTCAGCAGGAAGGCAGTATCCAAATCGCTGGCGGGATGGCCCTTGGAGCGATTCGTTTTCCGAAGTCGCCCGAAGTTTCCTCCTGAGACAACTTCGGAAACCGAAATGCTCTGAGTGCCATCCAGCCTGCGATTTTGATTTGAGCAGGAAGGCAGTTCAGGGAGATTAGTTGCCCGAAGACTTGTCTTCCAGAATCTCCATGTGTGTCTCTGCCCTAAAGGCAGCTGTTAGAATTGATACAATAGTTACTAATATTCCATAGATATGGCTAAAAATGTAGCTAATATAAATTGTAACATTTGGTACGATTAAAGAACTGTCATGAAATAGAAATAGGGTTGCCACCTTTCACTGTGGCTCAAGCCGGACTGGGGGGCGGTCCTGTGACGTCAGTGGGCGGTCACGGGGCGGAGCTATGACACCGCGATCGCCGATTGGCCGATCGCGGCGTCAATCAAGCTAATCCCGCCCAGTTTTCCTTATATGGAAAACCGGGCAGGAAGCATTGAACCGGGCAGCCCTTCAAAATACCGGGCTGTCCGGTTCAAAACCGGACAGGTGGCAACCCTAAATAGAAACCATACAATTTTTCTCACTGATATATAACATTAATTAGTACAATAAAATCTATACCCAACTGCATCAAATTTCTGTTATAAAAACACTTGCTTATCAATCATTTCTAACAGCTTTCCAGATCAAGCATTTTCAGAATCTACATTCATTTAGCTCCGCCCATGTTCCCTGAGTCATATTTCCCCTCCCTCACCCTCTAGTTACATCATATCTGTGTGTAACACATCTCTGTCTGCAGAAAGGCAAGCAACATTGAAGAGCTCATTTATGCATCTGGTTTGGTTGACAAAGAACTGGAAAAGAACTTTTCAAACTGATTGTAGAGGATCATTTCAGCAGTGCTGCTCCTTATTGCTCCAGTATTGTTCATGTCAGTAAAACCCTGTACTGTTCACACCTCAGACCCAGACTGTGTTGTTCACCTGATCAAACCTTAGACAAGCTGCTGGAGTATGTATGAACATAATTTATATACACACACATATCTATATATATTATATGTTATGTACATAACAGTGTCCTACACTGCCTGTGTGCTATACTTTATACTGTATGGCTGATATTCTAGATATGTTTATAGCACATTATTTCACATTGACACAGCTCTTCTCTGATTGAAAGAAGCACCCTGCCCTGCTTTATAGCTGAGATTATAGCCAGGGCCGGATTTACATGGCAGGCGCCCCTGGGTTTGTTGCCCTGTCCCTTCCCTTTTATTTGCTCAAATTTTCATCATCGGGATGGAGCAATGGGAATTGGCACACAGGAAATTTACATTTCTGAATCAATGTGGTTATGGCAGCATGCCACCTCCTAAAATACTACTTGATCTCTCAGCTGCATTTGACACTGTAGATCACCCTCTCCTCCTCCAGTCCCTCCATTCACTTGGCCTTCGTGACCCTGTCCTAGTTCTCTTCTTACCTCAGTAATCGTTCCTTCAGTGTCTCCTACAATGGAGTAGCATCTTCTCCCCTACCTCTTTCTGTTGGGGTTCCTCAAGGCTCTGCCCTGGTACCCTTATTATTCTCCCTCTATACTTCCTCCCTCGGCAAATTAATCAACTCATATGGTTTCCACTATCACCTCTATGCTGACAATACTCCGATCTATCTCTCATCTCCTGATCTCAACCCAGTACTCCTAACTCATCTCCTCCTGCCTGTCCGCCATCATACCTGGATGTTGCAAAGCTATCTTAAATTAAACCTCTCTAAAACGGAAATGGTTCTCTTTCCTCCAACTAACACCAGTAACATCCCTGAAGTATCCATCATAGTTAACAATAGTGAGCCTACCCTCACTCTTAACTACCAAATGCAACACTATATACAGTACTAGATTTCTCACCCACTCAGTTCGATCTTGCCCATTCCCACATCTTATGTATAACTCCCTTACCTTTAGATTGTAAGCTCTTTCTGTATATGGCCTTCCTCACCTTTTTATCTGCATTGATTGTGATTGTATATAACTCCATATGTATGCAATTCATGTTATTTAGTTGTATAAACACATTTACTTTAAAGCGCTACACTATAGAAATACATGTTAATAATAATAAAAATCCTGCCGCCCTAGGCCCGGGCCTAGGTGGCCTCTCCACAAATCGGGGCCTGATTATAACTATTATTGTATTTTCTCTCTGATCCCCATTATAACCAAATGTGGAGGGTTAAACATACTAATGAAATAAATGTTGCATTTAAACTACAATCCCCATAATTCATTGCAAATGGCAGGCTTCTGATAGAGGGCGTGTCTATGACATCAGCTTGGTGGAGGGGGGGAATCAGCGAGATTGGCTCCTCCAGGGGGATGCAGAATTGAAGTCATGCCAGGGGGAGGACTTTGTCAGGAAGGAGAAACATACTGGGAGCTGTTTGTGATGACACTTTGTCCCAGACTATGCTGCTTTTCTGTTTGGCTGCGTTGGATTAGTAAAAGCTTGGCAGAGGTGATATAAGGCTATTTTTTCATAAAGTAATAGGTTTAACTCTGAAAAAACACTGTATTCTTTTTTACTGTTAAGTTTACTGTGTATAACTTAAAATGGACCAGTCACCCCAAAAAAAATATTAAAAACCATAGTTTATCACATTAGTCAAGCAAAATGAACATTAATTACACTATATAAATTATTTTAACCTTCTTTTCTTCAGTCTGGGAATTAGGGTTGCCACCTTCCCCTGTGGCTGAAGCCGGACAGGGGGGCGGATCCATGACGTCAGTGGGCGGGGCCGTGACATCAGTGGGTGGGCCCGTGATGTCATGGGGTTGAGCTATAGCTCCGCGATCGCCGATTGGTCGATCGCGGCATCAATCAAGCTAATCCCGGCTGGTTTTCCTTATTTGGAAAACCGGGCAGGAAGCATTGACCCGGACAGCCCTTCAAAATACCGGGCTGTCCGGGTCAAAACCGGACAGGTGGCAACCCTCCTGGGAATTCATAATTCTAGCAAGCAGATAGGAGCCATTTTGTAGACACTGTTATTAAGGCAAGCCTTGTATCATCTCAGAATCTTATTTGTGCACCAGAATGGGGAACCCTATGTCTATCCCCATGTCTTGGCTACACAATTAAATGGTTAAGAGCACTGAGGGAATGTGTGGGGAGCAGTGACATCTAGGAAGTGCTGAATGGAAAGTGAAAGTAATTATCTGCCCCGCCTGTATGCCTAAGGCATAGATGAGTGGCAGACTATATTTGATTGACAGGTGAGATTTTCAAATTAGCTTAAAACAGCTACAAATGCTTTAATAAAAATTTGAAATTGGATTTCCTGGGGCGGCCCGTCTGTCAGTGCAGACGTCTGGGGTTTAAACTGATCACCTCTGGAGGCAGGACAAAAGAATAAAGTCTGTAGCTCCTCCCACTCCTTGGTATCACGGGATCTCTCTTTGCCAATAATCAGTTTTCTTTTTTCTGCGACAGGAGGTTAGGACCAGGCCCGGACTGGCAATCTGTGGGTTAGGGCAAATGCCAGATGGGCTGCTATAAGGTGCCATAGAAAGTCAGTATTTAGTGGGCTGGTGGGGACTGTTTGGGCCTCTTTGTGGGCTGATTGGGCCTCTGTGTACCTGAAATGCCAGGGCCTATTTTGATTCTCAGTCCAGTCCTGGTTAGGACTGTGGGGTTCTCCCCACTATTTTGTGTTAGAGTAGTTAGGTTACTTAGTTTAAGAGAAATGAGTTTGACCATTTCTCAGGGGCCTGGACTGAATTCCCCCTCCTTGCCATACTCTGCCAAGTGGGGAGTTCTGGTTACTGCGTTCCTTCCAGCAGTTTAGCCCAGGCAGCTAGGCCTGTTTATTGGCACAAAGAGGAAAGGCATTTCTCCTTGCTGTAGCAGAGGCTGCCATGCCTCACCGAAGTCCGGTCTCAGTTCCCGATGGAACTGCAGTAACAGCCGACTGAAGTAAGTGTCGTTTTGCACTTAGATTATGTGCGCGCCGTTTTCCATAGAAACAGCCTTCGCGCGGTTTCCGCTTCCTGTTAGACGGCAACACGTAACACAGCAGTTCATTGCGCACACCACCATTCCGCACTCGTCTCTCATTGGGGTAGGTGAATTACTTCGGCATAGCTGTACAGCATATAGTTTACCCTGAGGCTAAACTGAAGAAAACAGCGCTGCTTTTTCAGGGCCTACGCTGCAGCCAATTTTTTTTCGCAACTATGTCTATGCCTCAGGCCCTATTAGAACTGATTGAAGACATGCCCTCTACAGCAGCTAAACCAAAAAAGGGAAAATCAAAAAGGGAGCACGCTCCAAAGAGGGTCAGAAGGGTTGACCGGGAGCTTCCCCCCCCCCATACTAAGTCCCAATACATGCTGGCTTTGAAGGCAGTGGGAACCGACCCTGAGTCACAGGCCACACAACAAGTTTTATCAGATGCAGCACACAGACGACCAACTGCAAATTTCAAACGCCACAGCTTCAGGGAGCGGACAGGTCAATCCACAAATTAAAAGTCATACAACATAACCAAATTACGGAATTAATTTCTTGGTTTAAAACAGCTGTACAGCAATCATTAGACCCCCTACAATCTTCTAGAAGGAGGACTAGGCCTCCCTCGGATTCTGACTCTGACCTTTCATCTGGAGAAATCCCGCAACACTCATCTGACTCTTTGAGTACGGACTAACTCTGAGTTAGATGCCCCCACATTTGTCAATGCCGAACAGGGTCACAAACTGTTAAAAGATATGCTGCAAACCTTAGATATAAGAGATATGTCTCAGCCAATCTCAAAAGCAGATAGAGTCTTGGGGACACCAGCAAAAAAAATCCAAATGCTTCCCAGTTTTTAAGTCCACTCAGGCTATTGACTCAGAGTGGCACACTCCAGAAAGACGGATCAACCTCAGGAAAAAGTTTTTTATTACCTCAGTGTCAGGGCCCGAAGGCATAGTTTGGAGTGCGGACCAAGGAGGAAGCAGTACAAACAAGAAAGTTCGAGGTACCGGAGGGTTAGGCAAAAGAATGGTCAATATCCAGGCGAAAGGTCAGACCAAGCAGCAAAGGGTCAAAACGATGAAGCAGGCCGAGGTCAAAACACAGGAATCAATAGTAAACAAACAGGAAGTCACACCCAGGAATGCAGAAGCGAAACCTATAATTGGGCAAAGTCTAATAGTTCAAAGGTTCCATATATAGGCCACAATTGGCGCCAAAATGGTGACGTCATCAGCGTGCGTCCGTTTCCGACGCCGGCGCGTCACTTCCGACGCCGGCACATCACTTCCAACGCGGGCGACCGTTCCGACGCGCCACTTCCGGCGCGACCAATCCTACGCCGGCGCGCCACTTCTGGCGCGGGTGAATGTTCTGGCGCGCTACTTCCAGCGCGAGCATCCACGTGGACCCTGTGGGCGCCGCCATCTTGGACGGAACGGAGTCTGGGACCCAGGTAAGTGGATTTCCTTACACTCAGGAATTTGGGGCAAAATGGGACGAGCCGCCTAAGGTCGATTCGGCCATCTCTAGATTGTCCAGATAAACCACACTCCCCACAGAGGATTCCACAGCATATAAAGATCATATGGATAAGTGCATGGAAAATAATATCAGAAGGAGCGACGTGAGTATGGCAGCCACTTTCAAACCGGCAATCGCAACAGCAGGCTTAGCCTGTACAGCTAAGTTCTGGACTCAGGAACTCATAAAACATTACGATCAGGATGCATTCCTCCAAGCTGAACTAGGACGCATTGCGGCCGCTTTGGATTTCATAAGCGATGCGGCTATGGAAAACATTAGGTTAACTGCAAGAGCTTCAGCTAATACCATAGTGGCCAGGAGAGCATTGTGGCTTTGTCACTGGTCAAGGGATAATGCTTCTAAAGGAAGACTTATTACGTTACCATTTTCAGGAGAATATCTGTTTGTGCCAGAACTTAAACAAATTATCACTGAAGTCACGGGGGGAAAAGAGTGCCTTCCTTCCCCAAGGGAGAAAATACCGCCCTGACTCAAATCGCAGAGGTTAGGGTGCACAAACTAATAGGAGTCATTGGGGTTCGGCATCCCGGTTCTTTCGCAACTACAAGAACCAGAACCAAGGCCAAATGTCAACGGCCTCTTACCCAAATCGAAAAACCACCACCTGGCCTTCCCGACACAGACAAAACAGGAAACCGGGAACCCAAAAATCAAACGACTCCTGAAGTTCAGCTCATGCCTGGACCAGTGGAAGCCATTGGGGGACGGCTTCTTCTGTTTCCCAAGGGGTGGCAAGACAACATACAAGACAACTGGGTGCTGCAGATCTACTTCATAACAACTGGATGCTGCAAATCTACTTCATAACAAGTATTCTAAGACGTTACTACACCATATAGCGCATTCTTTTTCACAGATATCGTGATTATCGGCACCTTTGCATTAGCGCACAGACACTTGGACTTATACTATTAACTATTTAAAGGACACGTGGATCCTTTTCCCGTCAGTGCCGCTGGCTCGTTGAAGGACTTAGCGCAAAGTGATATTTTTATTGTTTATTTTTACTGTTTTGACCACATATTTTACATTGCTGCTAATAGTCTTATTAATATGGAAATTTTTAATGAATGGAGAAATAGAAATGTTGATATAGATCATGTATTCCACTACAAAGATGATAGAAGCATGAATGGAGACTATCTTCTTAATGAATTGTTTAAATTGTTAAGCATAGAAACCAAAATCTGGTGGGACATGGTTACGCTAGAAAAATATTTAGAACAAGAAATGATACCACAAGGATTGCGAATACAAAAAAGCCCTACTTTCACTAGTATTGATCCTACATTTATTGAGAGATGGAATTTCATTTTAAAAAGAACTTCTTTTGATCTTATGAGTTTGATAATTATGGATCATAAAACACAATTGGAAAAAATAGAGATTGAAATTAAAACCATGCAGGAAAAATTAGAACCCATTAAGGATGTAACAGACTATAAAGAACAAGCAAATCAAATTCAGAATAAATTAGTAAAATTGGAAAAAGAAATTAGAGAGAAAAAATCTAAATACGGATCAGATAGAGAATATACTAAGAGAGAACAACAGTTCAAATATTCAGAAATTTACAAAAAGAATAATTACAATTATTCAAGTGAGAATAAGAAAACTTCATCGTAATTATCATAATCGTGCTAAATAAGACACATCAAGAAAGAATTCATATAATGATTATAAAATGAAGAAACAGTCAAACGCTCCGAATCAAAATCATAGAAAATTCCCTAATAAAAATATACCTAACAGTAAAATGATTATTCAAAAGGATTTTCAAGACAGGAGAGAACGAGACAAGGAAAAAAGAATCTACAAGAATATAGGAGGAGATCTCGAGAACGGTAAGAGAAAGAGAAAAACACTGAGAAGCGAAAGCGAGGAAAGAGAGGTGGAAGAAAACTCAAGAAATCTGGACCTATTCGACAGGAGGAAAATGTGTAACCCCTTTTAGGTATGTACAATTTGACTCCAAAAATTTTGGATAAATCTCACATCAGCATTTTACAAAAAGGTTTAAAGATATACACAAATTCATTCGTAAACTCAGTCTTAAGAAATATTTTTCAAAAAAGATTACTTCAACAAACATGGATAATCTAATTCCATCACATACTAATCTAAAACCCAATTCCACTTTTAACCCCACATTTGCGAATAGTCATTTTATCAATACTTTTAAAGAACATGTCTAAGAAGAATTAGAAATGATAGATACCAAAAAGCCATTGAAACATAACCTGACGTTAAATGAAAAAAACGCCCTTAAAGATCTGCAACAAGATGACACAATAGTTATCAAACCAGCAGATAAAGGAGGGGGAATAGTATTAATGACTAAGGCCCATTACATTTGTGAAATTAATAGACAACTTGCTGAGGCCCAAACATATACTAAACTCACAAATAACCCGACAAAAGAATATAAGAAACAATTACACTGTCTTCTAGACGATGCAAAACGAGAAAAGATCCTTTCTAAAAACGAATACGAATATTTGAAAGTTAAGATAAATAATCGACACCTTTATGGTCAGTTTTAATGAATGACACTATGTACTTATATGGTCACTTTTAATGAATGATACTATGTATTTAAATGGATAAAGAAAGAAACTTTTTGCACTAAGATTGAAATTAATTGACACAATTGTTTCCACCCACATTTCCCTGACTTCTCCACGCCCTCACTGATAGCTATTTAGCACAGAGTGATACGTATGATCACAGGCTTGACAAAGGGTCCTGCGAGGCCCGAAACGTTGCCTTGTCTACTTTATGTTTTAGCCAATAAATACTTCTTAACAAATGGATCAACTTGTCAGTGTGCTGCAGCGCTGTGGACTTGTGCCCTTAGGATTCCTGCCATTATGCGTGCAGGGGCACTGATCAGAGCACAGATGTTTTTGGGAATCAGGTACACTGGGTACATGCAAGGGGAAAGGGAAACCAATAAGAATATGGAGAATACCCCTGTATTAATATAACCAAGACATCATAGAGCATGATGGGATCTGTAGTCCTGTTACAAGTCAGCCCTGATCATGACTTTATAAGCAATACAATTGCTACCTACCTCTTATTTTCAAGCCTTATAATGCATCATGGGATGCAGGCCCTTTCCACATGCCAGTAATAAAAGCCTACATCCTGATTGCCCAACATTATTATCAGCTAAATAGAACACGTAATAGCAGTCAGGCTCCCTCACTTCCAATTACAGCCTTATAGTGGGTGCATTATGGGATCTGTATTTTATGCATTGGCATACTATTTTTAATCACAATGTAGAAGGATAAAGTGCTGACATTGCCATTTAGGGAGAGAGTTTCCATGTTATTTGCTCTGCCTATAGAGATCAATGTAACAACTCCCCTAGTGGTAATAAATACATATTGTTTTGCTTATTGTGCCTATGGGAAGAAGTTGTCACTTTTGTTATTACTGGGGAATAAACACAAACTGCTGGAAACCTTAATGTCTTCTTGTTTTGTACATTTCTCTAGGGCTCGCAGTGGAGCTATAGGAAGGGGGAGAGGAGCCGTAAGATGACGGATTTAGAGAGCGCAAGGAAAGACATCATAGGCAAAATAAAATGGACAACCTATGATTATTGTATGGCCAGAAACAGCCTGGAATTAACCAGCTGGTGAAACATCAGATTTATGGCTGAGGTCCTGCAGGAAAAGATGAAGGCCAAAGCTCAACTGAAATCCCTCTACAAACAACTAGAGGAGATAAACTGGGGAATTTTCAGGAAGTTCATGGACACATATCCAGGTGCAGTATCTAATGAATATATTTGTTCAATTATTAATATTTTGTAATCTGGCTGATGTATTGAAAGCCATTGCAATGCTGCAATTTTATAAAAAAACAACCACAAAAAGAACATATAAATCATGCGCAGCTGAAACCTATTGAGATGCCATAGAAACCAATGGGAAGTGTATCTTCATTATTTTGCCAAGGAATTGAGATTTATCAAATGGCTTGAAAATGCAGCGAAACCTGCAATTTGAAACTTGTCCCATAATCACAGAAAGTGGTACAACAACATGGAAGACTTCTGCATTGAAATCCATTTCTCAAAAGAGCAAACAGATTTTTTTTATATTCAGTT
>CM044439.1:106887630-106902923 GCA_024363595.1 Xenopus borealis
CTATTAATAACATTGGGATCAACCATCAAAAATACCGGCCAGGTGGCAACCCTAGGGCCCTGTGATTTCTAATGGTGGCCCTGATTGTAGATATTGTGGATACTGCAAGTCTCTGTATGCTGGTAGGATGATCTAATCATTGGCCCAGTGGCCAAACAATTGGGTCAGCCACATTTGGTGCAATGCATGAGCAACCAAATACTTTGTCAACCTCACCAAATGAGCAGATTTTTGGGTATAAAACAAGCTTTAGACAGTACGAAACATGACAGAAATGTTCAATAAATCAGCCTGAAACACTACTTTTTTTAGGCACAATCCTTCTATATCTAATTGAGTATAATGCACTGCTACACAATATGTCTCCTTTAATAACACACATACAGTGGTTCTACCATTGGCTCTGGCTGTTCCCAGCTTCTCCGGGACACAGTCACAAAAAGAGCCTGAGTCGCCTGACCCAGAATATAGGTGGAGAGGGAATGCATTGTGTTGGATAAACTTATATCCTAGCAGGCCCCTTAACACATCACTACACTGCTAATATTGTTAGCATTATTTTGGCATATTACTTCAATACTCAATACTAAAATGAATCTGGAGGTGGATGTAAGATGGTGACCCTGAGCCCCAGTGAGCCTTCCTTTGCCTTTTTCAAATTATCTTCCTCTTTGCGTAATTATCAACGCTGCTAGTCTCCCTCCCTAACATCTGATGCTCCCCTGTCCTTCCTGTTGAAGGATACAATAGGGTTTTGTCATGGTAACCAGCACGTTTCCAGCTAGAAGAAGCCCCAGCCTCGCTCCCCCTCCTTCGCCTCTCCCTCCCCCTTTCCCACTCCCAGGCCTTATCTCCTGCAATTTGCCAGGGCTGCCTGAGATCTGAGGGCTGAGTCGGCGATGGACAGCGGGCGCTGCGTCCCAGGTCTCCTGCGCATGGCTTGGGATCTTCTGCCTCTGCTCATGTAGATGCTGCTGCTTCTTCATCATTCTCATCACGATGAACGTTGCACTTCAGAACCTGAGCAACAGCGTGAGTGTCCCTAAGCTATATATATATATATTTAAATATATACACAGAAATTATTTCTACTGAGTACGCTACTAGCCCTGACACACACACATAGACACACATATAAATAGACACACGGTGTGTGCACTAGTAACCCGAGGGCGTGTCATGGTAGCTTCTGATATGTCAAATCTGTGGTAAATACCCACGCTGATCTAATAATTAGGATATGATGTACACTGGTATACTCACTGATGGAAAGAAATGCGAGTTAAAATATTTAGTGCTGCAGAAGGTGCATACCAAAAATAAGGGCATACATATATTATACACAAGCATACACACACACACAACACACACTCTCTCTCATGGGTCACACACGTCTAATGTAGAAGTCATGGGTACTGCAATATACTGATTTGTTTAGCTGTGTGTGTGTGTTTGTTGCATATGCAGTGTTCCCACACATGGTCAGACACAAAGACGCACACATAAACAAATATAAACCCACACATACATTCATTATCAGCACTGGTATACATCTACACTTGTACTGTAAGTCTATAGCAGGTAGGGTTGCCACCTTTTCTGGAAAGAAATACAGGCCTATATATTTGTTTTTTCCCTATTAATAACATTGAGATCAACCATCATTTTAACTGGCCAGGTCGGCAACCCTAATGGCAGGGGTCCCCAACCTTTTAAGCATGTGAGCCACATTTAAATGTAAACAAAGTTGGAGAGCACTACGATCATGCAAAAGGTGCCTATGGGTGCAAAATATGGGATCTAACTGGCTATTGGTAGCCCCTTTATGGACTGGCAGCCTACAGGAGGTCCTGTGTGGCAGTAGACTTGATTTTTACACAACTATAAATTTGCCTCTGTACCAAGAATTCAAAAAGAAGCACCTGCTTTGAGGCCACTGGGAGCAACATTCTGTGAGTTGGAGAGCAACATGTTGCTTACGATAGAGATTTGTACTCCTGTTTTCTGATCACGCCCACTTCCGATTCTTGACGGACACTGGGTTGAAAATTATATAGACACAACAGTTATTAAAAGGGTGGTTCACCTTTAAGTTAACTTTTAGTATGTTGTAAAATGGCTAATTATAAGTAACTTTTTCAACTGGCCTTCATTTTTTTTTTACAGTTTTTGAATTATTTCCCTTCTTCTTCTGACTCTTTCCAGCTTTCAAATGGAGATCACTGACCCCAACCAAATGATTTGTAAAGCTATATACTTATTGTTATTGCTACTTTTTTATTACATATCAGTGAGATTTGCCATATGTTTTCATAGACTCCAGGAGATCAACACCAATTATTGCTAACCGCAAAAAAAAAGATGCTGTTAGGTATAAAAGTTTGTATGGAGTACCCATATTGTGTCATGTCATATGGAATCTCGTATTACCCTTTATGACAGAAAATTACTTTTTCTCATTTAAGTTAAATTTCAGAAAATGCTCCCGTATCAGTGTCCCTTTAGAGAACCTGATATAGTGAGTCTACCATCACAAACAGCAGAGGTAGTAAGTGCTAAACGGCAGTAGTTTTTTTTACAGGCCTATGGTGGAAATTAAAAAGGTTTTATGAAAATATTTTTAGGTTGGGGGGAAATATTCTAGTATTCTGGCAGGGCAGTCTAACCATGCCAAAATCTGCCATCCAATGTCCACAGTGGATTAATTTACTGTTTTGCCCTCAGATGTCTGATTACAAACGTGCCACATTTCATGATGAGGATGTTCCAGAACCCACAGGAGAGGGAGCTACATCCCCTGACACAGTTGAGGTGAGATCTTTTTGTGAACAAAAAAAGTTTGTCTATAAGTTTATCTATATTTTTGTGTAGTTGCTGGATGAATTGATAAATCAAGTATTTTTTTCTTTAGCATGGTGGCTCATTGGGTAGCACTTCAGCCTTGCAGCGCTAGGGTCTGAAGTTCAATTCCAGCCAGGGCATTATCTGACATTTGTATGTTCTTCCCGCACTCTAAAAAAAATACAGTCAGGCTAACTGGCTCCTGATAAAATTGTCCATAGTGTGTGTAAACGTGATATGAACCTTAGACTGTGATTAATGTATTATCTCTGTAAAGCAGTGTTGAAGTGCAATATAAATTGGGGATGCACGGAATCCAGGATTCGGTTCGGTATCTGGCCATTTTCAGCAGGATCTCACTAATTTGCATATGCAAACTAGGGTTCGGATTGGTATTCGGCCGAATCTTTCACAATGGATTTGGTTAGCCCAAATTCAAAATAGTGGATTCGGTGCATCCCTAATATAAATAACAGTAAATAAAAAGATTAAATAAATTGTTTGTGAAGTATTATGGATCTTTCTGTAATTTGGGTCTTCATACCTTAAAGGGATCCTGTCATGGGAATTTTTTTTTTTTTGCAAAATGTATCAGTTAATAGTGCTGTTCCAGAAGAATTCTGCATTGAAATCCATTTCTCAAAAATGCAAACAGATTTTTTTTATATTTAATTTTGAAATCTGACATGGGGCTAGACATATTGTCAATTTCCCAGCTGCCACAAGTCATGTGACTTGTGCTCTGATAAACTTCAATCACTCTTTACTGCTGTACTGCAAGTTGGAGTGATATCAACCCCCTCCCTTTCCCCCACCCAGCAGCCTAACAACAGAACAATGGGAAGGTAACCAGATAACCACTCCCTAACACAAGATAACAGCTGCCTGGTAGATCTAAGAACAGCACTCAATAGTAAAACCCATGAAGGACAAACAACAGCCTGCCAGAAAGCAGTTCCCTAATAAAGTGCTTGCACAAGTCACATGATGAAGTTTAACACAGACATATTAATTGATTGAAGTTTATCAGAGCACAAGTCACATGACTTGTGGCAGCTGGGAAATTGACAATATGTCTAGCCCCATGTCAGATTTCAAAACTGAATATAAAAAAATCTGTTTGCTCTTTTGAGAAATGAATTTCAGTGCAGAATTCTACTGGAGCGGCACTATTAAAGGGATTCTGTCATGATTTTTATGATGTATTTTTTTATTTGGAAATCACAATGTTTACACTGCAAACAATTCACTGCACTTTTTGACTGCTTGAAATGTGGCATGTACACGAGCAACACCATTTTCCAAGTCATTGTTTTAAAAATTTTAGTGGTATGTACACAGAAGGGTGATCTATGGAAAATGCCTTGTTGATGCAATCTACTGGTCACCATCTTAGGATCTACTAGTAGATCATAATATTCTACATTATAGGCACCCCTGGATGAACCTTCTATTGCCAGGCTAAATTTCTAGTAACTTATTGATTGCTCTTTTGAAGGAGGAGGTGATGCATTACACTCGCATTTGCAGATGCATGAGCTTTGTCAAAAACAGTACAATTAATTTTATCAGAACAATTCAGAATTTCTCCAGTGATTTGAATGTAGTGCCCCTAAATACGGTTTTAGTCCTGGTAGTCAAGCATCCAGTCTCTTCAAGACATTGATGCTTTACTTTTTTGTAATTATGCTTCCCTTGCCTACTAAATATTATGTATTGTCATTGTCACTTTACATATAATCTATAAGACTCTGACACTTCCTTAAAGGGCACCTGTCAGCTGAATTTTTTTCTCCTACCAGGGGTGTGGTCTAATAGTGCTTGTACTCCAGGTGGGGGAAACAATATGTTTTTTTTTCAAAATATTGCCCATCAGCAATAGGCTGCCCAAACCAGGAGGGAGCTCCCATTATGGGTGGACATATTAAAGCACATGCATGCAATGCATATAATAAGCAAGTGTCACAACTCTCTCAATATACACATGCATATGCAGGGCCACCATCAGAAATCGCAGGGCCCTGTACACCAAAATTTTCTGGGCTCCACCCACCCCAGGCCAGCCCCAGATCCACCCCCACTGCAAGTTACAGAAAAACATTAATGACCAGCCCCCACAAACTGCTTTTTTTTTTAACAGGGTAAATAAAAATATTGATTGGTGGCCTGGATTCCCCCTCCACAAACACAAATGTTAAAAAAAACATTGGTGGCCAAGTTTTTTGACTTAGGGTGGCCATACACCTTTAGACTGATTCAGCAGCTTATCTGCCCTAGACGGTATTCCGACAGGTCTCCCCGATCGAAATGAGGCCAAAGATCAGCCAGATATCGATTGGGCAGGTTTGATTCTTTTTGGCAGTCGAAGACCTCATCTGCTAGTTGATGTGGTCCTCGTCCCTATGGTTCCCATTTCCTTTGTAGTGCTGAAAGATCAAAGTAACCCAATATCACCCTGCCTTTGGTGGGTTTGACGATCTTGCCAAATGAGCAGATCGTATCATGTATGACCACCTTTACTTGACTCCCCCCCACTGCTGTTAGTGAGTTGTAAACTTCGTAAGGGAGAGCAGAAGCCCAGGATTGGATGGGTCAAGTTTGAATTTCCCCTCCAGCCTATCTAATCCCCATGCAGCTTTTCCGGAATTGCAGTGACCAATGAAAAGTCTAGAAAGTTGTTAAGATGATGCCACACGTGAGTGCCGCCCTCCATTCCGAAATCTGCAACTCTCTGACAGCAGGGGGGCCCAGCTAATCATATAAGTGCAGCATGTCCAGGCCCTCTTAAGACACAAAAACCCTTGGAGCCTGGGACAACTGCCCCCCCTGATGGCGGCCCTGTATTGTGACATCAGCATGTGAGGCATCTAGGTCAAACACATATGCATAATGAGCTCCCTCCCAGTGTGAGTTGCCTAGCACTGGTGGGGGCTGGTTTATTTTTTAAACTATTGGACTGTGGGCTATATAAGCCAGCACCTCTGGTGGGGGGCAGTATTTCAGGTGACAGGTGCTCTTTAAAGCTTGGTCTTTTTATTAGATATTACTATTCCTGGGACCTTCTCAGGGAAGGGCAATTCTGAGCATTTTGTAGCTCTGTGGAAGGCAGTCAAACAATTGAAATCACTGCCCCTTCCACCCTAAATTGAATAGTAATCTCTGCCAAACATCCAGTCATGTTAAGTGACAGGCACTCATAGCTCAGCAATGAAGCACTATATTAAACCATTTTTTTTCTGTTTACAGCAAGATTACAGAAACACACAGGTGCCCCACCCCATCCTTCCCCATAATTGTGTTTTATTCCAACTGAGGGCAGAGGGCACAAAGTGAAGGAGGGGCTCTGGCTTTACTGTATGCCCCTGGCTTGTTGATGCTGCATTGTGCACCGTGCAGATTGCGGACTTCCTTGAGAAATAAGTGCTTCTAAAATGAGCACTAAGGATGGGTGCATCTTAATTATATAAACTGTAGTAGAGATTCTGAAGCAAACCCACACTTTTTTAGCGGTGCAGTGTGTGACTATACATTATATTCAAATACATATATATACTTCGATACATTCGGCCTCATTGGTCCTTTAATATGTCTCTGTTAAATGTATTGAATTCATTTTTGAATGGGCTTGTTGTTCCCTAGATAGGTTCCAATAGTACTGCCATCAAGTGGCATAACTAGATGTTACTGGGCCCCACAGAAAATTAATTTTAGGGCCTCAAACATATCCAGAAAGTGTCATATTTTAACAATATGTTTAAATCACTGATTTATTATGGCCTCCTGGGGCCCCCTATACCTCCTGGGCCCCTCTGCACCTCCTGGGCCCCTCTTCAGCCACAGTTTCTGCTTTCTTAGTAATTACACCTATGCTGCCATCTAATACTATATAGTGCACTCACTGGCCCTGCTCCACATTTCCAGGTTACAGCAAGGTTCCTTTGGCATAATCTTCTTAGTATTCATGGTATTGAAGCCAGTACACTATTTCCAACATTTATAGGTAGGATGTTTAATCATTAACAAGGGGCTGTTTCCTAGAAAGGCTTAAACCCTGTAATACAAGATATTTTGCATATGCTAAAGATTATTCAGTCAGTAATATGGTACATAAACAGAAGTTGATATAACTGATTAGGAGATAAAGTTTGACACCATTGAAAACTCACTTTATAATAACCAGCATTCTTTTCTTTAGCAATATGAGTGGTGCTGTTAGTAAAGTAGATTGCTAATTAGGGTTGGGGCCGACGAGCAGATTCAGGGAGATTTAGTTGCCAGACGACTAATCGCCTCTTCTGCCCGGCGACTATCTCCACGAACTGCCTTGTGTGCCTTCCGTGTGCTTCAATGAGGAATCGCCTGCGCTAATGCACTCGTGGCGCTTAGCTTTCTGAAGTCGATTGAAGTTGCCTCACAAGGAAACTTCGGAAATTGGAGTGACACGAGTACATTAGCGCAGGTGATTCCTCACTGAAGTGCATGGAAGAAGGTAGATCAGGAGATTGACGTCGGGCGGGAGAGGCATCTAAATCTCCCCGAATCTGCTTGTCTGCCCCTACCCTTAGCTTGTGCATCCTGATTTTCACACCTATGCAGTTTTGCTTTGTTTCTTTCTTTAAATTTGTGGGTTAAAGTTGTTCAATTCTATATTAACTTTTATTGTGATGTAGAGAGTGATTTTCAGAGAGAATTTGCAAAAAGTTTTAATAAATTTTTGTTTTTTGAGTTTTTGCAGTATTTTTGAGGGGCTTTGTCATAAATGCAAAACATGGTTCAAGTTTGTTTTAGTAAAACAAATAAATACATTTTGTATTGTCATTCAATCCAAGATTGCCTTAAATGTCTAGTGTTTGCTATTGTCATTCCCCTTTCATGTATAACTGATGTAACTATTTTCCTTTAGGTGGGCTTCCGGAAGGGAAGGGGCCATGTCCTCGGTGCCTTGGGTGGAAGGTCCCAGCCAGAGTTTCTGCTTGGGGCACTAAGTGCAGTTCTTGGGGTTTTGCTTCTAGGATGTCTAATTGCTCTTGGGGTGCAACAGATGACAGGTACAATAACAGTTTTATTAAACTTGAGCCAATGACTTTCTTTATTTTCAGTTATATCTTCTATATCAACTTTGGAGTATATTCACTAAAAGGCAAAATGTCAGCTGAAAAGGCTCTGCCACACTTCACTCCACTTTGCCAGGTGTAAACTTGCTACCACTACACTAATTCACTAAAATGTGAAGTTGCATCTTTGTAGTAGAGATGTTGGTGCAAATGCTTGAAGTGGCCACTTATTATTAAAAATGTTCAAGGAAACAGAATAAAGAAAAAATAGATCCTCTGTAATAGATGCCCTATACATGAAACCACCCTGAAATAAATGTGGGATGCCCCTCAAATGTTTGAGAAAAAGTGTTAACACAAAGATCGAAAATAGTTAGAACTTTTAAAGGCTTTAAAAAATGAAAAAAAAAACCAGCAGTGGTTTTTTTTTTTACAACTTTTTGGTATACAGGGTATGATGTCACGGTCATAAAATTGAAGCGGATGTAGCGAAGGTGGAGTAGGAAACTAGCGAAAGAGGTAATGTTTTGTAATATTCACACTTAAGTGAATTTGTGTAATGACTGTTCGCCTCAGCAAAAATTGGCCTGCAAAAGGGCGCAAAATTACGCTAGAAACAGTCTCTTTCACTAGAGAATGGTCCTCTACACCTGTAAGTTTGCGATGTTCCTGTAGATGGGATTTCTGGCGTATTTTCTCTAGTGACTTTTCCCTTTAGTAAATCTGCCCCTTTGTCTCTATGATATGTACAATTTTATAATGCAATCTTTTCCCATTTTGTAGTCAAAATGCAAATGATAAAAAAGGCATATTATTCAAGAGTAAGTGACAGTATTGTATACTGTTATCACCTAAATGAATGGACACAGTCTTCGGGTCTTCAAGTAAATAAACAATGCAAGTAGACAGAATGCAACATATTCTGTAATTAGTGAAAACTGTCAAGTAACTGGCTTTCCAAGAAAATGAGGGTGCAGATAAGAGTTTAGGAAAGATGCCTGAGGTTTTTTCAAATATTCCACCACATACATAATGGTAAGTTTGTATATTATAATATATACAGTAAATATGTATTGATTGGCCAGATACCAAACTTTTTTAAGATTAATGTTTGGTTTTCTAACAAAAAAAATACGAACTGTATCATCATTAGTGTAAAGCTATCAATTCCCACAACCATAAATAACTATAACAACAAAGGTATGGTTAACATTTACTGGATGGTGTTGTCATTGGTATTAACCACTGCTCTAACTTCTGATTCCCACCAGGGACTAAATATATTTTGAAATTTGAGGTTCCTTTAGCTTTGCCCAGTTCCAAACTTTTATTACTGTCTTCCTGAAACAGCCTACAGCAGGGATTCCAACCTTTTGAACTTGTGAGCACAATTTAGAAGTAAAAGGAGTTGGGGAGCAACACAAACATCAAAAATGTGTTGTGATTGGCCCCAGAATCCCCTTGATAAAGGCTTATAGCCGAAACGTTGGGGTTTCTCATCAGTGGCCTACGTATCTGCTGCTTGTAGGTGTAAATATTTGCCACTTTTTGCATTTGTTCTCCTTTGGGGTATGTATGTATTTTTACTTGACATTGGTGTTTATTGTACCATGTATATATGTGTATCTGATTGTATTTGGTAAAAGAATTAGTAAAAAAATTTTTTGCATACACCCTTGGATTATTGCTGGTTATTTTGAGTGTGCATGCCCATTTAGATGAATTGTTTTATGCAACCAAAGCTTGCCTCCAAGCCTGGAATTTAAAAATAAAAATAAGCACCTGCTTTGAGGCCACTGGGAGCAACATCCAAGGGGTTGGAGAGCAACATGTTCCTCACAAGCTACTGGTTGGGGATCACTGGCCCACAGCTACCAGTTATTAAAGGGGTTGCTCATCTTCAAACAATTAGTTGTTTTCAGATAGATCCCCAGAAATAGCAACTTTTTCCAATTACTTTCTTTTTTCTATGTGTGACCATTTTTCTAATATTGAAGTGTAAAGTGTAATTTTTCTAGGGATGCACGAATCCATTATTTTGGATTCGGCTGAACCCCCAAATCCATTGCGAAAGATTCTACTGAATCGCTCGGCAAAAAATTTTTTTACTTCCTTGTTTTGTGACGAAAAGTGACCAGATTTTTTGGATTCGGTTCCGCCTGGCACAAGGATTCATCCGAATCTGAATCCTGCTGAATATGGCCGAATACCGAACCGAATCCTTTATTCGGTGCATCCCTAAATTTTTCACCTTCTAAAGCAGCTTTGGGAGAGGGGACCCAGTAAACTGTTCTAAATTGATACATTTAGTTGATGCTTTACTTATCTTTGTCCCTGCTGAGCAGGTTGCTAATACTCCAGAGATGCTGCTGGGAAATGTATCAACTAAATTTAGCAAAATTGCTAAATCTGCACGAACATTCAACTTTAAACTTAGATTTTGGAAAAGCAGTAAAAAATAAATAATGGAAAGTAATTTAAAAAAATCTTTATTTTTGGTGAACAACCCCTTTAAACCATCTCACCACCAGAAGGAGGTTAAAGCGCTACACAATATGTTAACGCTATAGAAATACATGTCACTAATAAAGAGAAGCATATATTTGTTAGACGACATACAGAATAATTATGCTGCTAAAAACACAAGAAACCCCTGAAAATAAAGGAGCTGAATGCTGATTTGACTAGAGGAGTACAGCAGACTCCCCTCATCTATCCAGTCATGTGACTACTTTTAAAACTACGTGACAGAACAGCAGGTTGCAAGGACCAGCAACCAAGCAGCAGAACAAAAGATGTAGTTAGTGCTAGCTACAGTGGGACATGAACTAGGATAGGAGTCCATGAATGGGGTGTCGGTAAACAATAATGTAATGTCTAGGGGCTGCTAAAATGTTGTGAGATATAAAGGGAATACATAAAAAATGTGGATTTCCATTTAATGGCATTGTTCACCTTCAAATCAGGATTTAGATTAGTTGTTTAGGGACTTATAGTAATGGCCTTTCTGTTATTACTGCTGTGAAATGTTCAGCAGTATTTTGCTCCCAGTATGTGTTTCAATTTTTTCCATATTTTTTACTTCCGTTTTTCTGCCTCCTAGATAGGTCTCGCTCACTGTGTCTCACTGAGGCCTGCGTCTCTGTGGCTGGTCGCATTTTGGATTCTCTAGACAGAGGGATAGATCCATGTCAGGACTTCTACCAGTATTCATGTGGAGGTTGGATGAGGAGGAATCCTCTGCCCGATGGGCGGTCACGATGGAACACATTTAACAGCATCTGGGACCAAAACCAGGCAGTGCTGAAACACATACTAGGTGAGAAAAATAGTAAATGCTACTGGATCAAATGAAATAGCTGACGTTGGATCCAATTAAATTGCAGAATGCCTATTTAATAACTATGCCTATTATATAACAACAGGTATACAAGGGTCAGATGTTTGCGTACAGGGCTGTAGCCAAACATTGTTGCAAGATAACGTGCTTCCGCCCACTTAGGCTACAGTCATACTGGGCTGATTAGCTTAGTATGACCGTATGTATGTTGAACTTTATTTAAATAGTGCTGCAAGGCTACATAACACTGTATAATCTTACAATGTATAAAAGTACAAACAGAGCACTGTACAATCTTACAATGTATAAAAGTACACATTGAGGACAAGTAACAAAATAAATATGTATAATTACAGAGAGAATAAGTGCCATCTGATAGGAGTAGGAAAGAGGTCTCTGCCTTATAGTCTAAGTGCCTTAGGCCATGTACAGATCACTTAAGATATTTTGCTCTACCACAAATGCAAATAGAACAAGACCTTAGATCTCACCCTATGAACTCTAGAAATTGTACTTGTCATAGAATGATAAGGGTAATGGCACATGTTATATTTTGCAGCCTTATGTTTCTGTTAATAAAAAAAAATCACTTAATAAAATGCCTTATGATTATCTTAAGTTGAAATACCACATGTAATGGTGCTCCTATTCAAGTAATCTTTTACAGTATGTGTACCATTATTGTGTGTAATTATCTCAATATGAAACAATTCATTTTGCCTACAAAATTCAAAATGGAGATATTATTACCCTGCAGGGTAGCCTGCACTGCTGCACTTTCCTCGCTGATGATTTCCTCTCACTGCCAATCTCAGTTTTCACAATAGTCCAGGAGGGGGTCAGTACGGGAACTCTAGAGGGGAAGGGTTTTGGGGTAAACAGCATCCTAATTTATTTATACAATTGAAACAATACATTTGTATTAAAGTATTGTTATTGGAAAAGTGTTTATTTTAATTTTAGTGTACAGTTGGATGAAGTGATGGCGTTAAGAGTGTCTTGTGGTACTTGGTAAAAAAGCTTGGAAAAGCTTAATAACCAAGTTTTTAGTGGTATTAAAATCTATAGTCATGCCAAAATTTAGGGGAGCATGCACCTACCTGTAGCTGTATTTGATTTGTTCCCAGGACTGGGTTGCTGGAACTTGCCATACAGAAGATTTGACAGTGGGGTATTAGCCATAAATTGTGTTTTAAATTGCACAAACTGTTTGTAAATTTAGTAAATGCTTTCTACCTCTTTGTTCATCAATGTTTGTGTCACAATGTTATGATTCAATTTACTGGTTACTTTTTATGGAGTCTTTGTTTCATAATTGTTTAATATAGTTTAATTTGTCTTTAATAAAAGAGCGTTAAATGGTCAACTACTTATCAATTTAGATGTATACTAGAGCGTGCCTTGACTACATACCATGTTTTAGCAGCAGAATTTATTTCCGATCAGAGATTCAGCATACACATTTGGTAGTTGTCCAGTTTTATAGGATGTTGCAACCCTACCACATGCTTCAAGGTCAGACCTTCTCATTTCCCCTTTTGAAGGCTCAACTTCTATTATGATAAGAGAAAAGCTTACCAGTATTCTACTAAATACCCCCCTGATAATTTCTTCTTAAAATTTGGGAACCTTGAATACTTATGTTTCCTGCCTGGGACTAGATGTTTTTTTTAACTTTCAGCTTTACTGCTATTTCATATTCCAGGTACCTGCTATTATGATGTGATATTGCCTAAACATGCTACTTGTGCCCAGTTTCCATAAACTCGCTTGGATATCTCCTGTTTCTAGCATTGGAATTTTCCAACATGGTCACATTCTTCTCTTTTACTTAGAATCAAGTAACATTTTTAGAAAGGCTATGCTATTGATATTTGTTTTACTTTTTACTTTGTTGACATTTTTACAGTGTCATTTCAAATGGAATATTGCTGCCACAGCTAGTACTGAATCTAGTAATGAATAATTCTTTATGTAAACTGGACCTTACAATGTTCTCTTTGCCACCTCTGCACACTAATTTTATCACTTTTTCAAACTGTGCTTTTGTTCTTTTGTTTTCTTCTTAAAAATATCAAGGTAAAAAAATAGTTTATAGTAATGGTTGCAAAGCTTAATGAATATTTTTTTTAAAAAGGGGTGAATTTCTAGTAAACTTTTATTATAAATACACTTTAAAACCTGAAGGGGGGTAATTATTACTTGAGCAATTTTATTCAAAAGAAAAGAAGTAAACCCCTCAATCAGTTCAACCACGTCTATAACCAGCTCGCCCCCCTTGGAACTCTATATTTCCTTATGTGACACCAATGGTCTAATAAAGCTTAATGAATAGTCTTGAGTGCTAAATAGAGGGAAGGATGGACACATCTGTGGAGTGTATTAGCTTGTGGCTATCCTAGTAAAACTGTGACCAATACTGCAATTAGTATAGGGGTTAAATTTTGAACACTATTTAAAAAAAAAAAAATATATATATATATATATACATATATAACAGCGTAGAGATGTGGTGGCACTCACAGGTCTTACGAAAAAATATTCAGTTTTATTAGGGTGTATGCCTTAATAAAACAGAATATTTTTTCGTAAGACCTGTGAGTGTGACCTCATCTCTAAGCTGTTATACATTAATTTTGTGGACATCACCCAGGCATTTTTGTGGATTGTTTTCGAGAGTGCCGCTATTTCCCGTTAAATTAGTTTTGATCAGCCTTAAGCAATTTATTGAATGAAAGCAAAGGTCTGATTGGATGATATGGCCAACTGAACTGGTGCAATTTAGCACCTATCTAGTTATATCAGCCACACTGTGGTATCAGTAAATGAAGCCCATTATTGGCCAAAGCTCACTGTTTGCTAACTTTTTTTGCAGAGAATGCAACATTTAATTCCAGCTGTGAGGCTGAGATGAAGACACAGCGCTTCTATCTTTCCTGTCTGAGAGAACAGAGAATTGAAGAACTGCGAGAGAAGCCTCTCACAGACCTCATTGAGAAGGTGAGACACAGTCAGTACTGAGAGTTGCCTCCTATTACCTAACTACTGGTAGAAATCACAGGAGACTTAACTGCAAAAAAAAACCTGCAAACAAATTACACTTTGAAATATGAATTATTTTAGTCTCTATTTTTTTTCCTCTTCTTTATAAACACCTCCTTTTATCCTGAAAGTTTATAGCAGAAAACCACTCTGTTCCTCTGGCTAGTGAGGCAGCTGAACTTTTCTCAACTGAACTGAGTCGTATCCATTCTTGAACAGGCATTTCTGAAAATGTTCGTTGACATTAGGCTGCTACTTTGCTACTGTATACAGAAGGGACACATTTTCTCTAGCCAGGGGATTAAAGCCACTGGTTGCAAATCTGAAAGAGAGAAGCCACTGCATCATAAAATCATTATAAAAAAAAGGCACATATCAAAAAGTGGGGTGTGGTCTAACCACCCAGGGGGGGTGTAGTATAACCACCAATGTGAGAGCATGCATATTCAAGAGCTTCACTGTAAACCCATTCACTACACCCGCATAATACACATCATAAAGGAGCTGGAGGAACATACCCAGCACACTTTACCCCAGAGAGAACTAATGGGACAGCACCAAGAACACAAGCATATATCTGAGGCAGCTGTTCGCTTGGAATAATTTGCCCGTGAGACTCCACAAGATGGCAGCGACAAGGCCCAGCACACTAAAAGCTCTGACCCCTGCACAAGTGCAGTGGACAATGAACCCTGTGCTAACAACATGCAAACTCAGGAGGCACATGCACCCCCTGGGGAGCCAACATGACATTAAAACGGAGATCAGGTCTGCCAAGGAAGCATGCACTGCACTCATTATCATGAAAACTGAGGAACTAAAGATAGAACTTTCAGTAATAAAACACTATGCAAAAGCTATGGGAGAGAACAACAGCAGTGGAATCCTGAATGAGCAATTTGGAAGACTCCTGCAGAGAATTTCCGGATCAGTACAGTGCAGCGAGGAAGCTCATTGAGGAATCCCAGTGTAAGTCCAACGATCCGGAGAACCGTCAGTGCTGAAACAATGTAAGG
>CM044439.1:106936015-106974091 GCA_024363595.1 Xenopus borealis
GAACCAGGAGTGAGTGCAAAAAAACACTTTCAATGACATTTACAAATAACTTTAAACCCCATTTGAGAACATGTATATTTGAAAGTTGCTTAGAACAAAATTATCTTTCATTATGCAAACCATGCATTAAGGGACTTACAAGGAATGCCAATACATGTTATTCAGTCTGGTCTACTGAATACTTGTTTTGAAATTGCCTAACTTACTGCATGTTTGTGGCTCATGCAGCTTTGTCATACTTAAAGGAAAACTATACCCTTCAAACAATGTAGGTCTCTATAAAATATGCCTAAATCAGCTCATGTAAAACCCTGCTCCATTTAAATAAACCATTTTCATAATAATATACTTTTTTACTAGTGTGTGCCATTGGGTAATCACAAATCAAATTATCAAAAAATAAAAAATTTTGAAATGCGTATGAATGGGATCGACCTACAAACTCGAATCAAATTTGAATTAAAAACACTCGAATGTCAGGAAGCCAGCAATTCCAGGACGTCCTCCATTGGCTAAAAGAGAAATTCAGCAGATTTAAAGTGGGGAGTAATCAAATTCGAATTCTTAAAGGACCAGTACATGATACATTTTGAAAATTGAATTAGAATTTTTTTAAAAACTCAAATCAAATTTTGACTATTGCCTAGTCAAATTTCACTTGAAAATTAAAATTTCAAAATTCTAATTCGAATTTTTACTTTTACCCTTGATATATATGCCCCATAGAGTTGTAGTATTTCTGGTCAGGTGATCTCCGAGGCATCGCAAATGGTGAGTCAAGGCAAGAGATGTAAAAGGGAAATATTTACATATATATATATTTCCAGTTTGATAAGATTCTTTAATATACAGTATTATTTAATTTGATAATCTGTTGCTCAAGTATTCATTGTTGGGTTATACTTATCCTTTAAATAGGGGTGAGAACAACTATATCATGTATTATGTTCATATGACATCTACTAAATGAAACAATGTATATAGTTTAATTAGGCTTTAGCTAAGTATTTGAAACTGTTTTAAAAATAATTCAGAATTTGTAAGGTTTGGAAACAAAGATTTAGTAGTCCTCCAATGTATTTTTGTGGCCCCTGCCTATCCACAAATATTCAAACCCCGCACACCCCAGTACTTAGGGGCTTTTTACCTAGAATGAAAAAAGTTTCAAATTACTGAAAGGCCATCTCCCATAGAGATAATAAAACAGTAGCTTGTACTTGATCCAAACTAATATATCCTTATTGGATGCAAAACCAGCCTATTGGCTTTATTTAATGTTTACATGCTTTTCTAGTAGATTTAAGGTGTGAAGACTAGGGATTCACCCAGTTCACAGGCCTGGATTTGTAGAGAGGCCACCTAGGCCTGGGCCTAGGGTGGCAGGATTTTAGGGGGCGGCGTGTTGCCCAACCACACCTACATTGGTTCAGAAATTTAATTTCCTGTGTGCCAATTCCCATTGCTCTATCCTGATGATGAAAATTTGAGCAAATAAAAGGGAGGGGACAGGGGCAAAAAACAATATTGGCCCTAGGGGCGCCCTCTAGGTAAATCCAGCCCTCCCAATACACTATTTTGGATGCAGCCGAACCCCTGAATCCTTCGAGAAAGATTTGGCCAAATACCGAATCAAATCCTAATTTTCATATGCAAATTAGGGGTGGGAAGGAGAAAACTTCCTTGTTTTGTGTCTATAAAGTCATGAGATTTCCCTCCTCGCTCCTAATTTGCATTTGCAAATTCAGCTAGGCTGGGCAGAAGGATTTGGCGGAATCAGAATCCTTCTGGAATCCTGGATTTGGTGCATCCCTAGCGAAGATCCAAATTACAGAAACACCCATTATATTATATTATAAAGCCCCAGGTCCCCGAGCATTCTGTTTCCCAAAGCTGCTAGTAGTTTGATTGTTCTATTGCATGGATCCAATCCGCTTCTTCCATGTCTAGTTGCAGTTCCTGGGTCCAGTCTTGGATGTATTTAAGTTCCATTATAGGGTTGGTGTTGGTTAAGTAGTTGTATAAGGCAGTAATGTAACTAGGTGGGGGCGGGCCGCGCAGCCGGGCCCCACCCCCTCCATTCTGATTTATGTCTTATGACAGCTGCAGCGAGGCAAAATCTGCCGGGGGGGGGCGCTGCGGGGGTGCGGGCCCTGCTACACTCGCACCCCCTGCTCCCCCGGTAGTTACGCCACTGGTATAAGGGACTTATTAGTCTCCGGGACATTGGGTATTTTAAACAATATGTTTCATATGTAGTATTAGGTTGTTGAGAGTCTTTGGTGTAATCAGACGTTATATAGTGCTGTATTTGGTAGAATCTGAATATTTCGGATGCAGGAGCTTGATATTTTCCTGGTGTAGATGAGATAATTTAGTTAATCCATTGTCTATCCACCATTGGAATTGTATGGGGTTCATCCGTGGTGGGAATTTAGGATTGTTGAAAATTGGAGAGGCTGGGTTATGGAGAGATATAATGTTGTGTTGTCGTCTAATCTTGTCCCAGGTACGTAGTGCAAATTGTATTACTGGAGTTGTAACATTAGGTCGAAAGTTTTTTCTATCCATAATAGGTATTGTATTTCCAAAGTTGGACAGTTTGTACTTTCTATCTCCACCCAGGCTGGAGGGTTAGTCTTCACATGCCACTTAGTAAGTTGCGCTAGTGGAAAATTTATATTTTTTTATAAAAGAGGTAAATTTATGGACTGGTGTTAGATCGACTTTGTTTTAATAGAAACATTGGGAAAATGTTGAGGCTTATCCTTAATCTGTTATATACACCCCAACATGATGTTTCCATGGGTTATAAAATGTAAGTATTGGAGTATGCTGCATTACAGAATCTGTTGATTCATACTTTTTCCTTTGTTTTTAGGCCTACAAATCTTGGCTGGTTAAGAATGGTGAAGAAAAACAGTTGCCAGGAGTTGGATTTACCAACCACCAGCTCTTCTTTGTGGGATTTGCACAGGTATAGAGAGCCACAATTCCACTGCTTGCTGACTAACCCCAAACACAATGAATTTTATGAACACCAGGTTAGTCACAAATATTATATACTATTCATTTAATTCTCCTCTGCAGGTATGGTGCTCTGTGCGGACGCCGGAGAGCTCCCATGAAGGGCTGGTTACAGATCCCCACAGCCCAGCTAAATTCCGGGTCATTGGGACTCTGTCAAACTCCAAGGACTTTGCAGAACATTTTAACTGTCCCAAAGGCACTCCCATGAATCCTGGAAAACACTGTGATGTCTGGTAAAAAGGCAATGTTTGCATGATCATGTGTGATTGTATGGTGCATGAATGTACAGTATGTGAATAAATGCACTCTCTGAATGTGATGAATGTTGTACTGTTTGGATTAGAAGAGGCAGACCAAACTTTTCACTTTGTGCTAACTAAAGTATCAGCTAGAGATGGATTGATGTAGGCAAGCAATGCAGTATCATTACTACATGTTGTGACCTGCAAATAAAAACATGAATGATACTAACTTTAGCATAAAATACTAATACTTCAAGAAGACTGTAGTAGGGAATGATCACTTATGTTCTCTGTAACTTACTGAACTGTTAAAATGCTAGCTTTTGTGAGCTAGACTTCGGAGGACAAATATAGCATTCTCTTGATGATAATATGGCTGCCACAGCTCTGCAGCTTGCGAAACCAATTGTAAGAAGATATGTTTGTGCAAATATCATAAGTGGCTTGGGATATGGCTGTACAAATGTATGTACAAACATGGTTGTGGATGGACCTGTAAGTAAGAGAAGAGATTTTGGGATTATTTTCAAAATTGGTGCTGCACACAGAATATCACAACCATTATATAATTTAATGTTCTTCGCAAATAAAACTGCCTAACTCTTACATTCTCTACTGTATATGCACCAGCAGAAATCGGCAGATATTGCTATCTTTGCACCCCATACTGTATATTGGTGCAGCCATAATCCTAATAAGATTATGAATGGAAAAATAATCACTGGAAATCATGTCATTTGTGCCAATTTCAGCAATGCTCTGCCTTAATGAATCCCCTGTGTGTTTGTTTGTGAGCATGTAGTGCAAATGTTAAAGGTTAAAAATATTGGGGCTCATTTATAAACAGAGAGCAAAATTCAACCTGGGCAGTAACCCATAGCAATCAGTGGTTAGCTTTTTACAGACAGCTGCAGGTTGAGCACTGAAAGCAGTCATCTGATTGGTTGCCATGAGTTACTGTCCAGGTACTGTTTATAAATGAGCCCCAGGAAGTGTACTGTATGTATGGGAATAAATACAGTGTGCAATCTGACTTCTTAATGCTGTGAGTGAGGTAACTTTATTGCCTGGTTAGTGCAAAATACTGTGTGCTGATGTTGCTGGCTCTGTCAGTTCTGCCTCACCATACACATGACCGTTTGCTGTTTTGGGGGTGCCTACGCTGGGAGGTCTGATTAACCCCCCACCACGAGACTTTTTTGCACTGTTTGCAACATATATCAAGCTGGCATCTTGCTTCTGGGACTATAACATGCTAATATCACATAATATCACATGCTGCTCCTGGACATCATTCATCATAAAAGCTCCCACACACGTTGCAAATGCACCCATCACCCTGTCCCCCCCAAAAAAAAACATTTCCATGTATTCCAAATTCTTTCCTTGAAAGTGGCTTTAGTGTGACCTTGTGTAAAATCTGGATACACTGAAAATAAAAAACTGGGGTGGATTTTATATAGAAAGACAACCCCAGCCCCCCAAGAGGAAGAAAAACAGAAGTATAACAACCTGCCTTCATTTCACTAAAACTCAAATTTATCTCATCTTATTATTAAACCAAGCTCGATCAAACTTCCAGCCACGAGTTTATTTATCAATAAAATAACTTTAAAAAGTCATAAAATCGAGCTCAAACTTGAATCGTATGAATCGATTCTTTTCAGGTTATTGCCCAAAAACCCTGACTTTTTTGGATTATCAGGTGAAACCCAGCGCAAATCTCTTAAATATGTAAAAGGAACATCTGCCATTGACTTCTACATGACCTCAACAGGTTTGAGATGGCAGATTTTCAGATTCAAACTTTTAGAAGTTTTATTTTCTTTAAAAATTCCAGTTTTCCCCCAAAAAAACTGGAGGTTTAGTAAACAGTAAATTGCCAGTGTCACATATACAAAAGTTTTTCTGTGCATGTCTCAGGCTTTTTATTGAGACATAAAAAGGCCACTTTGGGGTAGAAATCCATGTATCACTGCCATTTAAAGGGAAGACTGACGTGTTGCTTAAAAGATGTAACCAATAACTGCAATGCCAGCCTGATCTCTGAAATATTGATCCTCAGTGATTGTGCCGGGACGAATGTACATTTTTATTTAATATGGTTTCATCCACACTCCTGTAACAATCCACTGATCTCACAAAAGATACAGTTGTACTGAACATGCACAAGCCTGGTGAATAAAGGAAATCATGGCACAGTAATAAGGCAATTAAGCATTAACCCGTTAAATGAAAAAGTACAACATGCCTAGGTTCAGCCATATAAAAAAGTGCATTACATGTTAAGGTTCTGTAGACTAACCGTGCCATCCCATGCAAAAGGGAGTGCTGGGGTGAGTCCTATATTTCTAGCCAAAATCAGATGATTGATATGTGTAGATTATTTGCCCACTCCCTACACCTACCTCACACACTGTGATATCTGCTGCATCAATTCTTACACTATTGTGCTGATATAATAGGTAAAAAGAATTAACTCAGGAGACAGCACTAAGCATGTGACTTACTAGCACTGTCTGGGGTCATCATGAAAGCAGCTTGAATTATCAGCACAATCATTAAGCCTGGAAAGACTGATGGTCTGTGACCTAACCTCCATTGTTCTCTGCTAAATTCGCTGTGCTTATAATATCTGTATCCTAAACACATTCTTTAGTAAAAATGGGATTGAGTTTAGACTTTAACTGGATGTTTTGGATTTTGGAAACGTCAGTCTGTGTTGTCACTGTAAAAGAGACACATGGGTGAAATAGTAAAATTGAAAGACCTATGCGGTATTTCTCTTTAATCTCAAGGAGTCCTCCCCAGTCTCATCTATTTTGGCCAGTTTCACACAGTGGGAAAGTTGTAAATGTACAAAAAATTCATTGCCACTCTGTTTATACTGGGTATATAGATGAGGATTGTCTTCTGTCCCTTAAATAATATAACTTAACATGGTTGCTTGTTGCTTTTTCCATGTTGTGTAATGTAAAAATGTTTATTTTTACATGTATAATAAACTCAGCAGAATCTATTTGTGTTTCTCTTCATTTTGTCAGCAGCCGGCACTTTGCTCCAACGCCAGTAATGTTGAGCAGCAGCAGCAAGATACAAGATATGAATTCTGCTAGAGACTTTGGAATTTATCTATAATTGGTATAGACAGAGAACATTTGTGCCTGTTCACAGGGTAGGTGCAGAGCTCGGTTCACACATGTGCAAGGCAAGGGAGGGGGGCCGGTGTCCATTTTGGTACACTAGCGTCCATTCTGGCACACCTTGTTAATGTTTAGGACTGCCCGGTGGTTGGGGACCCCTGGTGTACAGTGCTGGAGGCTGCTACCTGTGCTGCAGATTTCATGGGTCTAAAACAGATAGATGTAGTTTTGTTTGGCAATAACAGCCCTTGACATGTTGTTCTACACCGGGTGGATGCTGGGTAATGTGTACATTTAGGAACTGCCTTAGTTCCTATGATTTTAAATCCTTCCTGTAATTTTGGCCAAGGTTCTAAGCAAGCTTTATGTTTTGTGTTACAAGGTGGTATGGCCATGGAGCTCTCAGCTCTGGACATGCTGTGCTTGGGATCCACTTCACTTGTGCCCTAACCAGCCTCTTCTACTATTTATAGTGGTGCCAGCTGGCAGCAGTAATCACGTGAATTACTTGGCAGATAGGGGTGAATCTGGGAAGGAATAGGCAATAAAATTTGCTTTTACCCAAAATGTGCCTGAAACATTTTTAGCAAACCCATTTCTGGTAAAAATTAGCAGAAATGCACGTAAAATTTAATATGAAAACCCCATGAAAATATAATGTGCGAGACTGGGCTCCACAGAGTGCCACATTAAAGGGCCTAGTCATCAAACTAAAAAAAAATGGCCATCATATACATCACACAAAAAACGACTTATTTATAATGTTGCATATTTATTTTTGGAGCACAATTCTACATAAACTCCTGTGGCTGTTTGAAAATGATATGGGAAAAACACTGATCATCACCATTTTTTACTGCTAGAATCTATTTGCCAGCTTAGTTTTTCACACTGGCTTAGCATAAGTGGGTTATGCTAATAGTTTTTAGCAGCAATTATCTTTTTCCTTTCTTTCTGTACCAAATATTGATATAAATATATAAAAAAAACAATATGGTCATAGCTCTAGCAGATGTCATGTCGATGAGACAAACAGCAAGTAAACATGTGGCGTGAACACAGATGCGTCTCGCAAACCGGCTTTAATACCTGGGAATAATTTTGGTATTTTATAAGGGGGCCCTGACCATCAATATGTGTGGGGAGGTTATTTTTTTTCAGTGCTGATGTGTGTGGTCTTTTAACTGTGATGTTGAGTGGGAGGGATCAGGGGTAGGACTTGGGTGCCAGGGAGGGAAGCCCAGGGGGCCTGGTGATTTCTTATGGTGGCCCTGCATTGGTGCATGGGAAGTAAATCCCTATGAAGGTGAAAATCGCATATAATCTTCTGTCAAAAATGAACGACTTGCTGCAAGCAGCTTTTTTAAAAATCACGGGTCGAAAATCTCCTAAACTCTTCCCGTCGGCCACGGCCCTAAATAATAGTGTTAAATACGGTGATCAAGCAGCAGAAAACAAAATACACACTTTTAGGGGTTTGCCATCTAACTTACTCTGCTTTTTACACGTTTCCAGAGCAAATAATTGTACAGAGCATGCACTATAGGTTTCTTGGTGTCCTGTTTATTAAATCTGAACGCAGCTTCAATGATTCAGACTGTCCGATTAATAACAAGAAAAAGAGTTTCCCTATATTTTCACTAAAAATCTTAAACATTTTTTATATTTTGACAAATCTGCCTTTATAAGGGTCATATTTAACCACTATCTTTCTATAGGGGCAGAAGTTTACATTTTCTCCCACATATATACATCAAGTAGATTCAGGCCTAAAGATAAGTTTATCATTATTATATAAAATAACTAAGCTGCTAGTACAACTTAACTTTAAAAGGCGAACAAAAAACAGTCATCGATCTGTTTACTCTGTGGATATGCTGAATCCAGGATTTGTTTTGGGATTTTGGTAAATTTTTGCACTTTTTGCAAGATTCAGCCAAATAGCAAAGCTCAAGACAACAGACTGCTAAATTTTTCTTTACAGATTATGCAGTTTTTATATTTTATTTAATACTTTCTTTCAACATCAGCGCATGCACAGTGGTTCGGTTTTTCAAATTTACTGGAACTGTGCCGAAAACACTGGTCTACTTCTTAAACAAGACCGAAAAGACCACACCCATGAACTCCTGTGACCAGAATCTGCAGGAGGGGTAAGCAAAAAATTAGGGGCATTTGCCCAGGGTGCAGGTAGGCTGGGGGGGGGGAGGAGAGAGGGGGGTCTACCCTGGGGAGGGTTTTTTTCAATTACTGGTTTGGTTCTCCTTTAACCAACTCATAGGGACTCCTAGTGGCTTTATCTAGTTAAACTGAATGATGAGCCCCAAAAAATGTACTAGTGTGTTGGCTGAATCAGTTACTCGTCGTAATAGTGAAAATTATAATAAACAATATTCATTCATTACTTCTTTTTGCCCCATACTGGCTGAATTTCAAGGCGAATTTCTATAATAAAGTACATAAAATAATTATAATGCACATTAGATGTTCCCTTACTTATCTGAACTGTAAGACTGAAGATTCTCCATTCTCCTTAATTATTTACTGGGGCATTTAGATAAGTGAATCCTGTCACCAGAAACTAGAGTCCTGTGCGGGTCTATTTTTTGGGACCCGCATTCTTACCCGCTTGGACCCGCGATCTGACCCGCAAATACCTTATCCGCAACCCGGACCCACGACCCGCTAACCATCAAGAATCAGGAAGTGCTGTCATTGTAAACCGGAAGTGACATCATGGGAAGTAGACTTGCTCAGAAAAAAGGAGTAGAAATCGATATGGATAAGATCAGCAGCCCGACCCTCAACCCGCAGAACCACTGACCCGCTTCTATACCAACACCCGGAACCTCTACATGCAACCCGCAGGGTATCACAGGATTTTGCGGGTACCCGACCCACTGCAGGGTGTGCATAGAAGGGGTCATTTTTTATTTTTTAATTCAAGTAGCATTTATTGAACAATTTCTGCAGCGTAATTTCACACGTTTTTATATTATGCATCATACTTTAGTTTTACATATAAAGAAGTAACAGTTGTTAGATTGCAGTGGAAATGAACATCTTGACATAGCCTGCACGTTCATAACAGAGGTGTATATGCATTACGTGGCTTTAACATATCATACATTTATTTTGTTAATAACAATTACACATACTTGGTGATTCTGCGATCAGTGCTTCTGAGTGCCTAAAACGGTAAGATAGGTCATGTTTGTTAGACATTATTCAGCGGAACCTGGGTTTTTTATCAAGCTATTTATCCCAAATTTTGTGAAATGTATTTATACAGCCTCTTTTGAGGTAGATTATACATTCCAGGTAACACGTTTCATTATTTACTGTGTTTATCCATATTTGGGTCTCGGGGGGGGGTCTACTTTTTCCAGTTTTGTGTTATTAGCTTTGTAGCCAGGAAAACTGTTTATTGTACAAATATTCTGGTGTATTGATTGGGAACTACACGGCCTAGTATGTTAAGTAGACAGGTCTTAGATGTTCCAGGTAAAGTAATATCCATGGTGTTGTCTAGTAACTTTAATATTTCTACCCAATAAGGTTTAATATCATTACATTCCCACAACACATACACCCTTTCCACAGTGCATCTATTACATATTTCTGATATAGCGGGGTTCATCAAATGCAATCTTCCTGGGGTTAGGTATGCCCTATGAAGTACATACATTTGGACCATTCTCAGTCTATAGCACACTGAGATTTCCTGGGGGGATTTCATACTGTAGCTTTTTTCCATTCCTCATCTAATATGATGTCCACTGCTGAGTCCCATTTGTTCCGAAGAACTAGTGGAGCTGCTCTACTAGCAAGCAACAGTATAGCATATAGACTAGAAATCAAACCCTTGGTGGACCAATTGAGAAGGGTAAGCAACTTGTTTTCATGTGCCAATATGGCTTTTCACTTGTGTGTTGTCATGAGAGCTTGTTTCACGCCTATGTATTGAAACCATTGGCTAGCTGGCAATCCTTTTGTCTGTCTCAAATCCCTGAATGAGGATATAACTTGATCAGACCAGATGTCCCCAATTGATGCATTGCCCTTATCAGACCAGACTTCCATTTTTCCCAATTGGGCCACTTTATGAAAGTGCATATTGTTCCAGGGAGGGGTACAAGGGTCTGTATGCTGCTCTTTAGTAATTTTTAGTGAAGCTGTCCATATTTGGGACACATTTCGCAGGCCCGGGTGAGCGGGCACCTTTCTTATGTTTTTGTTAGGTTTTTACAGCACCCAGTCTATCGGCTGTTCCTTTTTGTTAGTTAGCTGTGCCCATATGGCTTTCAAGGTTTGGTGATGCGAGTTTTCCAGCCAGGTACTGAGATGGAACAGTTGTGCTGCCAAATAGTTTAAGAACATATCAGGAAAGGATACCCCTGCACTGACCTTAGACCGCATTAGAGTTTCCATTTTTAATCTGCATCTAGAGTTAGAGTTGATATTGATTTGTGCAAAGATAGCTTTTGGCATCCATACAGGGGCTTGTTGCAGCTTATAGAGTAGCTTTGGGAGTATTAACATTTTGGCCAGGTGTACACATCTCATTGGTCCCAATGGGTCTAAAAGTAGGGCCATAGATTTCAAGTTGTTCGTGTATCAGACCAGAGTTTTGTCCGGACCTGTGTAATAGTTCTTGTACCTTTGTAATAGTTTTACCTCTGTCCCCCACAGTGTATCACCCGCGTACATTTGAATACATTCCTCCAAGGGGCCTAATTTAAAACCCACTATGTCTGCATGTGCTCTGACTTGTTGCACCAAGGGTTTCATGGCTAGAGCAAACAATAGCAGGGAGAGGGGCAGCCCTGCCTAGTACTCCTCTTCAGTGGAATTAGGTCAGTGAGTTCTCCATTGATCCTTATAGAGGCTTTAATAACTGTACCATATTAATGAATTTGTTGTCTATTCCAAACAATTCCAACACTAGCCATAAATATGTCCACTCAACGGTACCAAATGCCTTGGCTATATCTAAGGCTAAGACCATGATTATCATGGGCATGTGCCAGATTAACATATAGATGCCTAATGTTGAATGCTGTCGATTTGCCTGGCATGAATCCCGTTTGGGATTGGGAACGATAGGCATCACATTGTCTTGGGTCCTTGGCCGATTTGGCTAGTAGTGCTTTTGTGGCATTATACTGGGAAGGTGGTAAGGAACCAGTAACCATAGCTTTGTTAAAGAGTTTTGCTAACTGGGGGACTAGTACTTTATGGAATCTTTGGTATATTTCCATGGGGAGGCCATCTGGGCCTGATGCTTTGTGGGATGGAAACTGTTTGATAGCTTCATACACTTCAATTTCCGATATAGCTTGTGCTAAGGAGGAAGCTGAACTTCATTCAGGAATTGTGTGATTTCCTGTGTACTATTTTGCAGTTTAGATGCATATACATTTTTATAAGTTATGTAGAGTATCTTTAATGTAACTAGTTTGTGTGGTTATTTGACCTTGGATGTCAAATAGTTCAGATATTATGGGTGGAGTTTTGCCGGTTTTAGAAAGATAAGCCAATAGCTTGCTTGCTCTTTCACTGTTTTATTGAACAATAGACCTCTTTTTAATTTTTGTTGTAAGAGAGTATTGTGTGCTGTTTCTGCCTGTCTTAAAAGTTATAAATTCTGGGGTCGTTTTGGCATTGTATGGTTAAATTATGTACTTGTTCTAAGCTTGTTTCCACTTGAGCTGAGGCCTTTTTTATTGCTGTACCACAGAGATAGACCTTAAAGGCTTCCCATGCTGTTTCTATATTATCTGGGCTAAGATTATGTTGGAAAAATGTGGCTATCTTAGTTTCTATGCCTTCATCATTGTTTAATGATAGTTAATCAGACAGGATTAAACAGCCATATCTTGCCCTGGTATTGTGAAGGGGAGTCACTGAACCATGTTAGTTGCAGGGGTGCATGATCCAAAATTCACTGTGGGAGATATTTAGCTGTGTGGATATTTGGGAGTAGATCTCTAGAAACAAACACCATATCTATCCTAGACAAGGACAAGTGTGAAGCTGAGAAGCATGGGAATCTCCTATCTGTAGGGGGCACGTGTCTCCAAGCTTCCTGAAGGCCCACATTGGACATCAGTGCTAAAAGATTGGTAGTTCTGTAGCCTTGCTTTGTTCCTTGGCCCGTTGCCTGTCTAGGCATTCATCAAATACTGTGTTAAAATCACCAGTGGCTATTACTTGAGCCCATGGGTAGTTAGCTATATATGACATTAGTAGGGTTATACATTTGTCATTGTAGGGTGGTGGAATGTGTCAAGGTAACAATGTATGAAGAGGAAGTGCCCTTGTGAATCTGAAAGTAAAGATAGGAGTTTAAAGTTTGCTGACTTTCTGATAAGTGGGGTGACCCCTCCTGTATATGACGAGAAAGATGAGTGAAAAGCCCATCCCACCCATGGCTAGTAGTTTATTCTATGTCAGGTTGGTTTCTTGTAGCATTATCACCTCTGAAGTTCTTTCAGACCAATTTACGTTTCACACAATCATTGAGGCCACAGATGTGTTAGAATTGAAAGTGCTTTAGCCATTATCAGTGTTTACTCTACGGGCAAAACAGCTTCTGTGTACCTGGGGAAGGGATAATTTTTGCCTCCGTAACCCACCAATTATGAATTAAAGAGTTAGCCAGGTCACATCTAGACCAATAGGGCCCTCTGATCCAATTTTTTTCTGTAATTTGATAACTTATTGTAAGACCCCTGTTTGTTTTAAACCAATGTAAAGTGCTGCTGATGTGTAAATAAATGAAGATGAACTGGTCAAGTACTTTGTTGCCTTCTGTTCACTGGTAGTGAGAAACTAGAGACATTTGTGGCATTTTTTTACAGTTCAATTACTATTAATGGGGTTGTTTAAATGAACTTTTAGTATGATGTAGAGTGATATTCTGAGATTACGTGCTATTGGTTTCCCTTTTTATTATTTTATGAGTTTATTGGTTTATGAGTTACTTAGCTTTTTATTCAACTGCACACCAGTTTGCAATTTTAGCAATATGGTTGCTAGGGCCCAAATTACTCTAGCAACCATTAACTTTCTCAATAAGACACTGCAATATGGATAGGAGAGGGGCTGTATAGAAAGAATAGAAATAAAAAGTATAAAAAACAATTAGTGTGTAGCATTTGTTTTTTAGATGGGGTCAGTGAACCCCATTGAAAGCTTGCAAAAGGAAGAAGAAGAAATAATTCAAAAACTATAAATAAATGAATGCCAGTTGAGAAGTTGCTTACAATGAGTCATTCTATAACACACTAACAGTTAACTTGAAGGTAAGCAACACATTTAATGCACCTTGCACAAGATTATTGGGAGGGTTGAGTGATGGTTGCACAGTCCTGCAACTACAACTGTGTCTTATAAAATGGACCTGGGGACCACTTCCATTTCCTGCAAACAGGAGCAAAGTCAGTGTAAATGTCAATAACTTTCATAAGAGTTTAAATGCTTTTTTACTGACATCACTGCCAGGAAATCTGTGCATCACAAGTAGGGTTGCCACCTTTTCTTGAAAAAAATACCGGCCTTCCTATATATTTATCTTTTTTTCCTATTAATAACATTGGGCTCAGCCATCAAAAATACCGGCCAGGCCGGTAAAATACCAGCCAGGTGGCAACCCTAATCACAAGTGATACTGACAATTCCCCCAAACCTGTACTGTTCTACTCTTGCCCAAGTGGCACTGAGGAAGGATTCAGCTTTTCGCATCCCACTAATGCATTTCTGGATTGGGCTGGGGGACCTGTGCTGGAGGTGTAATGATTATAAAAGAGCACCGTCTACCTTTGGAAGAAGACTTCACAACCCATGGGATCAGCTTTTAGCTCAGATGCTGGAGCTCTTATTAAGGTTCCTGGTCTGGTCCAAAATAATAACCTAGCCCACAGCAGCAAAACCTATTACTAGTCTGCTAGTTGCAGTTTCTAATTGTCTTTTGTGATATATAATAATAAATCAGGGAAGTAAGCAGTGTGAAAAAAGACACCTGGGAGATGTCATCAAGTAATCAAACAAAAGATAAGATAATGGATTCCTGACATTTTTTGTCTTTTACATGACACCAGAAAACTTGATATAAAACAGACTCAATCCTCATACTGCTCAGCTGTCTGTATGTCTGTCTGTCTATCCTGCTGTCCAGGGATTTAAAGGCCATGTGCAAAGTAGACATGTCTCTCTATGGATTTTTTTGTCAAGTCAGCCTGGTAACATTTGGTATACTGAATACAGTAACTGACTAGCCACAGGCATGCAGTTGGGCAGCACTGTATCAAACAATGAACTACTGTGCAAAACAATACTGTACACTATTTTTTGGAATCTTTCTTATATACAAAACAAAAACATAATTAAGAGTGTAAAAATTCAGAAGCCTTTTTCCATCTTTTTTTTTTAAAAGCTTTTATTTTTTTTGAACTTTTCAAGTGAGAATAAAGTTGAGAGTAGAAAGTAAGAAGAGATAAGAGAAGGAGAAGTCTCAAGAGTCACTTGGAGAGGGTATTGCAACATACAATTTATGTTTAAATATCATACATTTTCATCGTACTATTGTGTGTGGGCCTCTACCCATGTGCCCCAGATAGCATCAAACTAAGAAGGGCATCCTCTTGTAATGTAAGTTAGTTTTTGCTTTGTAAGAGAATCATTAATTATATGTTTCCAGAAGCCGAGGAGGGAGCAGTCGTTGACTTCCATTGCAATAAGATCGTTTTCTTGGCATAGTAGAGTAGTTGTAGATAGCATAGTCTTTGATATTTGCCTATTGTGCAATCCAGTTTTATTCCCAGCAGGCATGTAAGCGGAGAGTAGATGCCAGGTAAGTCCAGGTCATTTGCCATATACCGTGTCACTGCACCCCAGAACTTCTGTATTTCTGGGCATTCCAAAAATACAAAATACCTTCCTGTAGCATTTTTACACTTTGAGCAGACTTCTGAGGTAGTTGGGAACAGCTTAGCCAGCCTATAAGGGGTGTAGTAAACTCTATTCAAGAACTTAATTTGAATAAACCTGTCTCTCATTGAGATCGTTATATCAGGAACCTGTTTTAATGCATCCTTCCACATTTCCCCATCTTATTTAGGAATATCTCTCTCCCACTTTTGTTTGATTTTTTCCAAAGGGTTAGTGCCCTTATTCAACAAAATTGTGTAGCATATTGAAAGTGGCTTCCGCCATCCTGCTTGTGGCAAGTATCCCTCCAGTGTTGTTTCTGCAATTCGCAGAGGTCTATTAGGAAATTGTGATAGGAATGCATGTTTAAGTCGGAGATAGCGGAAAATCGTGTTAGAGGGGAGATTGTATTCCTGTCTCAGAGCTGGGAACTGTTTAAGTTCTCCTTACTCCACAGTATCACCCAGAACCTTAATGCCATGATTGGCTAACATCAGGGACTAATTGTAGTTGGGGTAGATTACTATTGCCCCATCAGGTTAGAGGGTCTTTCCATACAAGTTGCTGAGCTTTTTGGAATGCACTGGCTACTGTTAGGTGGTATGGTAGTATAGTATGGGGATGGCCCCCTATACAAAGATCTGGCTAGGCCTTCAAAGGACCCACTGCCACTGTTATCTAATTTCGGGTTAATTCACCAGTGTGCGAATACCATTTGGCTGGCCAGGAAGTACATTTTAAGGTCAGGTAAGGCTAGGCCTCCTCCTGTTATTGGGACACAAAGCGTTTTAAATGCAATGCGTGGGTAACCCCCCTTCCACAGGAAGTTTCTAAGTAATTTTTCCAGCCTACTTGCGGTGTTATGGGAAAGTTTTGAAAGGCATACAGGAATTTTGGAAGGCTAACCATTTTTAATATGTTCACCCTGCAAGGCAGTGAGAGTGGAAGTTCCTGTCAGGTATCTAGTTTGGCAACAAGCGCTTTTACTATAGGGTCTAGGTTTAGCGCAGTATACTGCTGTATGTGTATCTCAATTCCTTGAAGGTATTGACCACTTGCAAGTTACCAACTCTGCTGGGGCTGTTATCTGGGAATGGGTCTTGAGTCCTGAGAATTCCCCGAATGTGTGTACCGTATTTAGGAGAGCTGTCAGAGCTTGGTTGGGGTTTGCCAAATAGATTAACATGTCATTGGCGTATAGTGATAATGTTTGTGTTACTGCTCCCAGGGTTAGTCCTTCCACCTGCTGGGTTACCCTAATTCGTATTGCTAATGGCTCTATGGCTAGGGTGAAGAATAGAGGTGAGACCACACTAGATAAAACTCCATTTACTAGCACCTGAGGTTTTGCATATAGTGCACGTACCGAAGCCCTAAACCTTGGGCCTATGTTATACCATGCCAGTACCTCCCATAGATATGGCCAAAGGCTTTAGCCGTGTCAAGCGATATCACAACTCTGTGCCCTCTGTTATCATGCTAGATTGACAAGTTAGTGTATAGACGTCTCAAGTTTATGTCGGTTGATTTGTTGGGCATGACACCGGTCTGGTCAGGATGCACTAACTCTTCTATGAGCCCTTTCAGCTGGTTGGACAGAACGAGATAGGGGTTTTCCGTATAATAGGTATTTCCGTAATTTGGATATACACTGAAAAATCATTTTAACATTAATATAAACAGAATTGTTTTGCTTTTAATAAAGACAAATTATATCTTAGTTTTGATCAAATACATGTTACTGGTTTAGTATTACAGAGAAAAGGAAATCAATTTTAGAAATGTTAATTATATGATTAAAATGGACTGTATGGGAAACAGCCTTCTGGATAACTGATAACAGATTCAGTAATGTGCTTCAAAGACAAAGATGTATTTTGGGATTCCTATCAAGTTCCTATTCCTATTAGATGATCAGTAATGCTCGCTAGAGCTGCTAAAAAAATCTAAAGCCACCTAAACTATCAGCTGTTTGACTTTTAGTTCCACAAGTGCCGCAGTTTTCCCCCCTCTTTTTGTGATTGTGTTACTTATAGACAGATATAGAAGAGTGAAAGTTTTACTGTTTCCATGGTAATCCAGTACTGATCTGAGAGTAAGATGAGGATTGCTATGGAAACAGTAGGCAGAGAAGCATCCTGAACACCCATCCCCCAAACAGTGTCACACTGCCACACATCATACCCAACACCCTCTCTTTCACATTGCTCCCCCCAAAGACTGTTAACTCGGTTATCTTCCCCCCTCAGCTGGTGTTTTACAGTACGTGGTCCTTGGAGACAGTAACACAGTAGAGGTTTCATGAAAACAGCTTTAACAGTTGAAGACGCATTCGATTTTAATTTGTATTTTGCAAGTGTTGACCCCAGCCTCAAAGTTATGCCCTTCAAAATTCCATTATTATTATTATAAGAAACTAATGCAAGGCCCAGTCCCATGCAAGTATTACATATTTATTTTATAACTGAAGCATACTTCTAGCAAATAGTTATGGGTATTTCACATACTCTTGACAGTATGGGACCTGTTATCCAGAATGTTTAGGTCATGGGTGTTATGTTTGGTAGCCGAGGATGAGGAGAGTATAACAGTGCTTTATTAACAGGCCATTTGTATGAACACCACAAAAAAAGTTTTGCAGTGCGGCGCGGCACTGTTTGTGCATGCATGCTGAGAGGCTCCATTTGTTCATGGTTTGTATTGTTGCTGTGTCGCGGCTTCACTGTGGGGGGGCCCTGTACAGCAGTCCCGGTGGGACCCGGGCCCCCCAGTCCGACCCTGGGTATGGAGGAAAGGTTGTTGCTACAGTTGGACTGCTTGAGAAAGGGACGTGTTCCCCGAAATGTTGCACTACTGCATAATAAAATTACAAGGGCTTGCCCTGCTAACGCAACTCCTGTGTGCCAGTGATAATTCTTGTAACCTACAGTTGGACCGCCATGACTTAGGGGCAGATTTGTCAAGGGTTGAATTTCAAAGTTAAAAAACTTCGAATTTTTTTAATTCAATTAATTTTTTAATTCAAATTCGACCCTTGGTGAATCTGCCCCTTCACATATCAAATGGCTATGTTTAAAGTCCCAATGCCAGACTTTCAGTCCTCCAAAAAAGGAATTATAAAACAAGCACCTACTTTGGGGCCAATGAGCAACAGTCAAGTCGTTGGTGAGCAACATGTCACTGTGAAGCTACTGGTTGGGGGATCACTTCTCTAAATATAGAAATAGCTGTGCCTTCTTGTTAAATCTCATGATTGAAGTTTCATGTGGACAGAATAAGGAATGTATTAAGGGCAGAACTCTCATATGCAGATACTTCCAAGTAGACAACACTCTACAAAGATCCTATTGCTGCATCGGCTGTAGAGCTTCTCTCTTATCCAGGTTATAGCACTATTGCAACCAACCACACTTGGTCATGGTGTTTCTACTGCATTTTAATCAATCAACCAACTGATTGGACATGGTAGCATTTACTAAACACCATCAAATCAGTTGGACAGCTGGACAGTTTTGAACAAATGATACACCCAAGGGCTCATTTATGTCCACAAGTGCTGTGAGAACATTCACCATGTTTTTCCCCCCAGCGTTTGTACCCACAATTCCAGCATCATTGTGGTTGCAAGGGGATGAACAACCCAACAACCCAACGTGGCACCTGATGCAATTGGCTGATTCTGCAAAATTAACAGATGTACAAATGTACATAAGTCTGTCTCTCATCTATGTTTGCTGTGTGAGTGAAGTCTGCACCAGAATTCTCTAAGTGCAAGTGTGCTGCAACCATTGACGCTGGGCATGAATAGAACCCCTGTGCCAATAGGTGCACAGCACTTGATTTAGCACAGAATACTGGAAGATCATCTTGTAACTTTGTTAAACATCTTTGCAATACCAAGACTACACACATGCTCAGTGTGGTCTGGGCTTCAGTTGGGAGGCTAAGCTTAGGGTTCATCATAAATGAGCAAAACAGCACTGTCTAATAATATCTGCCATAGAAGCCAACACAGCAAGACTGATTAATAATAAGAATATAAAGCCTGAACTGGGTCTGTGGATCCAAATCTCTACACAGTCACAGGCTACTCTGCAGGGAAACAAACAAAGCTGCTTGAGCAAGGTGGGTGGCTGCCCCCTTCCATTTGAAAGTATGATTGTATCCCTGCAGAGCAGTTAAGGACTGTCTGAAGTTTCCTATCCGAGCTGTTAGAGCAAGTAAAATGAATAGGGAATTTCACTGCATACAGTCAGGTTTATTATAAAAACAGTAGACATTTTTTAATCGAAGATATATTTCTTTTTCATTAAGGAAAGTAAAAATGGGATTTTTTTTAGACTATCTTGTTCAATAAAGCCTCATTTTCCTTCAGTTACATTTAGTCTTTTTCAAATCTCAGCCACTCTTGTTTTTTCTTTCCCCCTTCCCTTTTCATTTTCACCTTCTCTCATTCTCACCTCCTCCTTTTCATATTCTTTTCCCTTTTCGCTATTTTACACCCACGCTCACTCTCTCTTCTACAGCGCAGCCCCCTTCTCCCTCCACTTCTCCTCCCCTCCTTTCCCCCTGTCTTCCAGCATGTTTCAGATAACATTATTATATTCTTCATCAATCTCTATTTCCTTGCTCAGTTGCGGAATTATTAACACTTACCCAATGGCTGTAATTTCATACACAGCACACAGCAAGAGCTCACCTTTTCTCAGCGCAGGGGTATTTATGCATTATGAAAGTGCTTAGGATTATAGTACAGATATCTACATAAACCTTATTCCAAAGAAATCAATATTGTAGGATAGATGTCAAATAGGTAGCAACCCGAAATCTCTCAAGCTGAGTGGTGTTTCAACAAAACAGCCTCTGCAGTGAGCATAGGAGTACAAAGGCAGTAAAAAAAAAAACAATATTTGCATATAGGGATGAAAGAGAGCTGCACTCCTGTAGCTGTAACAATATAACAAAGAGGAGTGGCTTATTCTACCACAATAGGTTTGGTCACTGAATGTGTAACATGATTATATTCAACTGTGAGTACTGTGTGGAACACAAATATTATGACGTACATGCTGACACATTTTGTTTTGATTTATGCAAAATACCGAAAATGTACATCTGCAAGCTAATGGAATTTGCTGCGACCAAAAGAGAACAGCCATGCCATGACATATGTTTATCTTATGCTTTGTGCTTTTCGGCATTTCCCAGGCTTCCTACATGCTAACTCTTTGAATTTTGTTTTTTGCTGAATTAATGCAGGACCAGATTTGTGGGCAGATATCTCCAAAGGGGACCTAGTCCCCAAAGGAAGCTGACACACTGGGCCATAAGCATCAGAGGTGAGACGATTGAGAACGGTGTGGGTGGGCGTGAGAAGGGGGGCTGGATTGGGTGCAAGCAGAGGGCAGCGTAGGAGGGCAGTAACTTTAAAATCTGGCCTTGAATTTATGTACAAAGCAGGAGAGTACTCATGCTGCCCATACATATTACATTCATTATATATTATATACTATAATTTCAGTGCAGGCGAAGGGATAAGACAGTACTAATGCAAAACAGTGCATGCATTAGTCATTAATGCAGTATTTTATTTTGGGCCCTTTCTGGCTGTCCATTCTGTTAGCGATTTCAGACCATGTATCTTTGGACTCTAGCTTGTTGTGCTAGCTTGTTGTAAGGGGCAATAACAAGGGTGAGTTGAAATTAAGTAGGTTGTGGTCACTGAACATGATAAAATTACAGCTTAGGCAAGACTTCACAAAAACCTGGTACAAAAGAGCTACACAAAAGATAATATAGCAAGTAGATAGGGTTTGCTAGGATAAATGTCAAGCCTGACTGTGTGACAAAAAGGTCATGTAAGTTACAGCTCATATAAGTCAGTAAAATGATCTCAATAAACAGTTGATCTACTCTACTCTGCTCTATAATAAGTAGTTAAAAGACTGCCTTGCAATTTGATGCTGTGGGTTACTGTGCCATGCAATGGCAGGGTAGGGCTGCTATTTGATTGCAGGGATCAATCAGGGCTGGATACCCCCACCTAGTTTTAGGGATTTTCATGTCATGCCTGTCCCACCTGCAAGCCAACGCTGCTCGTATCTGTTCATCGGCTGGAATAAATCAAAGATGGCCATGAATTACACTGTGGAATCACAGCCATCTTGTTTTTTTTACTCATGTTACAGCTACACAGAGGAGGTTGAAAGTCAAGCAGTATTGGAAAAGAAGAAAAGTTTGTGGTATTCTGCTTTAGTGAAGTAATGCTTTCAGTATATCCATTAATGCAGTGATCTTAATGGCAATTCTGGGGCTAATGGAGTTTTCATGTCCATCTCTGAAGTGATCTTACTGTCATGAAATGCAAGAGCCTCAGCGTGGAATGTATTGGGCCACTGTGTCTTTTTGTGCACTTTGTGCTTCTGATGCTACCATTCCAAACATGGGAAAGGATGCATTTTTGTAAAATGGGAATGGTATTTGGTGGAGTGGTCCCTCTACACTTTTTATTTCTGAGGTTGGTGCTGGAAGGCAGATCCCCCCCAAAAAGCACTACCTTGGTTTGGGTCCCATTTATTCTTAATCTGCCTTTGAGATCAGTGCCATTTTATGATGGAATAATCATTACATATGATGCTGAGGTGTCACTGTGAGATTTGATGCTGACACTGTAATACTTGATGAAATAAATTGAGCTGCAGCACTGCGAAAATTGTGATTAATCTGTGTTTATTTGTGCCAGAAAAATAGACATTTCAGGCTCTTACCCTTTTTCAAGGCTTGAGAAAGGGCAGGAGCCTGAAACTTTTCCTATTTTTCTGGCACAAATAAACAGATTAATCACCATTTTCAGAGTACAATTTCTTTGGTAGTACCCAGTTTCCTTGGCGGTGGGGAAGCAGCCTGAACCCATGCTACAAAAATAAAATATATAGCTGAAGCAACTTCATTAGACTACTTGATGCCTGGAAGTCACTAAGTCACTTTGTGGCAGGGGTGGGCAATTTGAGGGCATGGCATAGTAAGGAAATGGAATAATGTGCCAAATTGTATGTTCCTACAGAACCAAGAAGGGGTATGACCTAATGAACACAGTCAGCCATGGCCAATACCATAATTTTTGCCTGTATAGTTCTTCAGAAAATAAGAGTCGCATTGCAAATGGTGATCGGGATACAAGTATACTAGGTGAAGGACCTATATGAATGGGTGTATCACTTTACTGGCCAGAACAGTAACATGTTTAGTAGTCCCTGTACCTGTATCTTATCTTATATTTTACACACGTCATCCTGCCTCTTCTTACAGATACTGATTATATAACAATTCACTCACTATGATGTATTTTTTTATAGAGAGTACTAGGGATGTACCAAATATATAATCTTTGGATTCAACCAAACACTGAATCCAGGGCCGTTTTAATAAAGAAGGAATTGCCCTAGGCCCACAGGACTGGAAGGCCCACCATCAGACCTTTCTGCTATAAAGTTGGCCTCATTTTAATAAGCTAGAAGAGCTCAATGTAACAATTTATTTTGCCATGCATTTTTTATTCAAATAAATGTTCCTAATGAGTCATTTTTAAATTTGTTTTGGTATTTGTTTTTGTTTGGGTCCACTGCTAGACACCTTTTTCAGTCCAATTCAGAATATTTATTTATTTCCTACCTTAAATATTCTGGATTCTCCTTCTTTTAAAAGATTCTGTGAGAGCTCATTAATCAGATCTTTGCCCTAAGCCCTCTCAGACCTTAAAGTATCATCGTCGGAATCATCCCCAAATCTGAACCCTAATAAGCTCATAAATATTTGATAAATATAAAAAACATGCTTTAATTTTGAGCAAAAGTGTAACTGCACTTGATTCAGTATGGGAGACAGAAAGGACTGAGCAATACCAGGCGCACTTTATGGAAGTGTAAAGAGCTAATTTTGACTAAAATAATGAATGTGGTTTTATTTGCAACTGACTGAGGGGAAAATTGCACAAACTCAACTGCAGTATAAGACGAAAATAACTCCTATCGTTTTTTGACTAAATTATAAGCCTATATATTCATATTTATGGTTTAAAGGATGTGCCCTGTACAGTGGTGTAGCCATACCTCTAATGCAGTACTCTCCAACTTCTGTGGTACAGAGGGCTGGAATTTTTCTGGCCTATGTGGTGGAGGGCCGATAATGGAAGCCAGTGTTGACCAGTCCCTGTTTTAAACATCCACTTGTGACAACCACACCCATGCTACCACAAGAATGTTTAAGACTACACCCACGTTACCACAAGAACTTTTAAGACCATGCCCATATTACTGGTGGTAGCACACCAAAAAAACAAATGGTTAATGCTCACAGCAGGGATATCACTCATATGTGAAAAATGTAAGTCATATTGAATCCACATGCCTCCTCCTTCCCTGTGGATAACACAGCAACCCAGCACATGATTAAACACCTTAGGGGCCCCTAAAAAGTATTTTCAAATGCTAACAAACCCCCACAGGAAGAGCATATCACACACAGGCAGAGAAGGACACACACAGGGAGCATAGGGTAGGCAGAGTATGGCACACAGGGAGCATAGGGAAGGCAGAGTATGGCACACACAGGTAGCATAGGGCAGGCACACACAAGGAGCATAGAACAGGCAGTGAATGTCATACACAAGGAGCATAGGGCAGGCAGAGTACAGCACACCCAAGGAATTGTCTAAATTTGAGCTGGAAACCATGCAAGGGCCAGTTAATCTCAATACTGATACCTTTTAAAATTTACACAAGGTTAGCAAGGCAGACTATATTGTGGGGGCCACACAAGGTCTGGCCCACATGCAGCCAGTTGGACTGCACTACTCTAATGAACACCATGAGTAATAAACACTCTTTTTTTCAAACTCCTTGACTGTAATTATCTCAATAAGCCTCAATGGCAATTAGGAGGTAGTTTAGGTATATTAGACTCCTATATTTAAATAACTTATGAAATATGCAGTTACTGCCTCAGGACTGACTTTTTTTTATTAGCATAGAAAGCAAAAGGGTAATGTATTTAGCACAGTACTAGCAATGTCTGCTTTTGAGGTCTGCGAAGCATTGTACATGGAGTATATTCAAGGAGACATCTGACATATCGGAAGAGGCAGTTAAAGTATGTCACCGATAGATCATTGATTCCTCTTGTCTCTTTAACACTTAGCACTTTAATGTAACTATAATTTGTATGTATTATTGTATTGAACCCTGTTTGTTGTATTTATTTATTGTTCTGCTAGTGCTGTGTACATAAGTAGCACTATATAAATAAAAATATACATATATATATACATATTTTTTCTTATCATGATAAAATATTATCATGTATCATATCTTCTCAAGTAAAATAATAGGTTACAGTAAAAAAAAAAAAGCATGGGTATCCTCTTCAGACATTACATATATTTATTTTTTCTGGTTTAATGTTACATATTGGAAGCCTCACGGAGAACGTCCCTGTATTCTGCATCAAATGTTTGCTCCATAGTACTGCATCACTCCTGAGGCAGGATAACATAACAGTCTTGTGCAGTCCTGCAAGGCATTGCAAATTCTAAAATCTGTTTTGCATTTCTGTGCTACCCCCCAGAGCTGAATTACTTCAGTACATCTACCATTGGTTTCAAAAGGTTCCATATGTATCCAGCTATTAATGTCTGTTAGTGTGCAGTGATTCAATGTGTCAGTGTTTGTTTTCCAGTCATGTCTTTAGTCAATTTTTGTGCATCTGCCAATAATTACTGTTGGGAATGAGTAACTGTGTCTGGATGCCAATGTATGTGTGGCAGAACACAGTAATGGGTAAAACACCTAAATGTGATACAAACAAAGCAATCAACTGTTTAATGAGTCACCTAATGTTACTCTGCATCTATCCCTCCCTCCATTTCACATCCCTATAATGTTTCTTGTCAATTATTTCGCTTCCTCCTTACACTAATTATAACTTTAACCCACAGCCATCTACAGTGTCGGACTGGCACATCAGGGGCCCACCCAAAAACCTTTCACTAGGGGCCCACCAAAAAATTTTAGAACAGGGGCCCACTGTCAGTACTATTATTCTTCTACTACTCATTCAACCTCTACTAGTGTATTTTCTTTACATACTATAATCTATTACATCTATTTCGCCTATAGAAATAGTGACTGGCCATGAACTTGGCCAAACTAGCAGCATGAGGGCCCATGGACACCTGGGCCCACCGGGAATTTTCCTGGTATCCTGGTGGGCCAGTCCGACACTGGCCATCTATAGCATGGTGCAAAAGAGAACACCCCCAAGAATGCTATGAGACCTGTCATCCAGAATGCTCAGGAACTGGGGTTTTCCAAATAAGGAGTCTTTCCGTAAATTTAGATCAGTACTAAAAAAAAACATTTAAAAAATAAAAACAACAGTAGAATTGTTTTGCTTCAAATAAGAATTACGTTAGATCTTCGTTTGGATCAAATACAAGATATTGGTGTATTATTACAGAGGAAAAAGGAAGTCGTTTTTCAAAAATGTAATTATTTGGTTAAAATGGAGTCTATGGGAGATGGCCTTCCATAATTCTGAGCTTTCTGAATAATGGATCCTATACCTGTACCAATAAGCCTGTTGTTATGAACAATGTCAAAGGAGCAAATATAGGTCAAATGGGTCTCCTGAGTTATGAATTATTTCAGCACCAATTTTGAGCTGATTTGAGGATTTCTAAGGAAGCAGTATGGCACAGTTCATTCAAAGCAAGCCCAGGCAGATCCAACACTTGAAGACCAGCATATGAAGCTCATTCTAAGATTCAAAGCCAGCTGAACACAGGCAAGGCACTCAACAGTCTTCTTTATACTAACCATTTCCTACTAATTTGTACATTATTTGTTTCAGCTTCAAAATAATGTATGGAATTACTGAGAAATTAGATGTTTTGCTAGTTAGGAATGTTTTTTCAGTCTTCCAGTGTTTTATACATAATGGAGCTTATGTTTTTACTGTTCCAAATGAATGAAATTTTAACTATTAAAAGCCATCTGAAAAAAGAATCCCCTATACAAATACAGTGCAAAAAAACACTGGGAAACTGTAGCCTTCCTACACTATTAAAAGAGTGATTTGTTTGCTAAGCACATACGCTTTCCACTTGTGGCAACTTGTCTATAAAGAGACATATTTCCCTTTGTCTTCAGTTCACCGTCATTTTTATTAGAAACTGAACTGCATTTATGGGCTGGCATAGGGGACACAAGCACACGAATTAGAATCATATGGATACGCATACCAGTATCCAATAGATTTGTGGTATTCATAGGTAGGATGTTTTCCCTTCATACCCAAGGACACAAGGGAAATAAGAAAATGCCCAATGCAAGTTTTGAGTTCATTGTTCATGCTGTTTGATAGAAGGGAGACTGACAAATAGTTATGGAAGCTATTATCCATAAAGCTCTGAATGCATCAGTGCACTGGCGTTAATACAGAGGAAACAGACCCTGTGCGTGATGCAAGGGGCCTGGATCTCAAAGGTCTACTTTTTGTTAGGATCCCCCCCAGCCACTGTCTACTTACCTCTGTGCGAGTAGTGGGGAGAAAGTGTATGGGTGGGTATAGTAGCAGGGGGGATACTGTGAGTGCCAGGCCCCATGCAACAATATTTTTTGGGGGAGTCTGGTGCATTTAGTTATGCCATTGCATCCAGGGCTGGACTGGCAATCTGCGGGTTCTGGCAAATGCTATAGGGGCTGATGTAAGTTGCCACAGACAGTCACTATTTATTGGGCTGGTGGGGGGCTGTTTGGACCTCTGTATACCTGAAATACCAGGGCCTATTTTGATTCTCCGTCCAGACCTGACTGCATCAATACCCAAAAGTATCTGCACACTCCACATAAAAGGTCACCTTGTCAGGTGGAATACTGTTCCATGCTGTTTCCCAAAGTACAAGAATTGTTTTTAAGGAAAGTGTGAATTTATGCACGATTGGAGGCAGGGCTGCTCCGGCCATGAAGCAAGGTGAGAATCTTGCCTCAGGCGGCACGGAGTGGCCAGTTACCAGGGGTGGCAAAAAGCTGCCTCTGGTAACTTTAAGAGCCGAATTTCTATTTTTTAAAACAAAAATTCGGCTCTTCTAGTGCAGCTAGCGCAATAGCGCTCACTGCACTAGAGATGTGGCTCGACTCGCTCCGACCCTACAAGTTAGAAGCGCAGTCGGGGGGGGGCAGCATTGGGGCTTCTACCTCAGGCGGCAGCAGCCCCTGGAACGCCCATGATTGGAGGCAAACTAACCTCGCCATAAGGAGGAGGCTGGCATTCGTGTATGAGTAGGGAAACCAACTAGGGTTGCCACCTGGCTGGTAAAGATGATTTAGATGGTTTCATGCCAATGCTATTAATGGGGAAGAAAAATAAAAACATAGAAAAGAGGGTCAGCTGGCAACCCTAGTACCAACAGAATGCTTTCCAGTGATGAATTTACAATTATCCAGCCTATGGAATATCTCTAAAAAAGTGATAGAATATAATTTTGTGTATGAATTTATTTATATTTATAAGGCAAGATGTTAGCTGTGTTGAACTGTATCTTTGCCATGCTACTAACAGAGGATGGTGGGAGCTGCAGTAGGCTGGGGGATGTTAAGCTGGACATCTATGCTGCCTCCCCACCATCTTCCATAAAAAATGCCAGATCCGTTGTGTCCTGCTGAAAGTGCCATAGAGATTGCTATGAGAATGCAATTGCAGCAGCCGAGTGAGATTCTAGGGCGGCCCTCCAGCTATTGTTATAAACCCACAGCATCTGTGAACAGCTGTAATCAAGCAGAGAGCCGCCGATGGGCTTCCCTTTGGGCTTTGGGGCTGTTTGACAGGCTGACAGCACATGGACCCATGGGACTTACATCATTCATTCACACAATAATAAGGACCCTGAACTGCATCCCAGTCAATAACTCCTCCTCCCCGGCATGAGCCAGCGCTACATGGGTCCCTGAGGTGCCCTCACCCTACCCCAGCCACAGTGCGTATTTGATGTCCATCATCAGGAAACACCCGCCCGCTCCAGTTCTCCTGGGTTCCTTTCAGTGAAGTTGATTCCTTGTTTTGCTGCAGTGTCATTGTTATTCCGCACTCGCCTGCTGATGTCACACCTCTCCCCCCCCCCCGCGCATGACGTCATCCTGCCATTGCTTCTCCTTATGATGTAGAATTCTCTAGCTTTCCCCCCAAACCTCTGCACAGAGCTGGGAGCCCCTGTCTTGTTGCTGCTTCCTGCAGGCTCCCCGGGTATTGCCCAGTGCCCACCCCGGAGCTTCCCTGTCGGCTGGAGGCAGTCGCTCGCTCTGTGTACTGCGTGACAACCATCCATCTTCTACTAAACCGCCATTATCGTCCCCACTTGGGAACCCCCTCGTCTCATCGGAACGAACCCCCCCCCAGATCTGTCCAAAGACGCCAGGTCTTGTCGGAACCCTCAAGTGCTGCCATTATGTCTGAAATCCTGCCCTACAGTGATGACAAGATGGGGCACTATGGTTCCGATGGGGAGGTCGGGCAAATTTCTTTTAGCTGTCGCCTACAAGACACAAGCTCCTTCTTTGGGGGCAACCAGCAGAAAAGACCCCCCAAACTGGGGCAGATTGGGAGAGCCAAGAGAGGTGAGCAGATAATTTACACACGTGCACCTGTTCATTCATGTACATCCCAGTGCTACAGCCTGACCTTTCCCCTCACCAGTGACCCTCTTCTATCACTCATGGATCTGGTGTCTCATTCATGCCCTTATTCATATCGTGCTATTGGCCATCTCTTCATACAACCGATGTTCTTTCATTGTATGTCCCTCTCCCTCCCAGTCCTTCTGCTGTGTCTCCATTATCATCTGCCTCTGTATCCCTCTTTGTTAATGATTTTCTTCCTCACCTTTCAGCCATTTCTCCAGTGTTTCAGTCTCATTCCTGCTTTCCCCTTGTGCATCCTCCCTCCCTTCCCCAGATCCTCTGTTATGTTTTCTCTTCCATGGAAGCTCATTCACTGGCTCATGTGACAGCAGTGCAGTATGTCTATAGCCCTGAGCTTGTGTTGTGTATTGATATATAGATATTTGTGTATTAATATATAGATGTTTGTGTACCGATATTTAGAGAGAGGTGCCGCTTGATCCTGTACAGAGTGTGTGCATCTGCCCAGTGTGTGTGTGTGTGTGTGTGTGTGGTGTGTGTGTGTGTGTGTGTTGTGTGTGTGTGTGTGTGCCACTGACCATTCACAAAACACACACAAGCCAAACCAGACAAACAATAGTGATCCAGATAAGCTGCTCACTGTTTATAACTATCTGCACACTAAACACACACATAAAAGCATCATATATGTGCGGCAGTTTTTTGGGCTGCGGTTCTTGCAGTGTAGTTATTAAAACCTCTGTTATACTGTAGATGCTTGCCCAGCACTAAATATACATATTTGCTGAGCTTATTTCTAGAAATGTTGAAGGGGTGAAAGAGCTGCAGAGATTTGCTGGCAATCAGTCATGTCCTAAATGCAGGCAGAGATAACTAAGTGCCACAGCCATACCGATACAACTGTAACATTCAGTGCACATGTTGCACAACTGGACATTGGAAATGGCACTGATTCATTTCTAGCCACATATACACAGACAGGAGAGTGTACTTTCAACTCATATCACATTGCCATGTGCCTATGTATACAGATATATAATATTACCAGCTCTGCCTCCAATAACAACATCATTATTGAGTCATTGCAATCAAGTCCATTCCGTTCAACCAAATTTCGCTTCATATATTTCACTAAATGAACGAAACAATCATGGATTTTCTTACGGCAGAATTAGATTGGATTCACAATCTGGTATGTTATAAACCTGTAGGCTAATGAGAATTCCAGTTCCAGAGACTGCACTTGAAAATGGCATCTCCAAGCGAGCCAGCAGAGATATTATGGACAAAGAGACGCACAGCTGTGCACATAGGTAGCAATAGAAACAAAGGGGAATGTCGATACACTGGTTACACATGGTCCTATCTATATACAAAAATGAACCAGGGTTTATGAAATATATGGGAAGTAGGTGCTTCTACACAGGTGCTTCAGAATTTAATAATATTTTGCTTAAGGGCATGTATAAAAATGCCGGCCATGCCTGGAAGCCAATGATTTAGTTTATAATAGCAAGAGGAATTTGCAGCGACTTTGATAGACAAATAGTCTCTGGCCAATTTAGCAGCCGTTACAGTGAGGAATATGGCGTAACTTGCTGATGTTTTAGGAGGAGCAACTACTAATGTGATGCTGTCATAATATTCTAAGGGAAAAGGGCTTTTTTGGTCAGAACCATATACTACTTAACTGTGATAGCAAATGACTGCATGCAGATAATAAACACTGCTAATTAGAATGCCCCCCCATGTACACTGCCCCCCCCCCCCCAATGTATAGCTGCATGTAGGGTGAAAACAGAAAGGGTAATCGAGTGACATGTGTCAAGCACTAAAGGTAGAAGAATTTTATGGCTGGGTCACAGAGCATAATCACATTATTATCCAAAGTAAGAGCAAGAAAACAGGCATCTGGTCAGATGAGTCATCTTCACCCATTCTTAAGAAGAGGAGTATGTGTGCTACATACCAAAATAAACCTCACAGTCTTTTTTCTTGCTCCCACTGTGCAGTGATCTGATTTTCATCAGATTGTAACACTGCAGAATAATAATAAGTTCCCTATTCACATTGTCCCGGTGAGCAATGAAAGGTATAAAGATGATGAAAAATATCAAAATAATGGCTAAAACCAGCTAGAAACATACAGATCTCCAGCTGTACTCCCCTGTGACTGAATGCAAGTCACGCCAGAGAGCACCCTTTGTTGAACTACTATATCAAGGGACATTGCTTACAAAATAATAGTCTGAAGTGGCAGATAATAAATGTGTAGGCCAGATCTAACAGCTTCATTCATACATTATATTTAGGAATGAGCTGAAACCACTATTTTCACATCCCCAAATCCTTTGTGAAAGATTTGGCCAAATACCAAACTGAATCCAAACCCTAATCTATATATGCAGGTTCTGTTTGACCAGGCATGTGAATTCAGCTGAATCCTGGCCAAATACTGAGCCAAATCCTGGATTTGGTGTATCCCTAATACCATTACTGGAACTTGGCACAATCATGGTATCTTGCACCCAAAGTATCCTATGCAATGTGTATAGTAACAGTAGTATCTATAGGTATTATCAAGTTAGGCTATTCACCCCATTCATCACTTTGGTCATATGAGGTAGTTTATTGGTTTCTAGTTGTTCGGTTGTTTTGACTTTTGCTCTTTTGGACCACTTTATAACCCATAGTGAGAAAGGGGACACTCCAGATTTATTCTTGCAGTGGAATGATGTCTTTGGGCCCTTCCAGTTTGATGGATTGGTTACACTTAAAAAAAAATCCCTTTCAAAAAGACATGATCAATAATATCATCTATTAGCCAATGGACAATGATTTTTGGGGAGGGATTAGGCGCAACCAACCTATCAGGCTGGCAAGGCCCAAATAAAGCATGCCACTCCAAGAACAAATCTGTTTTTTCAGTGTAAAATGAAGGCACTGGCCCATATGAACACTAATGCCCTAACACAATTATTTAATGTGTTTTACCATTTTATATACATTTGTATTTAATTTAGTTAGTATACCTGGTATATGGTGTTGATATGAGGATACCTGTTCAAATACACCTCTATACAAGGAAACAGACAACACCATATAACAGCTATTAGCTAGACTTAATATGTTACAGATTGTGTTTCCTGTTATTTTAGGGAAAGCATTGTTCTAAGATTATGGTTGCTAGATCTGATTTGTAGAATGCAGACCTGCTGTTCGGCTGCTAATGGCTTGCTGCTGCTAAACTCCACAGGACATATTTTTGAAGAAAAAAAACAGCACATTAATATCAAATGCGTTATTAAAAAAAGTCCTGAAAACTCAAGAGAACAGTCCATCTTTCCCAAAAGAGCATAATGACATACAGTAGAACCCCCATTTTACGTTTCTTCAGGGGACCAGAAAAAATGATGTAAAATCAGGGAAAATGTAAAATCAGGGAAATGTGTTAAAGTAACTTTTTCTTCAAGTACTGAAAGGATATAAGCACAGGAGTCCGTTTTACTTTGAGATACAATATTTACTGTGTTAATAACAAAGGTTAAGCATTGCAGTGTTAATGTTACACTATGGGGGAATGAGTAAGATTCTCTCAGTCACACACACAATAAAAGCAATATGTGATTGCTACAGGACTGTATAAGTGGCAGACTTATTGGAATTGACCATTTACAGGTAGAACAGGCAGAATCTGGTTAGTATTTTAGACCTCTCTATTTCACAAATAACATTCATAGAGGAAAAAAAGTTGTTTTTGGGAACATCAGGACAAAATTTGGATGTAAGATCAGGGAAAACATGACTTAAAATCCGGGAAATGCACCCATTGAAATGCATTATAAATTGGTTGGAACAACAAATAAAAAATTTAAAATGCGGGAAAACTTAAAATCAGGGGACTTAAAATCAGGGTTTCACTGTACTTCTTATTACAGTACAAGGGTGGTGTGTGTATGCTTGTGTTACTTCAGGAGCTGTCTGAGGTTCTGATCTTCTGAATGGTTTTTATGTGAGATGTTCTGGAATCTGAAACTAGCTGGAGAGGGTGGACTTTGTGTGTACACTGCTGTGGCTATAGATACACTGCAGGTAGAGATGAGTTATAATACGTCTGTATGCAGCTGACCATTAGAATCCCATTCCCAAACTAGTTCTTGTACACACAGGGAGGTATATAATGCTATTAAGCTTCACGATGCAAGACCCTTTTGTATATAAGTTAATGACCCCATATTATTCCTCTCCTACATTTATGCCCTTCTCATTGTCCCCTCCTGGTCTTACCTAAAAATCTTAATTTTTTCTTCTGTTTATATTTTAATTTGCCACTCTGTCCATCTAACCTTGAAAGCAGTCATCCCTTAGTTGTTGTGGTGCACTCTGCTGTAGCTTCCTGATCCTGTGTTTCTCCCTTTCCTCAGTTGTTATTGAAGATGACAGAATAGACGAGGTGCTGAAGGGGGTGTCGGACAAGTCTCCCTCCGGAGTATAAGGTGGAAGTGGTTGCTCTTCAGCGCACACTCTCCTCCTTGATTTGTAAGCACTTTTGGCTGTGCATGTTTGTGGACATGGAGAAGAAGGAAAGGCTTTGAGGCTGCTGGCAAATCTCCACCCTCCACCTTGATCCAGACCCTCTGCAGGTCTCTTGACGGTGCCATCAAGCTCCCTATCACATGAATGGGGTGCTGTCCATTTCAGCACCTTTCTCTGTAACTTTTCATGGTCTTTCATCCTGGGCTTTGGGGGCAATGATGAGTTTAAGTCCATGTTATAGCCAACCCCCCAGCATTTGCCCCTATGCCAAGAAGGTACTTGTAGACTGGAGCACCATGGAGTTTGTGCCTGTCAACTCCAGCTATTGTCAGGTGCTGCCTCCTGCCTCAGTGTACACAGCAGGGGCCTGTAGGCTGATAGAAATGCACTTTATCATTTGACAATGAAATGTCTGTAGTCAAGTAATAATAATCTTTGTGTGTGTGAATGGAACACACCTGCTCATTAACATATCTATATATATAGATGTGTGTCTGTCTATATATATACATATATAGAGTCTTAATTGTGATAATTTATACCATGTTTCCCCCACCCCACCCATGTACCAGCATATTTTTAATTGTAGGACATAGACTGGGTAAATGCATCCCATTCACCTCATCTTACCCACATGTACAAGATACCAGCAGGTCGGAAGCAGAGCAGCTGGAGGGCGCAGAGCAGGCACAGGCCGTCCCTTTGCTGTCTAAAAACCAAGCAAGAAAAAAAGACTTTATTTGCTTCATCTCTTGCATGAGCTTCCGATTTCATCCCCTACCCAGCACGTTCCTTTTTAACAGGACTCCCTACATTTGTATTTTTATAAATAAATCTTTGTTAATAATATGTATTCTGAAATATGCTGGTGACTGTGTAAGCTCACATCAGAGATGCGCCCACCTCCTGGATGCTGAGACACGCTGGTTTGATGGAGGTGATGGGCAGTCACAAGGAGGTGCCCTCACTGGGTGCACATATAACATGCAGGCTCTGCCTACTGTGACTCACTGTCTCAGCTTTTTCTCCATTCTGTGCTGGTAACATACACCGATATGCAGCTTGCTCTATGTATTCGGTCTTATCCATGGATGGCCACATAACAAGCTATATATATATATATATATATATATATATATATATATATATATGCACACCATTGGCTTATAGTAGGTATGCATCCATTTAACTGCAGTTTTAAAGAAAATAAGCATTCCATAATATTTTGATCTACAGTACAAAGCTTTGACTATTACTTCATTTATAATCCTTGTATATGATTGCATTGATGTCTGCCTCAGCTTGCAGTCCCCTCATGTATCACTCTTGCATCCTTGAGCAACAAATATGTGACTTTTTTCTCCGTGCTTTTGCTGCCTGGCTCAAAATGAACACATTATTTGTAAATGCTGATATTTCTTATACCACACTTAACTGTACAGACATTTCACCAGCAGTTGCAAAGCAGATTCTATCGTCAAGGGGCATTTTGCAGAATAGACAATAAAGTGGCAGTTTACACATGAGCACTTAATGAGATGGCATGTTATATAAAGCCTGGTGATGGCACCTCCATTCCTGCTGGAAATCATGTGATGGCCTGTGTGGAACAAAGGGCTCAAATGGCCAGAATATTTGATAACATTCTGAAATCTTATACTGTGAATGCGTCTGGAGAATGATGCGGAAAAATCTATGTGGTCTCTGAATGTGAGATAACAGCTCTTAACCGCCTCTTTTATGGGACGTAATGGTTGTGTTTTTAATTTTGTACTTTCTTTTTTGAAAAGCTTCTTGAATTTTCTGCATGGACTTTAGATTCAATAATAATATATCATATTTTGATTCCAATAAAGCAATGCTGTGCCATTCTGAGAATGACTCATTGTATAATAACAACATTTCCACTGTATTTGGTGAATAAATAAACGTAATGATCACCAGGTGGGTTGATGCTGCTTATGTCAAATGGGAAAGCTACTGACAGTCCTATGTGTCCAACTGGAGGCTTATGGGCTGGGTAGGACACATCTAACATTTATAGTCCCATCTTGTTCCACAGCTTTAGAGACTTATTTGAACTGAAATGTACCATGACAAATATAGTGCAACCATGATCTCAGCTAAATGAATCAAATACAGATGTACCTGGAAAATTACCTGATCATCTGATAAAGGATCATCTACACTAAAATATAATTCAGTTGTTTACACTCATTGCAATACAAGAGTATTTTGATGAAGTGCCATCATCTAGAGGTATCCCTAATATTTCATACAATCTGATTTGGTGATCCTGCATAGACAGTTCTGTTTATTTTTTTTATGAAAGCATGCACTGACTTACATTTTGCATGAGGCCAAATTAAGTATATATTGTGATTCTGAGCATGTATACAGCATATTCCTTTTCTGCATTTCTGTATTCAAACTGCACAAGTAGGAGATTACAAATGACTTATTCCACTTGACTTCCAAAGAAAAAAAAACAAAAGAGAAGCATTTTTTATGACCGTTTAATTGGTAATGGTCTTCTGATGGCCAAGGAGAAGCACCATATATATACTGTATATACACACACACACACACAAGTTTTAAAGGAATAGGTAGATTCTTTTGTTTATCATAGCCTGTAAAAATGTTCACATACTTGAAGTCTACTCCCAATGACTGTTTCTGGCATTGAGAATCTTGACAGCTTGACAGCCACCTTGTAGCACTTCCGACAGCAAGCGTTTGAGCTCATATGTTTGCAAAGCATTTTCAAAAAAAGTGATGTTGCTTAAGAAGTTCTCATTATCTTTTTCAGAGAGTGTTGGAAGGTGCACTGGTGGAATATGGTTTATGCAGACTCTGACCCGCTCTAGGTCCTGAAACGTCAGTTTCTCCCATTTATACATGGTGAATAGGAAATAATGAAAGCCACTACCATAGGTATTACATGATACAGACCACCCATAGGATGGCTGAGCATAGTGACGTGTACGAAAATGAGAGGGGGCGGGGGAGGTCACAGAGAGAACTCTACTAACCTGAAAAGCTAAAAAAAAAAAGAGAATTTTAGACTGATTCTAAAAAGAGAATTATAACTTTGTCATTTTGAGTCTGCTCACTCCTATAAGAACAAGGAGAAAGCGTATAAAGCAAAGTTTTAAGTTCTACAAGATAATTGGTATACACCAGAAGACGTAGTACAATATAGCTAAATGGTTAGAAAGTATATGGGATGAGGAAGGGTCACGTTAATCAGCAATGGACCAAGAAGTATGGTGGATGGAAGAAAGAGAAAAGAGGTAGGTGGTTTGCGGGGAGAGGTAAAGATAAAAAAAGATATGAGTGGGAATGACAAGATCTAAAAAAATAACTAATGAAATATAATTATTGCTGTACAAAGAAATGTGTATTCTCAGCAAGCATAAGAGGGGGAAGGAGTGGCAATGCCAGCAAAATACAGAGCTACCGAGATTGCTTCTTTAAAACCAATTTAAAATTACGCATGTCCACATACAGGAATGAGACCTGTTAGCCAGAATGCTCAAGACCTGGGGTTTTCTGGATAACAGCTCTTTCCATAATTTGAATCTTTATACTTTGTCTACCAGAAAATCATGCAAATATGAGATAACCTCAATAGACTGGTTTTGCCTCCGAAAAGAATTCATTATATCTTAGCACAAGCTGCTGTTTTATTATTACACAGAAATAGAAAACCATCTTTAAAAATGTGGATTATTTAGATAAAATGGAGTCTATGGAAGATGGCCATCCCTTAATTTAGAGCTTTCTGGATAACCGGTGTCCAGATAACAGATCCCATTTCTAAAGCAATGTAAAAGTTTATAAAATTAAAGTTGGCACCAAAATGGAATATTGGATACACCACTGGAAAAATCTCTTAATGATTGAACTGAACAAACGCTGTTGCCAAAGCAATACACATTTACTCGTCCCATAAAACTATGTAAAAAGCAGTGATGATAAATGATTTACTTCTTTAAGAAAAAACAGCATTACTTTTGTGCTTGCATGATATATGGGGAAGAGTCTTCTCTCTATGGGGTAGATTCATCAGAGTGAAGTTCCACCACTAGAGGGAAATTCCACAGCTCTCAATTCATTTCTATGGGATTTTGCAAGGCGTATTCATCAATGGGTGAAGTGAAAGTTCACCCTTTGATGAATACGCCTTTAAAAATCCCATAGAAATTAATGGAGAGTGGCGGAATTTCACTCTAGTGGCGGAACTTCACTCTTAACTTCACTCTTTGATTAATCTACCCCTTTGAGAGTCCTCTCTAGGAAACAAACAATCAAAACAATTGGTATATTGCATACAGCAGTATCAGCACAAATATATACATACCACCAAGTTACAAGATTAAGGCAAAAAGGAACAAACCACAGGGAGCAGATACACTTGCCAATGAGGGGAATACCCCAACGTTTCGGCACTATAGACTTTGTCATGCATGTATATATATATATATATATATATATATATATATA
>CM044439.1:106992226-107014469 GCA_024363595.1 Xenopus borealis
TACAATACCAGTTGGATAACCAGATGGAGCTATACACTGGAATATGTGACACCTGGATATAAATAGATTTATTACATTATTATGAGGTTTCCTCAGGAACCAAGCATTTCAAGCTGGGCCTCATTCATATCCATCCTGGGCCGCAGGTTGGATACCCCTGCTGTAGATTATAACAAATAATGTACCTCCACATAAACATACATATGTAAATTAGTAAAGAACTTGCTATTCACATTTTACCTGAAGTCATAAATAGTTCATCCATGTTTTCTGAACTTCTGTTTTCTCTTTTATGCAAATTAGCCAGGTTTGTGCTGTAAATTCTATTATTTCGCCAACCTATGGAAAAAAAACTCACTGCTGTAAATTCCTTTTTGCCCATTTGTTTGGACATAGTTCCAAGCCTATCACACTCAGCATTTAACTGCTTCTGCTTTGTTTCTAAGCCCAGTGTTCTCAGCCGGCTTACCTCTGCATACTTTTATGTGCTCTGAAATATCATCATGAGTAGCAAGATCCACGGGCACATGACTAGTAAATGTGGAAATTTGAGAGCATGATTTGCTGGTCTGTATGGCTTTCAGACGATATCTACGAGAGGATCCTAATTTAAAAAAAAAAAATATCATGACTGCACTGGTGGTATTATAGGTTTCAACTTTTATTTCATATACTCATGTAAAGGTGTATGTTCATAGCTTAGTACTGACACTAACCATCATATTTCTTAACCTTCTTACCATGTTCAATGTCACACACTCGCCATGCTGTATCCTCATTATCTTTAATGACAGACTGTGCAGCCAGATGATGCAAATCAAATTCAGAATCTGCCATATTAGAACCTTCCGAATCCTCATCAGCAGAGTGCAGTAGTGACTGTAGACTTATTGAGGCCTCCCAAGAGTGGCTCCTGTTTCCTAAAAGACCACGTATCACAGCCCTGCACTGCCATACAGAGTCAGTGCTTGCCTTGGATATTACACTGTTCTCTTCTGCAGCAGGAGAAGCAGAAAACATATACTGAGCATCAACCAACATGTCCCAGTCCAAATGGGAGGGGGTGTGGAATTGACCTGTAGTTAAAAAAGGGATAAATATGAAATTAGTTCCTGGTAAACTGTACTCCCTTTCTTTGTCAATACTTATTTTGAAAACAATAAACAAAATCAATCACAAGTTACAAAAAAATATGAAATTAGCACTACTGATCCAAAAATTGATCCAATATAAAACATTTAATACTGAGGCATTCTACAAGAATTCCCAGGTGGCATCAAAGCACCGCTCTAACAAGTACACAAAAGTCCTGTTCAACTATAGTTTTCCCAAGATGGACCCTCCCTTACAGGAATCCATTAAGCTTTCCCCACGTGTGCAGTGTTTATCCGATTCCTTGCTTTGAGAAACCTTGTCCAAGACAGAACGTAGCCGCATCATATCCAGTTCACCATGGGGAGAAGAGAAACTTCGGCAAGACATGGTAGCCTGCATCAGTGCCTTCCTTTTCACTAGTTCTTCAGAGCTTTGAGTTCCTGGTGCCTAAAAAAAAAATGTAATTATAAGCAGCTCACTTTTATTGATATTATAAACTATTCACTTTGATAGTGTAAGGCAGGGTTGTCGGGCAACTAATCTCCCTGAATCTGACTGTGTGTGTCTCTGCCCTTACCTAGAAGTCACATTCAAATGTAAAAAAAAAAAAGTTGGAGAGCAACAAAAGATGCAACAAGTTCAAAATATGGGCTGTAATTGGCTATTAGTAGCTCCTGTGGGGTGTGTCAGCCTATAGGAGGTTCTGTTTTGCAGTCATGTCCGGACTGGGAGGAAAAAGCTGCCCTGGCAAGAGTATCAAAGCAGCCCATGTATTTACTCGCATGCAAAGCATGATATAGATTTCCAATCCCAAGGTTAACTAGAACTAGTGTTAATTAATAGATATTTTAAGAGTCCATTACCATATAATCCCCAGCAATATTATACACCCTATGTGCTGGAACTTGTCCTTGCAACAAATATCTCACCCTAGTTTTTATCGCAACTATTCTATTAAATGGATTAGTGGCCCTATAGTTACAGTATATTAAAAAATTTCCTTTGTGTGCCCCCAGCTAGACCATGTACCCTGGCAGATAAGAGGACTTTAATTACCATGTGTGTCACAGGGCAAAAGTGTGACATACTTGAAGAGACTAGGCTGTCTCATGCAATAGCTCATTTACATTTCTAAAGTGAGTGGCTCATTTACATATTAAATACAGACCTCATTAGGCATTTTTAGGTGAGCAGCCATTTACATTTTAAAGAAAGCGGCCCATCGGGCATTTGCCCGAACACACAGATTGCTAGTCCGGGTACACATTTTTATTTGCAACTAAAGCTTGCCTTCAAGCCAGGAATTCAAAAACAAACACTTGCTTTAAGGCCACTGGGAGCAACATCCAGTGGGTTGGTAAACAGCACGTTGCTTGTGAGCAGCTGGTTGCAGATCACCAAGGGTAAAACACATAAGGTAAACCACAGCATGTTGCATCTAAGCATTTTCCAGTTTGGTCTTCATTCCAGTCTGTGGAATTGGGTATTTCTGTTTAAATTATGCAAGTTGACAAGCTTGATCCACAGATTGAGGGCTGGTGACGTTGGGCCCATCCAATGTACAGAGAGGCATGAGGGAGTCAATAAGGCCTAGGAGGCAGGTAGCTGGGTTGAGCACTTGGGGTAATGCTAGCTCGTTAGCAATAAAGGCCACAATGTCCCTACAAAATGTGAATACAATTTATATACAAAAGGGCTATCCCACATTAAATGCAAGAAACCAGCATTTGAGGGTGCGCACCTTGGACAGTTGGAAAAGCCCATCCTACCCATTACATGCAGTTTCAATGGGGTAAGATATATGTATAAGTTTATCTCTTGTACTCACTAAAGGAAGGTAGAGATAATCTATCACTTCTTCGCAATCATCGGAATCTATTTGGATACCACTGGTTTCCCATTTGTATTTAACTCTGGGCCGTGGGTCATATCTCTTAGAAACCAAATGTCTATAAGTGTTTGAGGAGGAGCTTTGCTCTATTGGGTTGGGCAATCAAGTCCTCAAGTTCTGAGTATTGAAGTTGCAGAGGAGCAGTTGAGAATTGTGCCAAACAGAGGTGTCTAATTTGTGAGTATCTGAACTCTGACAGGTCAGGCAGAGCGAGAGTCTGGCGGAGAAGAGGTACGTTATGGTTATTGGTATATATGTGTGCCAGTTTCTTCACGCCAAGTTTGGACCATATTTCCGCTTCATTGAAGACTGCAAAGTGTGGAAGATTACTGTTGCCCCACCAGACCCGGACTGGCAATCTGTGGGTTCTGGCAAATGCCAGAGGGGCTGCTATGAGGTGCCATATAAAGTCAGTATTTAGTGGGCTGGTACGGCTGTTTGGGGCTCTGTGTGGGCTGATTGGGCCACTGTGTACCTAAAATGCCAGGGCCTATTTTAATTCTCAGTCCGGTCCTGTGCCCCACAGTGGGGTGTCTGGTGACCACAAGTTAACTGTTTTAGTTAAATGTACCATAGCATCCCAGGCCCTTTTGACAGAATCTATTACAGGTAGTGAAAGGTTAACATTTTTCCTGGTCCTGTATAGAGCATTATGTAGACTTTCAATGGATGTCATATAAAGCCTTTATAGATGCTGGATTTTTGGCACTAAACACCTTCCAGCTGGCTGCATGGGAGTTCTGGGCTGCCAGGTAGTAAAGTTTGTGGTTAGGAGAGGCAAATCCTAGTTGATCTTGCGGGGTGTTTAGGGTGGCCCTAGATAAGATAGGAGTTTTATTTTCCAACTAAATTCAGATTGCATACGGTCTATGTCCTGCACGGCTTTCTATTGACTTGTCCCAATTAATTTGGAGGCCTGAGAATGTACCAAAATTTTTAATGATGCTAAGGACCGTAGTAAACGAGTCACAGGGGTCAGATAGATATACCGTAGTAAGGTATCGTCTGCATATAATGATATTTTCTCTTCAACAGTTTTATATAGTACTTGGCCAGAGTGTCTGATTGCTATTGCCATAGGCTCTATGGCTAATGCAAATAATAATGGGGAAAGAGGGCAGCCCTGGCATGTTCCTCTTAGGGAGAGGATTCAATTTACCATGATAGATGCCTTCGGTTCACTATACATTAACTGAATGCATTTGAGGAAGGGCAGGCAAAATCAATTCTAGTTATAACTTCCCACAGATATGGCCATTCAATTGAGTCAAAGGCTTTGGCTGTATCAAAAGACACTATCATCCTGGAGCCCTTGTTCTCATGTGCTATTTGTAGATTGAGGTATAGCCTCAGAAGGTTAAAGCTTGTGGATTTAGAAGGCATAAATCTTGTTTGGTCAGGGTCAACTAGCATGGATATTACCTTGATTAGTGGTTTGGCCAAGACCTTAGCAAGCATTTAAATTTCCATGTTAAGAAGCGAGATCAGCCTGTAGGATGAGTATAACATAGGTTTTAGAGTTCTCCAGTGACTGTGGTAAAAAGCCTTTTCAACATTTTATAAATATGTACCACTTTTACAACTTTTTATAAATATGTACCACTTTAGAGAGATTAGCTGGAACAAAGTAAACAGAAGCACATAACTTATAATATACAGGCGTGGATTTGTGGAGAGGCCACCTAGGTCCGGGCCTAGGGTGGTTGGATTTTAGGGGGCGGCATGCTGTCCAACAACATCCATATAAAATGAAACCTTAATAAATAAAACCTTACTGTAAATCTGTTTTTGTTTGCCTAGGCCAGGAATACTGCATGCGTGACATGAAGCTTGAAAGTTAGGAGAGTGAGCACAAAATTTATCCCACATCTAAAATCCCATCATAATACTGGCATAAGGCCAACACAGTACAGGGGGGCTGGGACCAACAGGTTCCCCATCACCATCTGGGTCGAAGCATGGGTTTATCTGCTACCAAACACTTCTTGCTGCTCCCTGGTTCAGAATCATTGCTGGAATAAATACAAAATTTTGAAAACGGGTGTACTTCCCCAGTCTAACCTACACCCAAACCAAAACCGCAAATCAAACCATCCCATCACTGAAAGAAAATAATAATAAAAAAATGCAAAATAAATAATGATGTTTGATGAAAATGTTGCATTGACCAAGTCCATCATCAACATAATGAAAAGCAAACTCTCTCTTTTTGGAGTTTAACGCCATTACACTGACATCATGGCCCCTTTCCAAACCAAATAATTGGAAAAAATAAATATATTGTAGCAAAAAAATTTAAGCTACCTCAGCATTGTTTGGCAAAACCCATATTTGCCACATACACATAAGCTAAACATTTCTTTTAATCAGGGTGCTACATGAAAGTTGGAAACTACTGAGTAGATGGTGCTAAAATAATATTAATGTTACCTTACTGAAAGAGGCAACATCTTTGATAGGTGCATGTATTCCTGCCATCTGGGACACAGACTTTTGGCCTTGTTGTGAGTTTATAGCTGAACTGCAATTTCCATTTGCATCATGGGATCCCACAGATTCACTGCTAGTAGAACCATGAGTAGGGGCATAAGTGGGATCACTGCTAATGGAGGGGTGAGTCTGGGCATGAGTCGGTTCAGTACTGACAGAGCAATGAGTGAGGACATACTGATCCTTTACATATGATGAACGCACAATGCGTTTCCTGATGTCACTGAAAGAATCTTCACCTAAGCAAATGAGATTAAAGCACAATATTAAGTGTTGCTGTGATCAGTGAACACTAAGTTAATTATAGACTTACAGTCAGACGCTTGCATGACACCAACAAGTCAGATTTTTTTCCATTAGAACTACACATAGCTCAGAGGAATACCTATTGTGGCATTAACGTATAGTTATTGTATCTTCCAAGACATTCATCTTCTGGTTTATCGTAATGTGATTATAGCCTGCTACTGAAAAAGGAAGAGCTGTAAGGGAAACCAAATTGGCACCCCGCCTACTAATTAACCCTTTCCTTTTCTTTAAAGGAAAAGTAAATGTTTTTCTTTTTCTATCTGTAAATTTGCTCTAAACAACTTTTACTATAAATTACAAATGCCACAATTTACTGCCAATCTGGAAAAAGAAAAAATCAAATAGCTTGTACATAAATTGATCAGTAAAGGGACACATGAATGAGTTAATCAAACTCAGTAAAAAAAAATCAGCTTTATTCTTTACATAACCAGACAGAAGATCAGGCATAGCCATCAATAGCATTATAAAATGTGTTATAAATTGAGAAAGGGCTGTTACTTTACCTACAGTACATCAGCAGTGTCAGAGAAATATTCCTCTCAGTGCTGCTGTGATATGGAATGAACCAGAAGGAGCAGAGAGTGCACATGAGGAGAAAAAAAAAGCTGCTGGTGCTACACACACTGGTCTCTGCTATGTCACAGCATGCAAATGATCTCCAGGACTAGTCACAGAGATAAGGTCAGCTCAGTAAGCTAAGGGGCGGGGCTTCACAATGCACCAGGAAGAAGGGGAAACAAGCTGCTGATAACACAGAAACCAGAGCAGACTTGCAGCAGGGACTAAGGTACATTAATCTGGGGGGCTGTTTAGAGCAAATTTACAGATAGAAAAAAAAAAAACGTTTACTTGTTCTTTAAAGAGCAATTACAAGGGAATAGTTACAGTGTTTTTGTTGCCCTTGGCTCATAATGTTATAGAAGGCAATACAACACTTGAAACTGCAAGGGCAAGTAACTCCATATAGTTATCTTTTTAAAAAAAATAATTTTTAGCCCTACATATAATTCTTTTCTTGGCAACAAATGTCCTATTTTGTATAATAAGGGTTTCTTTCACATCCATACATCCAATGCTTTTTGACTCTTTAACTAAAAATATTGTATTATACACAGCTTGCGTGTTACCTGCTATGCAAATTAAGACTAAAAATGACAACTGACCATAAAATACAAATCTTTTAGTGCATCAGGTTGTTAGACACACAGCACTGTTTGCAGAAATAGAAAAGCATATGCTTAGATTTGTTACAAACAGTTCCTACTAACTTATATCTGGCTTTTCACTGCATGCTGAAAACTCCATAGATATCTCATGGGAAATTTCCTGTAGGGCACGACCCATATCATCAGTTCCTGTGGGTGGATTTAGACCGCTTGTGTCTGTGCTCCCTGGGACCTGAGAATCTTCTTGGGACTCGAAGACTGAGCTAAAAGAGCCACACCTGACACTCTTTCTCTAACACAAAAGAGCACAAGTAAGGAAAACGTATCAGATATATCCAAACACTGGCAAAACAGAAAATACAGCCCATAAAACCTTAACCTCACCATATCCTTCTTGCCACTGAAGCTGGCTGTGTGATACAAAGCACAGTAACTAATAAGAGAGTCTCCAGGGTAGAGTGGAGCAATTTCATTAGGGGTCAGCAGTGCCTCCATAGTATCTGGCATGTACCAATCTATAGTGATATCGCTAAAAGCCGGCTCCAGTGCCTTCTTTAATGATTTAATCAGCTAAAAGAAAAACAAAAAAGTACCTTAAAAGGGTCAAGCAAACTATAAAATATTCATCTGAGAGTAGGTAGTATGGGTTTAGTGCATAGAGAAGCACAGGAAAATTACCTTGGGCTGTAATCTTTCCCCCTCACCAAGCAGCTCTACGGTACCCCTGCCCACTCTGGCTGCTTCTTCAATAAATCTGTGGCCAGCTCTGACATCAAGACCAAACCCAAACACCCTGCAGATTCAAGAGGGAGAAACATAATCCCTGAACGAATGAAATAATATTCTTTTCATACATAGTTTTGTTTTATTCCTGTAAAAGTTACAGTATTTCATTCTTTCAAACAGCTGATTTACCCAAGTGGCAGATGGATGTCTAATAAATTATTACCTTGATGATTCCTCCTAGAATAACAGGGATAGCAACTAGATACACAGCACAATACAGTGCTCTATAAAAACTCTAACCTTGTAGTCTTTGCATGGTGAGTCAAAAGCTCAATGACTCTTCCAGGAGACCTAGGAGATGTGTCAGTAAAGAGAAAGAGCTGGCGTGGGTACCCACGATGCACTGGAAGGGACAGGATATGGCGCAGCACTGTCACTAAGTTACTGGAACTACAACTGAGTTGTCCATTCTTGATATGATCACACGCTGCCTCCAATGACTCCTATAAAACAAGAAATACTAATCTGATACAATGCATTAATTATAATCATAGACGTGATAATAACATTATATTTCCTCCACCTCATTATGGAAGAAATATTAAAAAATAAGATAATGGCAATTTTAGTTATTATTTAAAAAGCTATGATAAAATGCTGACCAATGTGCTAAATGATCAGTACTGAAAAAGCTCACCAAGTCCCCCGAGTCCTTTGCAGTCAGTAGAGCAGAGTACCCAGAATCCCTTGAAGCTCCTCCCTAAACCCTGCCACCCACTCACATTGCTACACTGCCTGCTGGTCGGGAACAGGGTTATGCTGTCACATGTGCCACTTCCCAGATTCAGCAAAGTACGTGCAGGTAAACTTCTAACGGCCAGTAAGAGGGCATCCTACAGTAGTTTGAGCAAAATGGAGAAAAAAAAAGAATATAGAAAAACAAGATGAATACATTGTTGCTTTGTTTATTGACCCATGTATTTGTTAAAAATTTAGCATAGAAGTTAAGACAGGACCTGAAAGAAAAAATGTCAGAAAAAATCAGAACGAAAAACCCTAAACTTACAGTCAGAATGCTCTATGGTTAACAGTGTCACCAAATGTAGAAACCAAATGGCATTTTAAGTTCCAGTTTGGAACTTGTTATAACAGAGCTGTGACATAAAAGTAGGGATGTGCCAAATACCAGATTCTGCTTGGGATTCTGAGAGTAAGCTGAAGTAAATCTCAACCCTAAGTATAAAATACGTTTTTGAAATGATCATGTAATTTTTTTTCTGTTTTTTTACAACTTTGATTTAAATATTTTGCATATGCAAATTAAACTCACGATTTTGGTCGGACTTGCATTTGAGTGTTTACGTGACTCCTAAAATTGTGGGTTCTGTGCATCACTATATTAAAGTTTATTTTGAAATTCAGCTTCACTTTAAAAGCAAAATGTTGTGTGTTCTATGTGGATAGAATAGCATCAGAACTCTCTGCAAATTAGTATTTGCAAAAATGTTTCTTACCCGAAAATTATCTGAAAGCTCTCCTGAGTGATACACAAGGAAAATTACTTCTCTGGTTATAGCAGGGAGGTCAGAGGTTAATGAGCTGAGGGACATAAGGTCAGGGCAGAAGTTCAACATCAAGACTGGGGTGAAATGGAGATCTTTGTGGAAGCGTCTCCTTACAAAGCTGACCTGTGACAAGAAAGTATGTAGGAAAACACTAAATTGCTTGCATATAAATGCAGACCAAAAAATTATAGATCCAATTAAATACATACATACATACATACATACTACAGTTCAGATTTGGTTTAACATAATGTGGAAATTCACAAACAAAATATCAGTCCCATATAATGTCAGCTGACGCCATTTGTTTGCCTGTGACATATCTAAAAATTATTGGGACTACTGTATTTTGTTTTGTTCCCTACTTGGGCAAGATGCATTAGAGGACATTATAGACCAATATCAGGGGACCTTTTTACCCATAAAGAGGATCACCGCACCAGAGGCCACCCCTTCAGACTAGAAGAAAAGGACTTTCATTTGAAGCAGCGTAGGTGGTTCTTCACAGTGAGGACAGTGAGGTTGTGGAATGCACTGCCGGGTGATGTTGTGATGGCTGATTCTGTTGATGCTTTCAAAAGGGACTTGGATGATTTTTTGGACAGACGTAATATCAAAGGCTATTTTGATACTAAACTCTACAGTTAGTATAGCTATGGGCATATATGGTTTGTGTGAAAGAGTGGAGATTTCATTTTCTCATTTATCCAGTGGTGTAAGCCATGTTTGCCATTAGCCCTACAGATCCTAGCTATCTGCTGTGGCTACTGTGTCTACCATTGCCCCCTTGTGGCTGCATGCTAAAATATGCTGAAACAATAGCTCACACACAATAGGATTCTTTTTTTTTATTAATAAGATGATACATTTAGCTGCTTACCTGTCTTTCAGGGTCACTAGATTTCTTAACTGCCCTTATGAAGTCTCCTCTCTCTCTTATCTGCATTTTGTATTGCGAGAAACTTTTTCTACCTTTCTCCAAACACAAGTGAGGAATGTATGGTTCTAAAATACAAAAAGCATGCCATAGTATATTCTCTCAGAAAGCTCAATAACAGCTGGTAATGTGGTGCTGTCAAAAGTTCCACCATAAGAAACTCATCAGGAATAAAAATGCACCCCTACCATGCTCACATTCAAAGACTGCTAATCTCAAAATATGTCTACCACAGGGTTTCAAAATGCATACTTTAATGAAATGAAACCATTTTATTTTGTGTCCTTTTTCGTTTTAACATAATCATATTTTATATATTGCTCAAACCACTCATTTACCTCATTCACCACATCACCTTAAACCAGATGTACCAATGTCTCACCACTAAGATGCAGAATTATTTCCAAAGCTCGGTTACATTCATGTTCTTCTGCCAAACTGATCCAAACAGACGAGGCTGAGAGAGCAAAAGGACTAGCATCAGCACGGAGAGCATGAGATGTACTTTCTATTCCTAAAAAGAGAATAAGCCATTTTATTAGTACAGACTTATAAGGACTTAGAAGGATAACTTTGTTTTTATAAATGTCATATAGAATAAATGTAATCTTTAGTCATAGTGTAGCTATCCTCACCTTTTAATGAAACTGACTTAAAAGGCTTATAAAGTAGCTGTGACTGTCACTTACAACACATAACTGAACTGTTCCTGACATCACAACAAAAACATCAACTCGAATTAGTGTTTCAGGCTGAAGATATGTTTCAATATCAGTTCAGTCCTTTCTCACCTTTATAAACACAGCAACATTACGATTTCCCAAATATTGAAAATCACAACAAAGCCAGCATGAAAAGAATGGCTACTAAAAGAATTACAGCATGTTGAGAAACACTCTATTCACACAGTAAAAACGGGTCAGAGGCATGCTACCCTGCTCAATGGTTGACAATGACATGGACATTGTTCAAAATGGAAAGTGAATAATAGACACTTTATATATCTTAATTAAATCATTTCAGGGCACCAAATTTTCTCTGCCCTTCTTGTGGTTGCAAATTAAGTCAGGATGTGGGTCATAGTGGAGAAATGTTGGTTATACTGTATCACATTTTTCCCTATAAAAAATGTTTTATTGCATAGAGTAGGTACAGCATGAGTGCTAATCATAGTTTTAACAATTTTATTATATTTTCCATTCTGTGTTGCTGATGATTGTTGCTTGTTTTTGCCTTTTCATTAAATGCACAGCAAGACTAGTGAATACTGATCATTGTTCTCATTGTGCAACTTTTCTTGTTTATATTCATATATTTAGTGGATTTATTGCATTTTGATTTATTCTTGAGAACCTGTTTTCTACAACGGTAAACATTGTGTCTGCAATATTTTCTTTCTGTATAGGGTCTAATTGTCATATCGGAAATTAGAAGGCTATTTAGTATCAGACTGTGGAAACCATAAAATTAAGGGGCAGATTTAAAAAAATTCACGTGAATAAATCGGTCAAAAATCGTACGATTGGAATTCAATCGTATTCGATTGAATTCCGATTGTGCGATTGTACCGGATATTCGAATATGCAAATTTGGCCACTTCGATCATCGAATATGCAAAATTCGAGCGTATCGAATAGATCAAATAATCGATAATTCGAGTATTCGATGATCAAAGTACTTTAACTTTAAAATTTTATTCGACTGCCTACTTTGCCAGATTGAACCTGCTGAATAGCAATAGAAGCCTATGGGAATCACCCCCATAGGTTTTTTTTCTATTACCTGGTCGAATAGCATTTTCGAACGATCGAAGGAAATTTCACAATTTTTTTTCGTGAAATCGAACGATTGCTGTTCGATCGTACAAATTTTTTGAGAAATCGAATAGTGAAGAAAAAATAGCCTAAAACTATTCGATTTCCATTCGATAGTCAAATTACTACCTAATTTCTGCCGAATTCGAGGGCTAAAAGACCTTAAATTCGTCAATAATTCTAAATTTGCCCCTAAGTGTGTGTTTGAGGGAAATAAGAAGGAGGTGAGGAGAGGAGAACAGCAGATTAACATGTCCATAGTTAACTAATGTTTAGGTGAATGTGTGCCTATTACCATTTTATCCCCATTTCGTTTTATTTCTCTTCTTGAGCCCCCTTATATTATAAGGTATATTAGGTAATTTCCCTCCATTTATTTTCTACATGGAGGTGTAAACTTACACAAGAAAAGGAAAAAAATTTTTGTACACTGTATTAAGCTGGCCATGGATATGCCGGTATAAAGGGATTTTACCTGGAAAATGCTTTTCTAGTAGGCCCGAACTGTCAGTGCAAACGTATGGGTTTTGTCTTCATTCACCTCTGGAGGCAGGACAGAAAACTCTGAACACTCCTGATCCCTCCCCCTGGTTACATCAGCTGGCTCCACCCTCATCCTTCAGTTCTGTTGAAAAGCTCAGTTGGCGGAGACAGTACAGATAGAAGGAAGGTCAAGAGACAAAAGATAGAGATGATAGCGAAAAAGACGGTCAGTGCCCATACTAAAATCAGCCTGGGTGGGACTTATTGCACGGACAGTTTGGGCCTACTAGAAAAGGATTTTCCAGATAAGTACAAAATCCCTTTTTCTCTAGTTGGCCCTCCTGTCATTGCAAACGTATGGGGATGTCCAAAAGCTGTCCCTCCTACTGGGTGGGTAAAACTGACTGATTTGTAATGTTATTTGGTTACAACTACCTGTAGAACTTTTCAGCCAAACACAGCCAATGGAGATGCAAAAATGTTTAACTTGTAAAACTTAATAAAAGTGTTCGGTGATACCCAGTTGGCTGCTTGACAAATTTGTTCTGGCGTAGCCAAGTTGTGTAGGGCCCATGATGTGCTCTGTGCCCTAGTAGAATGTTTCGGAGGACACGCCCCCTTTGTCAAGCATGACAAAGATGCTTGACAAAGGGGGGGCGTGTCCTCCGAAACGTTGCACTTCCGCAGTAAAAAGTTTTTTGCAAGGGTTTCCCTGCATCAACAATTCCTGTGTGCCAGTGTGATTTATTTTTCTACGATTGGAGTTGGGAGGGAGCCGCATCCTCCATACACCAGGCACCAGGTGAATCTGTTTTCTCTTTTGGAAAAGAGGGTGTGCGAAAGCTATTGTGGTACGTGAACCCTAGTAGAATGTGCCTTTACTAAGAATGGTCTGGGTATCTGTTTGAAATCATATGCGGCATTGATAGTTCCCACCAGCCATCTTGCTATCGTGCGTTTAGAGACTGCGCTTCCCTTGAATGCTGTGGCATGAGAAATGAACAGGCTGTCTGTCTATATCTTGCCGACCGTTTCAGATATATCTGAAGGGCACCACGTCCAATTTATGCAGAAATTTCTCGCCTTTGTTTGCTGGCTTTGGGCAGAATGAATGAAGGACAATGTCCTGGTTCAAATTGGTTTCTGACACCACTTTAGGAAGGAGCCCAGGAGTGGTTCTAAGTACTACCTTGTCTTGGTGGAACAGAAGCCATGGTTCCCTGCATGACAGTGCGGCTATCTCCGATACTCGCTTTGCTGACATTATAGCAACTAAATGAGAGCCATTTGAGCTCACAGGTGGCTAGTGGTTCAAAGGGTGGATGTTGTAACGCCTCCAGGACCAATGGTAAGTCCCATGTGGCTAGGGGCTGCCTTAGGGATGGTCGTGTTTTGGTTACCCCTCTGAGAAATTGTTGGATTGTGGCGTCGTCGGCCCACCGGATATGTGTCAGTGCCGTTAGCGTTGAAACTTGGGTTTTTAGGGTGCGAAGGCTTAGTCCTTTCTGAAAGCCATCTGTCAGAAATTGCACCACTGTGCTTGTGGAGCTGTGATCCCAATGGATATTTTGGTTGTTGCACCAGTTTAGAAAGGTCCTCCACACTCTGTGGTATGTCTTATTGGTAGATTGTTTGCGTGCTTGGAGTAGCATATTTATGGCTTGTTGTGAAATTCCTAAACGGGACCACCATGCGGTTTCAATAGCCACGCCATCAAACACAACATTTCTAAGTTTGGGTGTGTGACTGGACCTTGTGTAAGAAGGTCGGGTATGAGTGGTAAGTGCCAAGGCTTGGCCACAGACAACAGGACTAAGTCTGTGTACCACATTCGATTCGGCCAATCTGGTGCTATGAGAATAGTTGTTGTGTTGGTGTGTTTGATCTTCTTGATAATTCTGGGCAGAATGGCTAGTGGTGGGAAGGCATATACCATCCTGAAATTCCATGGATTGATCAGTGCATCTATGAATGCTGCTCCTGGGTCTCTGGTCCTGGCACCATACAGCGGGAGCTTTTTGTTGTGTCTGGACGCTAGCATGTTGGCTTCCAGGGTCACCCATCTGTGCCCTAGTTGTTGGAATATCTCCCTGGTCTAACGTTATTCTGCTCAAGTTTTGTATCCCCTGGCATAAACACGGCTGAGATGTTGGGAACAGTGCGCTCTGCCCAAGTGAGGATTCTGGATACCTCCTGCATAGCTAGTGCCACCCTGTTTGTTTACATACGCCACTGCTGTGGCATTGTCGGACTGTACTCTGACTGGCCAAGATTGTAATTCGACTGACCAACCCTCCAAGGCCAGGGCGATCGCCCGAAGTTCGAGAACATTGATTGGTAGGGAGCTCTCGACTGGACCAGAGTCCCTGAAGTGTATGTGTGTGCGATACACTGCCCCCCAGCCTCTGAGGTTGGTGTCTGTGGTCACTACCTCCCAGTCCCATGTGCCCAGCTCCAGCCCTGGTTCAGATTGTGTGGTTTTGTCCACCAAAGTAGGCTGGAGCGGGTTGTTTGTGATATTGGTATTAACTGTTGGAGGTCTTGGTGGTTCCTGTTCCAGTGTTGCAGGAAATCGCGTTGTCGGCCTCTGAGGTGGAACCTGGCAAACGGTAGGGCTTCTAGTGCTGCGACCATTAAGCCTAGCAGATGCATGCAGTCCCCTGCTGAGGTCTTCCTCGCTGACAGGAAGGATCTTGTCGCACCCATGATCGTAGTTATTTTGTCACCTGGCAGATAGACTTTCTGAGAGTGCGAATTGAAATTGAGGCCCAGAAACCGAATGGTTTGGCTTGGGGTCAGTGAACTCTTGCGATGGTTGATCAGCCAACCGTGCTGTGTTAGTACCTGAAGGCAAGTATTTGTGTCTCGGTATACCTGTGTTGTTGAGTGGCCCTTGATGAGTAGATCGTTCAGGTATGGCAAGACTCGTATTCCTAGGGACCTTAAATAGATCCTGCTGTATCTCCTGAGGTGTGCTGGTCAATTACACCTACACTGCCCCTCTATAGTGTGTCAACATAGTAGTCTCCATAGGATAGCTCTGCGTATCCCTTAGAGTAGCGGTGTTTAACTCCTTTGCCACCAGGCCCTCTCAGACAGCTCTGCGTGTCCGTTAGAGTAGTTGTGTTTAGCTCATTTGTCGCCAGGCCCTCTATTTAGGACAGCTCTGCGTGTCCAGTAGCCTGGGAGTAATCAGGACAGCTCTGCGTGTCCGTGCTGTTGCGACTGGGAGACTTGGGTCCCTGCTGTGTATGCCACAGGAGGACAGCTCTGCGTGCCCTTTGTGCTTGGGCCACTGACCAGCCTTTCATCATGGAGAGGAGTAGCTCTGTGTACTCCTATAGTGTCCCTATATATATCAAGTTCAAATAAAATGAAAAAAAGAGGGAGAAAATAACTGTCCTTCACCTCCGAGGCAGGACTGAAGGATGAGGGTGGAGTCAGCCAATGTAACCAGGGGGAGGGATCAGGAGTGTTCAAAGTTTTCTGTCCTGCCTCCAGAGGTCAATGAAGACAAAAACCATACGTTTGCACGGACAGGAGGGCCGACTAGAGAAATCCCTATGTCCAATGAACAATCGTTTGTTGCAATGTCCCGGACCTGCCACTAACCATTCAGATTAAAGTAGTAAAAATAACAAAATTTTGAGATGACACAGCTTGAAAATCATACGAAACAAAGATGTGTACAATTTTACCATTATGTCAGCTGTAAACACACACAGCTTTTTTAAAAATTGTAGAAGCCTTCCCTTGGTAGGCACTGAAGTTAACTCTAACATATCACATTCAAATTCTTAGTCAGCATCATCTTGTCAATCTTTCATGTTGTCCTGTTTACAGTATTCTCTTTTTTATGAGTAATGCAACAACTATGGAAATAAAAACTTTTAAAATTGACAGAAGAAAGGGAGAGAAAAAAATAATGAGGTCAACAGCAAGAAAGCAAAAATAAGTGAAATTGCTCCAAATAAAAGAAGAACAAAAATAGTTAAGAAACAAAAGCCTTTATTAGGACATGAGAGACAAAAAGGGGGAGAAATGGGTGAATGGTGGATGAAGTCAAAAACGTGGATAAGAGAGAAAGAATTCTGTTTGAGTCATCTAGGTGAACGCAAAAGGATAGTAATTATTTGTGCTAGCCTAGACATACTTCATGTCTCAGTCTATCTACCAGTTTACACAGTACATCCTAAGTTGTTTAGTAGGGTTGTTAATACATTATCATGCTTTATTGTTCAACATATATGTACCTACTGCAAGTATTGCATTGCATGCATGGAATAAAATTGCAAAGTGTAGCCTGCCTAAATGTTAAGACAAATTGGAAAAAAGAAACCTACTACAGGTATGGGACCTATAATCCAGAATGCTCAAGACCTGAGGCTTTCTGGATAACGGGTCTTTCTGTAATTTGAATCTTCACACCTTAAGACTACTAGAAAATCATGCAAAAATTAAATAAACCCAATAGGCTGGTTTTGCTTCCAATAAGGATTAATTATATCTTAGTTTGGATCAAGTACAACGTACTGTTTTATTGTTATAGAGAAAAGGGAAATTATTTTAAAAAATTGGACTATTTGATTATAATGGGAGTCTATGGGAGATGGTCATTCCGTAATTTGGAACCTTCTGGATAAAGGATCCCATACCTGTAATAAATACAAATTATTACTCATTTTAAACATTCCTCACCTGCCAGAAGGCAAGGTCCTTGTACTTCCAGGCGAAAGCTGAATTGGTAACGCTGTACATTGGTAGCTGGCTCAGACAGAGCAGCAGAAAGAGAACCTGAAGAAGGTGAAGGCAGAACCAGAGGGGAGTCACTGAGCAACACCCATGGATTTCCTCCTGCTCCACCAAAACAGCTGGTTGGACTAAAACACAAAAATGCATACATGTTATTATGCAAAGAAGTGAGCTTATTGTCCAAATGTACATGCCAACAAATGGAAATTTGTAAATACCAACACATTAGGGCTCACTATAGATGCAAGTGCAGTATGCAAAATGTTTCAGATGCAAATCAAAGTTTTTTTACACATAAAGAATTTTTACATAATTCCAGTGTAATTGCAGCTGCACTGATAGCCCACTATGTGGGCCATTGAGCCTGATGCGTGAAAAAAGAACGCAATAGCAGATGCAAATCGTAGCAAATTTTCTCATTTGGGATTGCTTTTTCTTGGTGCTCTGCATTAAAATGTTTGTATGTGATTTTGTTTTGGGCAAGCCTAATGAGCCCTTATATGTTACATCAATTAAAATCTACACACTTGTATTGTACTGTTTATTAAAGCAATATACAGTACAGCTCCAGTATATGCAACAATGTACACACCACACAAGGACTTTAGTAAGTGAAGCCAGTTCCCCATACACAAAACGCACAATCACCATAAGCACAACCTGTCGTCACACAGACCCTCCCCCTCTTCACTGGGTTCCCCTTGAGAAGGGGCAAAGGGTGTGAGTGTGGAGTTGAGGATCACACGCACTGCTCCATTAGTAAGAGTCTTTAGTTCTCTGCTGCTCCTCAGGTTCACACTAATTGTTGCAGAAGGAGGAACTGCTCCTACACTGAGGATAAACAAACTATGTGCAGTATTTGAATCCAGGATTAGGTGGCCTGGGGGAAAATAACAACAACAAAACACATATTGGTATATAACAGTCGTGTCTGATTTTACTAAACCAATAAATAAAAAAATATATTTCTTCAAAAAGTCTCTACTAATCACCAACATATGCAAATGTATCTATCTGCTGCTGTGGAGAGACTTTAGAAGAAAAATAAATCTGTGTTTTCTGGAGTTTAGACATTAACATTACTCAGTATATACTCACCATTGGGGCAAAGACAAGGCAGGCAATCCCAAAGGAACTTGGTGCAGCACTCCTCCATCTGGCTTTGGCTGTGGACCTGGGCTTGCACTTTCTGGTTACCAGTTGTAGCCTCAAAACCAGTTACCACCTCCCCATCATCCAGCAGATATATAAAAACAGCTAGAAGAGAAGAAATTAGATAAACTTAGTAGGTTATGGAGTAGGGAAGAGAAGTCATCTTAGCAGGGCCCCCTGCATCAGAAGGGTCCCTTGTAGATTAATATACTCAGCCTATATTACAGTATGTTACAGGTATATATGTTTAGTGCATATATCACTGATGGTCATCCAGCAGCCAGCTGTAAGTTGCCAGAGACAGTCACTATGGTGTGGGCTGGTGGGGGCTGCTTGGTCCTCTATATGGTCCTCTATATGCGCATATTGTGAATCCCAGTCCGAACCTGCCCTCAACTGCTAACAAACTGCATCTCCTACTATCCCACCAAAAAAAAAAAAAGTCACTCCTGGTAACTTTAGGAGCCACATTTCCAGTTATTACACACAATTGTGCTCTCTGCAGTTCAATGTGCCCCCCAGGACCGCTCCTGTTCCAACATAGTAAGTACTGAGATAAAAGGGGGGGGGGTTGCATCGAAGGAGCCGCTTCAAGCAGTGAGTGGGATTGAATTGGCCCTGTTAAAAACATCTGATTGGTTGCTTTGGGCTGCTGCACCTGGGGAAACTTAGTGCCATATTTATCACCTAACAGTGTTAATGAAATAGAGTTATATAATGAATTTACTTTGCTAGTCCAGAGGGTCTGTATTAGTAATGACCCAAGTCTTCGAAGTTCTTAGTAGAATGTGAGATTACATCCCTCAGAGAAGCTCATGCTACTATAGAGTGGCTACTTAACCAGTTCCAATAGTTTCTATGTCACCACATCATTTAAATCTAAATTAGTTACTAATCAGCTTTGTATAATATTATATAGAACAGTCTTAGTTCGTTCATAAACGCAGGTACCTGTTGACAGCAGCCCAAAGCATGTGCAGGCAATAAGAAAAAAGATGATGGGTTACTAGAGGCATCTACAAATACATATAATCTCATTCTAAGCACCTTTCCAATATACATTTATTAAATATTTTCAGCATGTTAAACATTATTTGTAAATACAATTGCTACTGAAAGCAGCATTTGCCTAACACATGGTTGTTACATTTCAAACAATGTTGCAAAAGTCTTAGATCCCCAGCAAAGCCAGGCCTGCTAATCAGCTGTTTGTCTTACATTGTGTCTAACCACCAGGGCAGAGAATAGAAAGGGACAGACAAAAACTGCTTTCAATAGCAATACATATACAAATACATATACAAATAACTTAAAAACCATAGAAAATTTGTAATGAAAGTATATTGCAAATTTACTTAAAATTAAGTTTTCTAGGTTTGGGTTGTGGGTTTTTTTGAGTTAACATTCCCTTTAAGGCTAATGGTATTTGTATGAATTTGTGTAGTTCCATTTTCTCAAACACTTAAACATTCAAGCATGTTTCAGTAATAATGCCAAAGAACACTGATGTGTTTTTGTGATTATTATCTAAATATTCTATAATTGGTAATTGCTCAAGATTTTTGAAGAGACAATTCTAGGTATAGAGACTTTCCCATGAACAAAGCTGACGAGCCAGCATATCACATAAGATCCATTATAATAGTATAATGATGGTATTTATGCTATTCCAACCTAGAAAATATCTGTTGCTGAGCAATGAAACTTAAGTGTCTAAACATTAACTAAACCTCTTCTTTTACATACACCTCAAATCCATGATTTTACATTTTCTTTGCTATGTAAAGAATCATTTTATTTATGGTTTAACTTTCAAATTGTTCATAGTCCTTAAAACAATGTAGTTTATGTTGTGGCAAAGTAAAATAAAGGCTACTTGCTTACCTTGCACATTTTCACTTCCAGGGTTAAGATATGTAAGGTGGGCATTGAGACCCATGCTGTATCCATTGGCATAAGCAGTAACACAGGATGATTCTAGAGGGAGCTGAACCCATGATGAGGCATTATAGAGGCCCGGCATGCTGCTACTAATGATAAGATAGAAAGAAATTTCAGGTAACAGATTACAAACATACAGTAACAAAAATCAGAGGTTGGAGGACTTTCACAGTCTTCGGAAAAAATAAATGATAATAATAATGTCCAACAAATCACACATTTTTGTAGGTAAAATCTTGTGAAGTGCACGTGCCACTGCATCTCTAAATTAAGGCATACAATTTACCTCAAGTTTTATTTGATAACTGCAATTCCTATTATCAGTCTTTAGTGAACTGACCCCAAAATGTTGTTTTGTTCCCTCCTTGGGCAAAAGACAGAACAAACTTGAAATGTTTAAAGACTAAATCAGGGAATATTTTGTGTGAAGTTTAGTTGCCCAAGAAAAATTACTGTCCTAATACTGCACAAAGTCACATACAGCATAATCCATCGACTTTGGTCACATACACAAAAGATGCAGAGACCACCAGTCTCACATGAATACAAAAACCTTTTCCATCTGCATATACAGATCCTCTCTCACACCGAATCCCATACAGTTGTTCTCTGGTCTCCCAGGTTGCTTAGTGATGCCAGCTGAAAGTTTCCAGGACCCTCAAAATGCAGCCATTTGTGTTTACTAGAGGATTAATCATTTATTTTTAAAAATCTTTACCTGTTCAAACAACACTCATGATAAATGGAACAAATTTCAGGATCTAAGCACTGAAAAAGCCTGTCCCCGATTAGGAAGGAATTACTTTATAGAGGGACCACATGATTTGAGCCTTCCATAAACATGCTGTAAAGGTGACCATTCCATACATAGGCCGATAGAAACTGCAGATGGAGTCAGCAGCTTATTGATTTGTGTTCAGGGCTTTCCTAATGATTTCCCCAACAACCTTTAAAAATATAATTGGAATAAGGACTGCATTGGTTTGCTAATCATTCCAACTGCCTGTTTTCCAGATATTGTGATCTGTTCAGTTAACCCACGAGGTGGGCATATTGGGGAAATATCTTCTAGTTTTGTAACCATGATCCTCAAGTGTATGGCCACCTTTGGTTAAAAAACACTGTGGTGCTTTTGACCCAAAAGACACCATTTAATGTCTGCAGTCAGACAATAACAGGAATGTAATATGCAAAAAAATGTGATTTACTATTACTTATTTTACTGAACCTTAATTAATTTTTCCCCACCAATCTCCAGAGTTCTTGGTACATATTTTATATGTATTCAAAAAGAGAATTTTTGTAAAATGAGAGAAAATTCAATTCTAAACAATTTACTGTTTTGCATTACTTTTTTTAGTTATTTGTAATTGCTATTGGAAGTAGTATTCATCCGATATTATATTTGATAATTCATGTAACTTCTGGTTCTGATACCTGAAAATGTGTAGTAGAAGTCTGCAGATTAACAGACCTGGAAGAGAACTTCTGCTACATTGTTTGAAGAGTCAGAAAAATAAAACATTATGCGATAAGCAAATGTATCATTGTGTGTGTGTGTATGCTGGGTTTTAATTTGATGGGGTTGAACTTGATGGGCTTTGTCTTTTTGCAACCCAATTTAACTATGTAACAATGTAATAGCATTTACCAGCAATTTTAAAACCACTGAAATTGAGTAATGCCTGTCAGAGTGCCCCCAGGGGCGTTTCAGGGGCTGCTGTCGCCTGGGGCAACAGCCCTGATGCCACCCCCCTCCTGCTCCACCATTCTAATTTTTAGCGCCTGAGCGGGTCAAGGACGGGCCACATTGCTAGAGAAGTGAGCGCTATTGCACTCGCTGCACTAGAAGAGCCAATTTTCCGTTTTAAAAAAACTGAAATTTGGCTCTTAAAGGGCACCTGCTGGGGCAAAATTGT
>CM044439.1:107015708-107037979 GCA_024363595.1 Xenopus borealis
CAACAAGTTGGCGCTATAGAAATACATGTTAATAATAATAATTGTGACCACTTTTTCATTCTGCGCATGCGCGTGACGTCAGTAGGACGCGCGCTTGTGGGGAGACGGCTGCTCACTCCGGGAGCTCCCTCCCACAGCGAGACCGCTAGCGCTGGTGAGGGGCATTTAAAAAAAAAAAATTAGTGAAACCCCCCAACCGGAATGCGGGCTCTATCAGCCCACACCTTTGGTTGGGGGTACAATTTTGCCCCAACAGGTGCCCTTTAAAGTTACCAGAGGCAGCTTGTTGTAGCCCCTGGCAACTGGCCGCTCCGTGCCACCTGAAGCAAGATTCTCACCTTGCTTCATGGCCGGAGCGGCCCTGAGGGCCCCATACATGGGCAGATAAAATTTCAACTATGTCCAAAGGGGTTGAATCGGCTGCTTAAATCTACCCATGTATGGCAACATTTTGAATGGTACATGACCCTGCCAGTCTATATATTGTATCACCTGAACTAGCTTTTTCTTACTAAAGAAAATATTATTCTAAGCAACTTTCTATTATGCAAATAAGAGAAATACATTTTATGTACACTTACCAGATCCACAGAAAGCATAAATTATGAAATATTGCCTGCACCTTAGCTGTACCTAACACAGTACCCTCCATAGCTAGAGGGCCCCTAAATCAGAATAAATGCATATATACAATGCCTCACCTGTGCTTCAACTCCCATAAAGGCGTGACTTCCAGGTGGAAACTGGTGGCACGTCCAGATCCACAGAAAGCAAAATAAATGACATTACATTGTATTCATCAAAACTGCACTCAACATTTCCATCTAAATACCCATTATAGCCAGAGGTCCCACGAATCAGCATAAATACATTGCACCTCAAAATAAAAGTCCCACCTACATCCCTCAGGCTACTGTTGAACTACAAAACTAACAGAAGAGACACCTTTTTAAAATAACATAATAGTGTTGTGTTTGGATTTGTATAAACACCACAAATAGGTATGACTAGCCTTCATGAAATACATTTTATTACCTAATATAACAGTACAGAACAGGCATTTGAGACCAAAAAGGCTTCTTTATGGATATGTGACCGGGCTGTGTGTCAATTCAGGGTGAAAAGATAAAGTGTAACAAGTATCAGGCTTGCACTCCTGCCAGAGAGACCTGCACTGTTATAAGGAGAGAGGCAGAGAATCAGCAGTCCCAAGGCCATTATAGAGAACTCCTGTGAATGCTCACGGCTACAGGTAAGAAGGCGACGACAGACAGAGCTAACTCAGAAAGCAGTTGTGCACTTTCACAGAATTACACTGCGATACACATATCTAAGAAGCGGTACTCAGTCATTCAGTGTTTGAGCCCTGTTAGTGGACAAATATATGGTCTGGCTCCCTCTCCCCCCTCAGAAAAATCAACTTTTCAAATAAACTTTTATCTACCTAAATGCCAGACTTGCCTTATAAGAGAACTTACAAAAAATTTGCACTGGGGGTACAAATGTGGCCATTCACTTGGGAGCCCATAATGAGTTTGGTAAACACTGAGGCTTCTTGTGTTACACACCCACTGCTAGTGACACTTCCTGTTTGCCAGTGACCTATGACCCCTCACTGGATGCACTGATCTGGTGTGGGATTTGCTGAGGTACCAGGAGACAGAGAAACATTTCAGGGTATGAAAGAGAAAACAAACAGGGGGTAAGTGGGATGCACATCACTAAGGCTTATTCTTTACACTTATAGAAAGTACTGTACTAACCACAGATTTATGTCCCCCACGGCGCACCTTTTGGTTGATTCCACGCTATGTCTGGGTCTCAGCCAGCACTGCAGTATATTCCTGCTGAAGGTGTGGTCTCGAACTTGTATGGGCTGCTTGCCTGCTGCTGACTTGTCTTGCACTCTCTCGTTTGATGCTTCATCTCTACTGTCTTTTTCTTCCAGCCCTCAGGGTTCTGCTGCCTCCTCCTCCTTCTGCTTACCCTCCCTCTGAGCTGCAGTGAGAGCCGCAAAGAGAAATGAGCCTCTTTCTCTCTGTCTCAGGTTTATCCCCTGTGGGCGTCCACAGGGGATAATACTTATCCTACTAGAGTTTTCCCTTCAGGCAGGGCAATACCAACTGCCCCAGGTCGCCATAATGGTGATTAAAATTTCACTGCAGATGCTAATTTATCTCTCCCAATTACAATGCAGGTCTATCTGGCAGCTGCAGCAGTCCTGATCATTTTTACCTTGTATCTTTTCATCCAGAATTAAGCTACAGTTTGGTCATGTGATGCTGTGTGTGAGAGATGAGACTGTGCTTCAGCCTCAGTGTTAGACAAATATTCTGTCATGCTAGCCATACACAGGCAGATAAAGCTGACGATATCAGTTGTTCAGACCAATTTGACAGCTTATCAGCCCGTGTTTGGGGCCTCTGACGGGTCAGTTGGAAGAAAATCCAAACTTCCCGAACGATATTGTGTCCAGATATCGGTCGGGAAGGTTGGATTTTCTTCCGACCGACCCGTTGGAACTCCATTGAACTTGTCATAATCCGAACATCCGGATTACCCCGATATAGCCCTGCCAGTAAGTGGCATATCAGGGAAAGATCCGCTCGTTTGGCGATGTCACCAATCGAGCGGATCTTTGTGCTTGGTCTCCCCCTTGATTGGCAGCTCTGCCTATTGATTTATCATTCTGTTCCTTTTTAACAGTCTCAATTACTTTATCAATATAAAAATATATATATACACACACACATATATATGCATATAACCCATATTGTGGCCTTTTTGAACTTTATAGCAGTACCAAGTAAGCCATTCATGCTTCTATTTTTGTGTTATGTATGTTATGTTTTTTTTTTTTTTTAAAGTTGCCACTCCTGCTAAGAAGAGTTTTTGAGAGTTGTAGTTGACAGAAGCATGAGAGGTGCAGGAGGGACATTTTTTAAACACAATATTAATACTGATTTGTGGGCATTCTGACTATAATGGGTACTTGGGTGGAACTGCTGGGTGCAGTTAAGTAATTTATTCTGATATCTGAGGATATTCCACCTTAAAGTCGCACCTTTCTGGGCGCTGTAGCTCAGTAAGCATGTAGAAGCCTAACTTCACCACAAAAAAAAAAAATCTTCAGTGGGGCCCTGCCCTAGAGTAACCCCTGCCTGCAATTTTCAAGTATGAGACTAGGGAGGGGGATTTCTATACAGAAGACCTACCTGCAACTTACACCTGTGTCTGTGAATAATGGGGCTGTGGCATTAGAATCAACCCTTTTTTCCAAAAGTATATCCCATATTATTTTGTTATGTATAGGGCAATGGTTTTTTGTTACACTCCCTGTTTAATGTGAGCCATGGACTGCTTCCTGGGCTTTGCCTACAAATCAACTCTCATATCTGGTTCCACCTTAATATCTGATTATTGTATGCAGACTAGTGTGTCTTCATGCAGTTCTTTCATGTGTTCCATGACAAGGAATCCCAAGAAGAAATGTAGCCTTGAGGTTTCATGTACTTACTGTGGAGCAGGTGAGTGCCAAATGTAGGTGGATGAATGCAGCTTGATCCAAATAAATTTCACTTTAGTGAATGCCCCTCTTTGTCTTTATTAATAAAAATGCTGTACCTTTTTAATTTTTTTATTGCATAAGTGCTTTAATGAATATCAAACTGCTTGGCAGCAGGAAGTTGAATAACAGCTCAACCGTTATCAGGACTGGACAGATTTTCTTAGGTGTGGTACAACCATTTGCTTTAGCAGGCATATATGACTAATATGACAGATTTCTTAACCTTCCTTATTACACCCAATAAGTGTTTGATGGGGGATGGTGAACTGGAGGCCTACAATATTTGCCAGGGTGGCAGCGAGCCATATATTAAATGGGTGTGTGAGTTTGTGTCTTTACTGAATCAATCCTAGTTTTCCTTTACAATACAAACTGCTTCACAAGGCTTCCCGAAAGCTTTCCTAAAGTGTCTCTGAGGATATTCTATGCTAAGCAAATTGCCTAGTAAGCTTTTAAATGCAAGAGCTGCAATGCACAGTATACAAACCTCCCCCCCCCCAAAAAAAAAAAATCAGATATGTTTAATTGCACGGTAGGTTTGAAATACAAGTTGCTTTTTGTAGCACTATATAAAACTGTCCACATCTTTTTCAGCAGCTCTCCAGTTTGCAGTTTCAGCTGCCTTGTGGCTAGGGTCCAAATTACCCTAGAAACCATACATTAAATGGAGTTGAATAAGAGACTGTGATATGAATAGTAGAGGGCTTGAATAGAAAGAGGAGCAATAGAAAGTAGCAATAACAATAATGTGTATCCTTATAGAGCAATTGTTTTTACACGGGGTCAGTGACCCCCACTGAAAACTGGAAAGAGCTAGAAAATAAAAAGTTTTTAAATAATTAAAAAATAAGAATTAAGTAATGAAAAGTTGCTTAGAATTTCTATAACATTCTAAAAGTTAACTTAAAGGGGTGGTTCACCTTTAAGGTAACTTTTATTGTGTTATAGAACAGCCAATTTGAAGCAACATTTCAACTGGTTTTAATTATTTAGTTTTATAGTTATGTCTTTTTTCTTCTGACTCTTTGCGGTTTTAAAATGGGCGTTGCTGACTCCCTTCTAAAAAAACAAATGCTCTATGACTACAAATGTATTGTTATTGTTATTTTTTATTACTGATCCTTCTTTTCAACCTCGCTCCTATTCATATACCATTTTCTTATTCAAATCAATTCATGGTTGCTAAGGTAAATTTGGACCCTAGTTCCCACATTGCTTAAGATGCAAATTGAAGAGCTGCTGAATAAAAAGCTAAATAACTCAAAAACTAAATTTCACTTTCTACATCATACTAAAAGTTATCTCAAAGGTGAACCACCCCTTTAAAGTTGGTCCTCTGTGACATCACCCTGCATGCTTGCAACGCACAGTGATGTTACTGAATACTTGCACATGATGTAAGCAAACCAGGGGAATCTGATAAGGTGTGGAAAAATCAGGTGGCTCCGTAACATTTCGGAGGGTGGACAGCTCTGCCCAATTGACATGTCTTCTTGATTTTCGGGTTACATACATTCAATGGAGGAACAAATTTTTAAGGGCCCAGACAGGGTTAAACTGTGGAAAGTAAATGCATCCCATCCACCTGCTGCGATTTCCCTGAAAGTTCCTTTTAATAAGAGGAACACCTGCTGGCAGGTGAAAGACTCCAATTACAGGATGAATAAAAAGACAGTGCTATTTACCAGCTTCAGTTAACGCACATCACATGTTCTCACAGCTCTGAGGTCAAGCGCAAGAGCAGAACAAGGTGTCCTGGTTCATTATAGACCTTTGCTAATTCCACATGAATTAGAAATTCAGATTAATGACATTCAGGAGCACCTTTTTTTTTACCAAGCATGAAAATCTTTCAACTTTTCAATTAAGGAAAGCAATCTGGTGTGCATTAAACAGCTGTAGATTAAATTACATGGACAATTCACTGGGAGTTGGTAATATTTGGCCCCTCTAGTAAATTCAATTAATACCTTTTTGGGGTAGGGTTCCTTTTAAGAATGAATGTACTGGCCTGGAGAAAAAAAAAGTAATGTAAAACAGAATTGCAATTTTATTTCTTCCTATCCTCACTTGGACATGATGCACAGTAGAAGTAAATAAGGTGGTGCTGCACTGCGTTGTTTTGCATTTCTTGCAGAAACCACCCTGACTGTAGAACTGAAGGGGAGCAGCTGGGCAGCGGATTCTCCACCTGTGGAGAATACATATCATCTGACCCTAGACTTAGTTGTATTTGATAAAACTACATTATTTATAGATATGATATAGATGTGAGGTTTCCTTACTAATTCAAATTTCATGTACTGCTGAATCTATCGAAAGGATTCCTTTAGTAAGACCTATCTTTAGAGCAAACAGAATACACATCTTAACTTGGTCTCTACCAAGGGGTATCAGTTTGTATCCTGTTGTAAGCACCTTAGTGATCATTTGTAAGTGCAAAGAGGTTACCTGCTTTTAAGGGGATGCAAAGCAAAAAAAATTAATTTCACTTTTACTTTCTTTAATGAAAAATATACTTTATTTGAAAAATGTCTACTGTTTTATAATAAACCTGACAGTATGCAGCGAAATTACCCCTTCGTTTTACTTGCTCTGACAGCTGCAGATAGGAAACTTCAGACAGTCCCTAACTGGGAAACAATCATTCCTTCAAATGCCCCCCCCCCCCAACCTTACTTCCCAGAACTCAAGCAGCTTTGTTTGTTTCCCTGTAGAGCAGGGTGACTGTGTAGAGCTTTGTATCCACAGACCCAGTGCAGCTTGTATATTCTGATTATTAAAGGGATCCTGTCATGGGGAAAAACTTTATTTCAAAATGCATCAGTTAATAGTGCTGTTCCAGAAGAATTCTGCATTGAAATCCATTTCTCAAAAGAGCAAACAGATTTTTTTATATTTCATTTTGAAATCTGACATGGGGCTAGACATTTTGTCAATTTCCCAGCTGCCCCAAGCCATGTGACTTGAGATCTGATAAACTTCAATCACTCTACTGCTGTACTGCAAGTTGGAGCGATATCACCCCCTCCCTTTCCCCCACCCAGCAGCCTAACAAAAGAACAATGAGAAGGTAACCAGATAACAGCTCCCTAACACAAGATAACAGCTGCCTGGTAGATCAAAGAACAGCACTCAATAGTAAAACCCGTGTCCCACTGCGTACTATTCAGTTACATTGAGAAGGAAAAACAACAGCCTGCCAGAAAACAGTTACCTCCTAAAGTGCTGGCACAAGTCACATGACCAGGGGCAGCTGGGAAATTGATAAAATGGCTAGACCCATGTCAGATTTCAAAACTGAATATAAACTGAAGCCCAGACCACACTGAGCATGTGTGTAGTCTTGGTATTGCAGAGATGTCTAACAAAGTTACAAGATGACTGCCCCCTTTTGGTAACATAAATCATTTGTTTTATTATGCTTCTGGTGCAGCAAGTTCAGTTTATATTTGTTATACAAAACACAACATTTCTAACATTATTCTATTTTAGACTTTAGTTGCCATTCAAGCAAATGCCACACAGGGTGTATAAACACAGACTTAAAATTAGCCAATTTGTGGATATCTTGTTACACAGCCCAGACTTTCATCTATTTGGGCTGTGTATGCACACAGAGTTAGGGCTCTTACACACAGGCTTTTTTGTATGTTTGATACGTTTCAGGAACAGTTTTGCTCTCATTTAAACATATGATTTCATTACATTCTGCCTAATTTTACCCATGATTATTCAAGGTTTCATTGCTTTCACAACATGCTGCATTTTCTTGAGCTTGACATGTTAAAAAGACAAATAAAAGGTTGCACTTGGAACTCACAAATACACAGAAAATTTTTGTGTGTTTTTTGGGGGCTACGCATGTGACTGCCTGTGTGTGTAAGAGGCCATAGTCTCAAAAGTCATTACTAAGTTTTTCTAGTTGGGAACAAACACTGAATTTCCTAGCACTGTCTTGAAGCAGATAAGTGCATGTATTCTAAGGCTAAGGCCAGACGGGGAGATTCGGGGGCATTTTGTCGCCTGGCGACTTCTCGCCGCGACTTGTAGCCCCCGAACCTCCCCGAATAGCCAAGTCCTGGGGCGCACCGGCGTTGCTTGAAAACGGCGGCGCCTACTCACACGGAGCAGCGCGCTTTTTGAAATCGCTCCAAATTGACTCGCGAGACGCCGGCGTTTTCAAGTAACGCCGGTGCGGCCCAGGACTTGGCTATTCGGGGAGGTTCGGGGGCTACAAGTCACGGCGAGAAGTCGCCAGGCGACAAATTGCCCCCGAATCTCCCCGTCTGCCCTAGCCCTAATGCAATGCCCATTGTATTCTATTCATTCACCAAACAACATCACATTCCTTTCAAATCCAAATTCCCTGCTCATAAGGGCTTGCCCATTTCTTCCACTCCCCATCATATGAAATGCTCTACATCTTCTCTAATAGTCTACACAGTCCTGATAAATTAAACCAGTTTCATATTGTTATTTTACATTTGTTTCATCTCATCCTTGGTTCAAGCTACTAATCCTTGTTAAGTGGTATGTATTCTTGCCTTTTTGTGGATGAATATTAATTGAAAACAGATCCTTTTTTTTTCAGAACTAAAAGGAAAAAAAACACATATCAAGGTGCATTGCCAATATATCACACATATATCAGAAGGTCAGGGGACAAGTATAAAACAAGTTTTTTTTTTTTTTTTTTAAAGAAAACATTTTAAGAATTTTTTTATTCTCACACCAAATGTGATTCAAAATGTGGTGCTACAGCAGTTCTGGCTTTTAACTTTTTTAAAGGGATACTGTAATGGGAAAACATGTTTTTTTCAAAACGCACCGGGTTAATAGTGCTACTCTAGTAGCACTGAAATCCATTTCTCAAAAGATCAGATTTTTTTATATTCAGTTTTGAAATCTGACATGTGGCTAGACATTTTGTCAATTTCCTGGCTGCCCCAGTCATGTGACTTGTGTCAGCACTTTAGGAGGGAACGGCTTTCTGGCAGGCTGTTGTTTTTCCTTCTCAATGTAACTAAATGGAACGCAGTGGGACATGGGTTTTTACTATGTAGTGCTGTTCTTAGATCTTCCAGGCTGCTGTTATCTTTTGTTAGGGAGCTGCTATCTGGTTACCTTCCCATTGTTCTGTTGTTAGGCTGCTGGGGGGGGAAAAGGAGGGGAGTGATATCACTCCAACTTGCAGTACAGCAGTAAAGAGTGATTGAAGTTTATCAGAGCACAAATCACATGACTTGGGGCAGCTGGGAAATTGACAATATGTCTAGCCTCATGTCAGATTTCAAAATGAAATATAAAAAAAATCTGCTCTTTTGATAAATGGATTTCAGTGCAAAATTCTGCTGGAGCGGCACTATTAACTGATGCATTTTGGAAAAAAATATTTTTTCTCATCACAGTATCCCTTTAAGTTCATATTTGCAAAATGAATGAAGCTTTGTATGATGTACTTCACTTTCATTATCTCTTACAAGGGGTGCTTGTATATAAATACAATTAGCACTGTCCTTAATTTATATGTTCATCTAAAAGATTCCTTTTGTGTAATTATTGTATTCTCCAATGAAAACTAACCAAACGTGGTTTTGTATGTTGTACCATAAATGTTATCCAAGGGGCCTGTGCCCCCCCAGAATTTCCTGGTTCTGGAAGTTAAATGCAGGTGGGCTGGGCAGAGAGCCTGAGGCAGGGGAAAGATTTACATGGCCGCAAGACTTAACCATGGCCCCCCTGCCGAAAATCATCTTCACAATGCTTGTATTTTATCATGCACACATACATGAGCCTTCAACAGTTGTATGCCCTGCAGCTGCAAATAAATAATCTTTATTCCAAGCCACATCACTATTTCTAATTATATTTGACCCACTTATTATTACTATCTCATACTTTAAGTCGCTATCTCCTAGACACTATATAATTTATTGCAAAGCAAAGTGGGCCTTAGAAACCCTTGACAACCCGCTATGTGTCTGCTGCCACCTTGCAATGTATTTATATTACTGATATTAGGGACTTTGGGGCAAATAATGTTTCATTATAAATATTTTAATATCTGATCTTTTTGAGGTTGCAAAACAAAGGATGAATGTAAATCTGCATTCTATGTCAGTTTCATGACCTCTCTCATCATCACTTCTAGTTGCTTTGTTTTCTTTATCATGATTGCCTTTGTGTGTCTGGCATCATTATGTTCTTCTTAGGGTTAACCTGTAGTCCAGCTTTTTTGGCTTCAAAGATCTTTCTGTTTATCTTCCCTACAGAAATATGGTTTTATAACTACTACGCTTTTCCATTCCTCTCAAGTCCTGTTTCGCCTTGTCCTTTTTGTGCTTTTGCTACCTAGGTGATGTGGAGTGCTCAAAGTTCATCGAGCTAAGGGTGGATGTGCCATGAGATGGAGAGTGATTATTTACCATCTGGATAAGGCTGCAATGTAACACACATTTGCACTGCATCCTTTCTTACCATCATCTGTTAGTTACAATGCCAGTTTTAATATATTATGTCACTCTAATATTAGGCAATGATTGTACCAGGCTCTTATATTTCGGATGCAGCAGTATTGCTGTTTTACCTAAAATTAAAAGTTTGCAATAACACACAACAATATTTAACACTTTTGTGAACACATCATTACTCCCTTTATGGTTTGTTTAGTACAGAATGGGTCTTTTTCCTATTTGCAGCATTTAGCTTTGAAACTATGCATGTAAAACTTATTTTAGCATTTATTTGTCATTCTTTTACCAAGTTTAATAAAGGTGACCTTGATCTCCATAAAAATACTCCAATGCATATTATATATTGATATAAAACAGTGGTTCTCAACCTGGGGGTCAGGACCCCTTTGGGGGTCGAACAACCCTTTCACAGGGGTCACTTAAGGGGTTCCAGGAACAGGTTCATCTCTCCACTAGCCCTGGGGCAAGGTTGTAGCTCTCCAGCTGTTGGTGCTGGGAGTTGTAGTTCAGAAACCTGTGTAAGGAAGCCAGTTGTACTACAACTTTCAATATCCCCTTAGTAGGGACTGCCATACAGCTCTCCCATTTAAAATTTGTAAAATGAACATGGCAATTGGGGTGTGACCACAAAATGGGTGTGGCAAATATTTTTTGACGCACTACTCACAGAGTATATTATTAGTATTTATGCAGCCACATTGTCTCCTGTACTTTCCTAACAATCCGCTCTGGGCTGGCAATGGAAATATTTTAATATTTTATGGTTGGGGGTCACCACAACATGAAGAACTGTATTAAAGGGTCGCAGCATTAGGAAGGTTGAGAACCACTGATATAAAATATTAAGGAAAACAGAAGGAAAATGTGACAGTCGGCAGGGGAGCATATTACAGATGTATAAGTTTACCTGCTATTAAAACAGTATTACTTCTTTGTTTATGATAATGGCTGGGTGACTTCTTTCCTTCTATATTTTCCCCTATATTTCTTATATTCCTTTTGCTTGGGTAATTCATCATTTTATCATAGGCAGGATATCGCTCAAATTAAAATAGATGTCAACACTGTCCCCCCCTAAAAAAAAAACAGGGAAAGGATTCCTCTTTAATATGTTTTTTAATGAGGTATTAGGCGACCATGACAGAACTGTACCTTTCATGTAAGTCATAGCAACTGGACTAAACTAATTATATCTGTGAGATGATTGTATTTTACCTACTCCTCTTCTCTTAATACAAGCATACTGTTGTGTTTGGTAGCCGAGGATGAGGAGAGTATAACAGTGCTTTATTAGCAGGTCATGCAGCCCTTACATAACAGCATTAAGTCTTACTTTTACTTTCAAGTTGTACAGAAAGTTGTATTTATGCACACTGCCACCTGCAGGCCATTTGTATAAACACTACACATACCCTATGTAATGGTTTATTCTATATTCTCGAATACTTTTCTATAAATGAGTACTATTTATAAATCAAGGTTATACAAAAAAACTTTTATAACAAGTTAAATGTTAACAATTAAACCACCTCCCCAACTAAATAAAAAGCCAACAGATCAATGCTATTGCTTCTTTATTTTTTTTTTTTTATAGGAAAAGGTTTCCCCACATGCATTAAAGCAGAACAGAATGTTAAGTCACTGGGGGGGTGCCAATATATTAGGCTTTAAAGGCGACATTGTGAATTTACAAGTGCAAAATATTTGCTCACAAAGTATATGTATGCAATAACATGTTATTATGACTAAATATATACTCTTTTTGTCTGGGGTGCACTTTACTAGGGCAGTATCTCTGCTGTCTCTACTCTCAACAGCTAGGTGTCTTTCATCCACACCCTCCTGCCATAGACTTTTGTAGGTCATCCTTCCCAATGAGCACTAAGAATGGGGTAGGTTTGAAACATTTTCCTGCTGCACTAGTGGCCAAAACACCTGACATTCACCTGTTAGGATTTAAGCTTAAAACTTGCCATACATTATCATGTTCATATTTGATAATCAGTTTGGTTCTAACCAACCACCATTCAGGAATGTATGGCATTTAATGTTCAGTTAAAATTTTATAAACAAATAGGGGATAGAAAGCCTTTGACCGTTAAATTTGCATCCACATTGGGGCTAACTGGCAAGAAAAGAAAACTTCCTTCTACATCAAATAGAAACTAGGCGCATCAATTTATCTGTAAAATCTTGATATTTAATGAATAGCAACACAAGTCAGCTTGCTTAGAGAAAACTGAAATAAAGATTTCTAACCAATATTACTACATAATATTACATTTAATTACACTTCTGCAAAAAAAACATCAATTCTATATATATGTACACACACAGGCACACTGAACTTAAAAATCAGCACATAAAACTTTACAGTTAAAAAATATATATACACAAAATACATATTTTCTAATGGCATTATTATTTAGTATTGACTAATCCGATAAAACAATTTCCATTTTAACTTTAAGACAATTTAGTTTCAGATTGTATGTCTAAATCTTTTGACAAAATAAGGTTATTTAGATTTTTCCTTTCTATGCATGAGTTAAAGTAGACATTATGTGGTGGACTGTAAACATTGAGATCTGGTGCCCCACTGTGTGTCTAATGTAATTCCCCAAGAATACACCAGAACCAGGCATCTGACAGAGGCAATGTTAGTAACCTTCTAACAGCCAACAACCCCAGGCTCTCTGGTCTCACACTTTACCAAACAAGTTTTTTTTTTCTATTAATTGAAATAGAATGTGGAAATGTGAAATTTCTGCTGAGGTCACTCGATTTTGAAGACACTATAAATCCCAGAAGTTAAAGGGTTAATGTGAATACTTAAATATTTGGTACAAATATGCTTTTTTTGCCAATATTCAGCTTATTTCCGCAATGCCATCAGTACATTCCTTGTAATTTGTAGGCAAATAGTGTCATCTACAACACAGGTAACTAAATGTGATAACATAACACACATAGCACAAATGTATTTGTTATATTAGTTTTTAAGACAAAAGCATGATACAGTGATCATTTCAAGCTTTTCACAGTATATTGTCTTCATTATTTATATATAAAACAAGGGAAAGTTGTGCTCACCACTAATTTTTAAAAACATTAAGTGGGGGTGCAATGAGGTTGTGACCACAAAATCACAAACTATAAGAGGTCCTCTGCACTCAACCCATTATCAATATATTAAGGACACAAACCTTTCATTCTCTATATATTGTTGTTTTGTTCCCAGAATTGTAAATTGGCCATATCATCTGTGGCTAATTTCTGGCTTTAGGTCCCTTTAAAATCAAGGGGAAAATAAAACGCTTATATCTTTTAATTATTTTCTCCATGTCTTACTCCAGTGGGATCGTATCTTGACATCAGTTTTAACTCCTGTTTGGTCTTCCAAAGGCTCACTGCTGCATCAGGAGGCTGGTGAGAGAAGAGAGGTACAAAATTGTCTAAGCTTTACCATGAACAATTTTTCAGTGAAAAGTCATTTTAGTATATGAATTCATTATGCTGCAGTCATTTTTTGTTTCATTCAACAGACAACACAGAAGCCACAGACAAATATACCTCACACAGAAAGCTTAAATCAAAGTGTCACATAAGATTTTTTTTCCCTTGGGACTGGCCATAATGTTCCATGAAGAAGTGGGCTTTATAAACCATTTGCCCATGGTTTCTGTATCAGCATGAAAGCACAGGTGTCACCTGACTTTGTTCCCCACATTATTTAATCTCACACTTGTGATAAAACAAAGCCTGAAAAGTCATCTTATCAGTAGACCAGAGCAACTTGACCATGAAGAGAGCCTTGCGCATCATGAAAAGGGCTAACCAGTCCCAGCTGTGTTTTATTTGAATATCTGCAAAAAATACTAGTGAAGCCATGGTGGGGAAATTTAAAACTTAAATGATATCTTAGAGAAAGATGGGGGAAAAAATAAATAAACCCATGTAACGCAGGAAAAAAATCACTCTAAAAACAGTTAACAAATTAACATAGTTTTGTGGTTGAATACAACACACGAGTATTTGAGTACATATATACATACCTTGCAGTTGGAGAAATCTACATCAAATTTGTCAACTTAGTATGGCCTTGTACAGAACCATGACGTTAACTATTTATATCAGGCAGTAAAGAACATTTTATTGTGTGTTATCTACTTTATGCTAAGGAAATTGGTACTTCTATTCACTCACCACTTCACTGCCTCCTATTGAAGGCTGGCTTCTCTTCTTCTGTTTGTTCTTTACAAACTCTGTCTGTCGTTCCTGAAATCTGGAGTGGAACCAGTTGTGAGCCTCTTCAAGATTAATGCTAATCTAATACGAGAGAGACTGAATTTGCATCATGACAAATATATAGCCCAGATACATCATATCATGATATTGGGAAAACCACTGATTAAAGACACAACTCAAAGGTAACATACAAACACATATCACTCACTTGTTCAGACTCAGCACTAGCATCCCGCAACCTCTGCTTCATCGCCTCTTTTTCCTTTTGTAATACCTGCACTCTCTCCTCTAACCCCTTGAAAACAATTTCCACAAATGTCAACAAAATATAAATGTGCCTGACCGAGAATCTATGCATTATACTTGCATGGAAAGGATGCCTACAAAAAGTTTGCAATAATTACCCTACACTTATCATCTAGCTCCTTTCTGAGCTGCATCTCCTTCTCCAGTTCATTGCACAGCAAACAGTCCTGTGTTTTATGAGAATTAGTAGTCATCTCTGCCCGCAAACTGCTCACTTCAGCAAGAAACTCTTGTATGCGCTGAGACTATAGAAATCAGTCAAAAATAGGAATAGAAAAAACATTTCCATCTTAGTAAGACTTATTGGGGTATATTGCAGGCAACTAATTACATCTCAGATCCCATCTGAAGGCATGACAACAATGGTGTCATTGTCAATGCAACATCTTCCTTTTTTTATGAATGCTTAGTCCCCAAAAGCAACTTAAATGTGGACATATGGGTTATTGTTGGAACTTTTGAAAACTTCAGAAAAGATGATAGTTTTCATTTCTCTTCTCTCACTCACCTGTTCCTTGTTCCGCTTCTCATATTCCTCCTTTACTTGTTTTAAGTGTTTCAGTTGAGTCTGTATCTCCTACAAAGAATAAATACAGTAAGTACAAAGGGAATATTATTTTTTTAATTAGTGGTCTTTATGTAAGCCCCTGGCTAGCAGTAATCAAGTGGGGTATAATCAAGGGAAAATAGAACTGATCTTGAGCTGTTAAAATATGGTATGAGGTGTACATTATGCCCAAGAAGTACTTGTAGATTGTTCCCTTTGTGCAACAATGTAACATAATCCCTCAGGTTCACAGTCCATTTTATAAGGAAGTTGTAAGGAATCGCACCTTATCGGTGCGGTGGGAACGCCCGCCGCCTCCTCCCTCTGCGGGCATCTTCTTAGTGCGCGCCTATATTTATAGGCGCAGGAGCACTAGCGTTTTCACGTCAGCGCGCAATGGCGCCAAAGTTGAATATTTAAAGGGGCATTTTTACTATACTCATCGCCGTGATAGGATTTGCTCCTGGTGCCTTTAACCTGTGCTGTAAAGCTTCTGATCTGATTTACTACCTGTGTTTGACCCTGCCTGGCTTTTGACTACTCTGTTCTCTGTATCCTGACCCGTGCCTGTAATTTGACTACCGATTCTGCCTCATCCTATCTGATTGATCACCCGGTTTGACCCTTTGCTTGCCTGACGACTCCTAGCTATCCACCTGCCTCGACCCGGCCTCTCTGACCACGAATTGTGACCATCGGCCTTAAAAGACTTTAGCTACAGTCGTGCCCCATTGCTGGCCAGAACTCCTGCTCTGCACCTCTCGTTTAAGTCCAGGTGGCATCTGAGTAGCTGAGGGCTCCTCCCGAAGCCAAAGGCGGCAACACTACTGGTGAAGCACAAGCCTAGACCAGGGTGCTCGGCATCTGTTCTGGTATTTGGGTGCTGACCGTGACAGAAGTGTACAGCTATTTCTTTTCCTTAACCTAGTCTATACTAATGTAGTATGGTTAATATACATATCGTGTATCAGTATTCTATGGCCAATACTGACACACCTGGCATTTTCTTGGGTCTCACCAATGCTGCCTTGAAACAATTGAACATAGGATGTTTTCAAGCATATTTTCAGCCCCTAGTGAAGATCAACTAATTTTGAACGGATAATAGATTGATAAGTAACTGTACCCATGCAAGAGATTACCAATGGAGATGACAAAACAAAACAGCTTGTGGTGCCCATAAATTATGCCATTTTCTTCTCGGCTACCTAAGGTTGGTAGATTGCATAAAATCCAGCTCCCAACTAGGGTTGCTACCTGGCCGGTATTCTACCAGCCTGGCCGGTATTTTTGATGGTCGGTCCCAATGTTATTAACAGGAAAAAACATAAGCATATAGAAAGGCTGGTCTTTTTTTCAAGCAAAGGTGGCAACCCTTCTCCCAACCAGCAAAATAACTGGTACCATTTTTTATTATAAATGTGGTCACTGCACTGTATTGATTTATTCATACTTGGAAGGGTTTTTCTCAAAAAGTAAGCAAATTGGTTCTCCTGCTCATCATAAGAATGCTGCATTGCACAATACATATTATTATATGAAAGTTTTTTCCCAAACCATTCACTCTTTTTTCACATCTCTACTAATGGGTGAAGCTGCTTGACCTATACGTCCATCTGCTGCAAATAGAGTAAGGGTTCTACAGAGAACTATATATATATATATATATATATATATTTAAATATTTATTTATTAATTAATGTGGCAAACTGCTTAGAATAACCTAGTCCAATACATTTTATTGTTCATTGATAGGAGATTCATTCAACTATAATCGAATGTTGGTAAGCTATAAAAGTGAATTAAGTAATTTCTCTTTAAAGAGTGTGGTAATGAACTCCAATCAAGTGCAGAAGTCTGCTGCAAAAGTAGACTTCTGCGCTTGATTGGAGTTCATTACCACAATCTTTGATTCTGATACTGATAGTTGTGTATGGAAACTATGGTAATTGAACTGGCTAATTCCCCAACTTTGATTTTTCTCTTTAAAGGGGTTGCTCACCTTTGAGTTAACTAAGTATAATGTAGAGAGTGATATTCTGAGACAATTTTCAATTGGTTTTCATTTTTTATTGTTTGTGTTTTTTTTTAGTTATTTCGCTTTTTATTCAGTAGCTCTTTAGTTTGAAGTGTTTTCTATGGAACAAATTACCCTAGCAACCCTGCATTGATTTGAATAAGAGACTGGAATATGAATAGGAGAGGGACTGAATAGAATGATAAGTAATAAAAAGTGGCAATACCAATACATTTGTAGCCTCATTTGAAAGCCGCAAAGAAACAGAAGAAAATTGCAAATCATTAAACTATTAAAAATAAATAATGAAGACCAATTGAAAAGTTTCTTAGAATCGGCCCTTCTACAATATACTAAAAGTTAACTTGAAGGTGAACCACCCCTTTAAACTGTTTATAATGGCAACTTGTTAAGTGATTTCCTAAACTGGAAAAACCTAAAATTTTACCCTGTTACCCTCTATCCACTGCTGGGAAACATTATGCAGGAGAAAAAATATTTTAGTACTTTCAGCATCCATCATGGTACAAAACAGGATAGTTCCTAAAGAATACTGAATAATGTAAAGTGGTGTTGTTCACTGATGTACTTTGATCTGTAAACAAAACCATTCATGGAAAGGTAACCAGAATTGCCCAGTAGTATGTTCAGTGAATATTTGCTTACTGAATGTCATTTTTAACATCTGTCTCACAACTATTACTGGAACTGTAATCACTTTGCCCTTTACAAAATAATCAAAGGGTTTAAGAGAACAAGGAAAATAAGGCACTTTTGAGATGCATGCTTCCAAGGATCTACATTGAGTTCTCCGTAGAATCCTTGGTCTATTTGCAGCAGATGGACGAACACGTCAAGCAGGTTCATCCATTAGGAGAGATGTGAAAAAGGGTGAATACTTTGGAAAAAAAAACATTTTCATTTAAATATATGTAATGTGGAATGCAGTTTCCCTAAATGCTCAACATTTTACAATGTTTGTCTAACAAATAAGGTTTGGCCGATTTTGATCAAACTAATTTGCCATCTGGAATAAGTGGAATCTGCAGTTCCCTCTCATTTTCATTCAGATATGCTTGTTTGAGACACCACCAAAAGGGTGGATCACCCACTTTAATTTGTTATAGAACGTATTCTATACATAGTTTCAATTGGACTTCAGTTTTTTTTTTATTCTGCCTCTTTCAAATAGGCATTCAGATAGGCAGCCAAAAACAAGTGCTCTGTGAGGTTACAATTTAACTGTAACTATTTATTATTTATCTTTGAAGGCAGGCCCTCCCTTAACAACATTTCAGTCTTTCACTGAAACCACTGCATGGTTGCTAGGGTAAAAAGGACATGTACGAAATTCTAAATTGCAAAGCTGCTGGACAAAATGTAAACCACACAAAACAGAAAATGAAGACCTACTGCAAATCGTCTCCAAATATAATTACATTTAATGGTGAACTACCCCTTTAAATAATTTTTACCATTATCCAAAAGCTTGGGGATTTGCAATATTATGTACACATACACTGAAGCTGAGCATAATCATGACCCATGTGAGTCCAGGCTAGATTTGTGGAAAGGCCCTGGGCATACATCATTGGAAGGTAGCAGGATCCAATAAGTATTACAGTTACAGTTTCTGTGCCTGCATATCTTAATACCCCCATTTTCATCTATTTATTTTAAATTAAATTTGTATTCTATCTCTGAAAAGTAATTGTGAAAATGCTACGGGTCATTTACATTCTCAGGAGGTGCAAGTGCAGGAGTACTAAGGGGCACAAGAATGCAACTCTTAGTGCTCACGTACAGAGCCACAACTCCTAGTTGTGGGTCTAGGCGTTGGCTTCCTGATGGTCCCTAACTTGCATGCGTAAATGGCATAGGTTGGGGGCACCTACATGCCATCCCTGCCCACCACTCTTAGATAGAGCACTGACTACTGCAGTCAATACTCAATTCCTGGGGCATGGTGCAAGCCTCTGTGCCTGCAGCAAGTTACACATTGCAGCACCCAGTCTGCAAAGTTGCAAGCAAAGGCCAATTGCTAATTTTTTTATGCATGGTGTCCAGTATAAAGAACATCTGCTGTCTGGTTCATAGGGTCAGTTCCTAATTACTGGGAACTGACACGCACAAACATACACACACTAGGATCTGACCATATCAAACTGACAGTGGGTCTCCTTTACAAAGGACACAGGATTGGTGTATGGTGTGGCCATAATCTTAAACAATGTTTTTTTTAAGTTAAGCTGTGTTTAATAGATTAAAGAAAAACTATATCTTAGCAAATATGTAGGCTAGAAATACTGCACATTATGTTTTGAGATTCTGTACCAGCTCTTTGTGGCCACATCCCATTAGGACTGAAGATCTGTGAATCCCAATGAGTTCCCATTTTCTATTCTGCTGATTCACAGAGCATTCTCTGTGCTGCTGCCAGTTACCTGAGCTTACCATCTCAATATACTGTATAGGCAGAATATAAGTCACAATGCAAGGCTGGTTTGTAATTAATTCAGATTGTCATTGCATGGCAGATATAGAGAATAGAGAAGTCCAATTTTAATACTGTGTGTGAACTTACTTGTATTTTCTCAGACTGCCTGTGGCATGCTTTGTTCTCTAGGTGAGATGTTAGCTGTGTTTTTAGGTGACGGATCTGCTCCCTTTGTTCTACAGCTGATTTTTCCAATGCAGACTGTCTCCGTCGAAGTTCACTGTTGCTTTGGGAAAGCTCAGCTGATTTTGCAGTAGCGCTGTCTAAGGCCTTTTTTAACTATGCAGTCATTAAAAAAAAACAAGTATTAGTTACAGACAATGTAAATCAACGCGTGTAGATCTGCACAATGAGAACTTGTACTCTGATACAGTATCCACTTGGGCCACTTGTTTCTGCACTCTACATAGATATCCCATGGGTTTTGTTACTACTTACCTCTGTAACCTCCTTCTGTGATGCTCTTTTTGATGCTGCAAGATTGATCTGGTGTTGTTTTTTAAGGGCTGCCACTTTCTCTTCACATATATGTGCTTTTTCATTGGCATTTTGCTCAGTCTCAGCTCTGTAGTAAAAGCAGCAAAATCTCTTTTATCAGGTGATTCATTACAAACTCATTTACTTAACTGCCATTTTTTACATTTTACTAAACTTTGGAATTATCTAGACACTTAGCTATGTGTGATATAAACAAACTGAAGGAAAGATACAATACATGGATATGGCACTCACTCAAATAAAATGTAACTTTTATTGATTTTACAATAATCAATAAAACTTAACTTAAAGGGCAAGGAAAGGGAAAGAAATAAAATCCCATTTTTACTTTCTTTAATGAAAAAGAAATGTATCTCCAATATACTTTAATTAAAAAATGTGTACCATTTTTATAAGAAACCTGACTGTATGCAGTGAAATTCTCCCTTCATTTAGTGCTGTGGATAGGAATTTTCAGATGGTCCCTAACTTCTGGCAGGGAAACAATCATACTTATGAACAGCAGGGGGAGCCCCTGCCATACTTACCAGCCATGCAGAACTCAAGCAGCTTTGTTTTTTGATCATTTATGACAACCCAAAAGAAGCCCAGACCACACTGAGCATGTGTATGCAGTCTAGTCTTGCAAAGATGTATAACAAAGTTACAAGATGACAGACCCCTGTGGCCAACTTTGAAAGCATAAATCATTTGTTTGATTAGGCTTGTGGTGCAGTAAGTGTATGTTTATGTTTAGTATACAAAATACAGCATTTCTAGCCTTAGCCTTTAGACTTTCCTTGCCCTTTAAAACTGCCTGCCAACATTGAGCAGTTATTTGGAGAGCTTCACATATACATTCACAAGACTAAATGCCTTAATTTGGATGTTATTCCTAAACCTGACCTTGTTTCAACCTATGTTGGTCACACATTAAATTAGGTCCTTCTCTTTTCAGTTATTAGAAGGTTTAGATTTAGCTGCTGGAGTCCCTACAGAGGTCATCAAACTTACAAAAGCCATACTTATTTGGCTCATATTTAACAGGTGTATGTTCTGCATTTAAACTAACACAAAGACATATACAGTGTATATGCATGCCATTGTAGCCCTAGGTATGTAATTCTTCTATCTACCCATAGTTCCAGCCCTGGTAATCACAGCATGTTATTTCCATGACAATCCCTAGTCTATAGTTCCAGCCCTGGTAATCACAGCATGTTATTTCCATGACAATCCCTAGTCTATTTCCTAACTGTATATTGTTGATCTCAGAGCCCAAACCCTAAACGCATTTTGAAGGGAAAAGTAAAAGCAAATAACTTAAAAAACACTATGAAAAGAGAATTAGGTTGATAGGTAATTGCTTTTTATTTAACGAGCAGAGTAATTGCAGAGTACACTTTGGCTTTTCAACTAATGATTACCCATCACATTCCTCATAATGCACCGACTGTCAAACACATATCTAAGCACAGGTATGGGTATCTGTTATCCGGAATCCTTGGATGTTTTTTTCTGTTTGGATCACCATACATTGTCTTCCAAATTATTAATTATTTAAAAATTAAATAAACCAAACAGGTTTGTATGGCGAAAAAGAACATTTTTAAAAAAAGCTAAATAATAGTAAGAGAACTCATACTAGTATGTGAATATAACCACACACTAATATGTATTCTAGCAGAGCTATGGTCACTTTTTCTCTCCAAAAACTATTGGCAGATCAAAATTTTATGCAGAATTGTCCAGACTTTGTCCACCTGAAACTGTTTTCAACCAATACAGCTACTGTTTAATCCCAGTTTTATATACCAGGAAACCAAAATCCAATGAAGCAAAATCCAAGAAATAAAAGCCATGTGGGACTGCAAAAAATGGCATAAATTCCAGGGAAATCACGGGGCATATTCTATATCTATTTATCTTTCTATTTGTATACTGCAGAGGTTGACAGCTTTACAACAAAGTCAAATATGCAAAAGAATGTGGAGGTTTATTGGTGGTCCAACGTTTTGGCTCCACAAAGGAGCCTTCGTCAGTGTGGAGCCGAAACGTTGGACCACCAATAAACCTATATATATTGTACTTGGTGAGCGTCCGCACTCCAAAGCTGCCGCTGTTACAGCGTATCC
>CM044439.1:107040065-107052132 GCA_024363595.1 Xenopus borealis
TGTTATTGCATGTATAACACCGTTTATTCACAAGAAAAAAATCCTGGTGTTGCTGTTTTTTTCTTCTACATATGTAAACCCTTTACCACGCACCCAGGTGATGCTTGATGAACGCTGGCCACCATTATATGATATATATAGATATAGATATATACTAAATTCAGAATTTTAGATACTAAAATTCAGAATTTTCCCCGAATCTTAGGGCTACATAGATTTATGTACCTTAACCTGTCCAACTCTTCCATCTTACTCTGAAGTTCCTTTTTCAGTTCTCTCACATGACCGTGTAAGATGGAATTCTCCTGTAGAGCTTGGTCCAGACTACGTGCAAGGGTGCCATTATCTTTGTGAGCTTCCTCTATTGCATGGTGTAAAGGCTCCAGCTGAGCAAGACATTCAGACAAAAGTGGAAAAATTGTTAAGCTATCTGAATCACAGCACTTGATAAATGCTTATAAAAATGATGACTCAATAGGAAGAACTAGTAAGAAGAGTTAAGGATAAATTAATTTAATAGCAATTAAGCATAATAATATCCCATCACCTCTGAACTGCAGAAAATTTGTAAAAACAACAGCTGGTTGTAGAGTACACTGATTAGTCTAACTCAGCACTGTTCAACTGTGGTATCGAGGGCCACACATCTTCTGGCCTACAAGGTAGAGGGCTGATAATGGAAGCCAGAGTTCACCACTCTTTTAATACTACACCCAATCTAAGACAACTCCCATGGTACCACAAGAAATTCTAAGCATACCCACATTAATGGTGGTAGCACAAAAAAGAGTTTTTTTGTACTCACCGTTCTCTTCATTCACTTGGGGGACATAGGGACAGTGGGGTATAGCTGGTATCACTAGGAGGCAGGACACAACCTTAAGAAGAAACTGACTTCTCCTCCACTGGCTATACCCCCAGCAGGCACAGCTTAGGTCAGTTTGTACCAAAGTCATCAGAGGTATATAATAACCTTAAACTAAACTTTAAACATAACAGTATAATGTCTGACAGAAGTGAAGGCCTCGATCCAGGGAAGGAAGCCCTGTGTCCCCCAAGTGACTGAAGAGAAAGATTTAACGGTGAGTACACAAAATCTCCTTTTCTCCAAGTCATCTTGGGGGACACAGGGACAGTGGAGACGTACCGAATATGTCCCCTGAAGGCTTGGGTGGGAAGAGGCCTATGTTGAAGTAACCACCGCAGGCTGAAGCACCTTTCTGCCAAAGCGGGTGTCAGAGGCCGCAAAGGTATCGAAATGGAAAAGGAGTGAAACGAAGTCCATGTTGCACCTTTACAAAGCTGTTGATTTCGGAACACCTAGGATGTACTCCTCTAGTGGTGTGAGCCATAACTCTGCTGGGAGGTTCCTGGCCTTGTGCTGGGTATGCTCTTTGAATAGCTTGCTTGATCCAACGGGATATAGCTTGTTTGGTGGCCATAGCACCTTGGTGTGGTCCCAAAGGAAAAACTAGTAAGGAATCCGATTTGCAAATGTCTTTGACTCTATTAAAGTAGAACGTTAGTGCTCTGACTGGATCCAGAGTGTGCACAGCCCTTTCTTTTTGGTTAGCTGCTGAAGGGCAAAAAGATGGCACAACTATTTCTTGGTTCAGAAGAAAGTCCAAAACTACCTTCAGTAAAAAGGAAGGGATGGTGCGAAGGGCCGATCGATCATGGTGAAAAATGAGATCCGAGACTCGTCCCGCTGAGGAAATGGCTAGAAGGAAAACGGTCTTCCAGGTGAGCCACTGTAGAGAAATTGATCCAAGAGGTTCAAAAGGTGGTCGTTGTAGTGCCCGGAGTACTAGGGTGAGGTCCCAAATGGGGACTGGGCCCGCACCAGAGAGGCTACGTGTGCCACCCCTTGGATGAAGGTCCTGACATCAGGAAACACTGCTAGTCTTCTTTGGAAAAGCACTGACAGGGTGGAGAGCTGTGTCTTGAGGGAGCTGAGTGAGATGCCCATGGAGAGCCCAAACTCTATGGTAGGCCCTGGCCGAGACCGGCTTTCTGGCTGCACACGTGTGTGCCACCGCCCTGGAAAAACCCTTTTGAATCAGAATTTTCGTCTCAAGAGCCACACCTACAAATTTAGGCTTGTTGGATTTGGATAGCAGATAGGTCCCTCAGTGAGAAGGTCTGGAAGTGGAGAGACCATGGTTCTGCCACTGAGAGGTTTAGTAGGTCTGTGACCCAAGCCCTTCGAGGCCACCTCAGAAGTAGAGTGGCCTGTTCTCGTTGTAGCTTCCTGATTGTTCTGGGTATGAGAGCCAGAGGCCAGAAGGCGTACACCAGTCAGAAGTCCCCGGTGGTGGTCAGGACATCGACGTTTAGGGTCAGTGGATCTCTGTATCTGGCTAGGAAGGCTGGGACCTTCCTGTTGTGCCTGGTCACCATCAGGTGGATCTATGGAGTTCCCCACATGTCTGCTATGTCCTGAAAAACAGTGTTGTTTAGTGACCACTCGCAGGGGTCTAGGGACTGTTAGCTTAGGAAGTCTGCCTCCCAATTCTGTAGGCCTGGGATGTAGATGGCAGACAGCTGGACTTGATGAGTCTCTGCCCACCTGAAGATGAGCCTGATCTCATTTAGGGCTGCTTTGCTCTTTGTTCCCCCCCTGGTGGTTGATGTAAGCCACCGCTGTGGAGTTGTCCGAATGCACTTTCACTGACTGGCCCTTCAGGTCCTGCTGCCAATGAATCATTGCTCGTATTTTGAGTAGAGTGCTTCTGCCGCCTGTGGCCTGACTGATGTTCAGGCCCAAAGAGAAGTTTACCCTTGAAGGGGATGGACGTTCGGGATTTCTTGGAGGAAAGGTCGGCTGACCATAATTTCATCCAAAGGGATCGGCGGGCAGCTACTGCGAGTGTTGAGGATCTACTGATAACCTGTGTTGCATCCAGAGATGCTTCACAGATGTAGTCATTAGCTTCCTTGATTTGGGAAGCCCATTGGGAAAGTTCACAACGTGGTGCTCCTTCCTCGATAGCGGTGATGAGGGAGTCGGACCAGTATTGTATTGCTCGGCTGACCCAGGCCGTGGCTAGAACTGGGCTTAGGATTGTCTAAGAGGGCTAGCAACTTGTCTAGGATATCCCCATAGCCAATTGGGATGTCCACTCTGCGTAACCTGCTCTCTGTGTGGAGAGATTTCCCTACTGGAGGCTGAATGGTCATCCTGAGGGGCCTGGTTCACCAGAGGGGTAGACTCTGGAGGCTCTGAATCTAGTCTAAGTGGCTTGCACTTGCTGCAAAAGGGATCGTTATACCCAGCGGTCAAACGTTTGTGCCATTTGGCACAGGCCAAGTATTTTATTGCAGTTGAAGGTGCGGCCCTAGGAAAAAGGCCATCACTGGGCTCCTTAGACATGGTACCAAGTTTGGTGCGCTAGTGTGGGGAGGCAAAATGCCTTCAGTGATATATCTGCCACTATATATGCTACAGAGTCTTTTCGCAGTGTAAAAAGATAAACACAACCCCAAATGCCAGCAGATAATGTGTCCTATCCTCCTGAGGACACAACTCAAACTGACCTAATCTCTGCCTGCTGGGAGTATAGCTAGTGATACCAGCTATACCCCACTGTCCCTGTGTCCCCCAAGATGACTTGGAGAAAAAAAAACAAATGGTTGGTGCTCATTGTAGGGAAATCACCCACTACTCATATGAGAAAAAAAGTTTGTCATATTAATACATACTCTTAAATCCATATGCCATCTCCTCCACTGTGTATAGCGTTGTAACCCCCAGCGCGTTATTAACACCATGGGGACCCCCTAATGAGCATCTCCAAATGCCAACAAACTAACTGCAGAAACCCCCACTAGGTTCTCCTCCCACAGGCAAAGCAGAGCCAGCAGAGTATGGCACACAGGGAGCATAGGGTATGCAGAGTGTGGCGCACACACAGGGGCAAAGGGCAGGCAGAGTATGGCACACAGGCAGCAGTGTATCGAAGTTGTGAGCAGGTGAACAATGCGGCACTTACAGTCTGAGGTCTTACATGTGTGAACAATTCAGGTATTTAGGTCACACCAGGGGCAATAGCAAATACAGGGGCATTGTCCACCCCTGTTTTGTTCACACTTATAAGACTACCACGAGGGCAGAAATCAGCCTGCTGAAATACACAGGCCGATTTCAGCCCCCTATGCAGGCAGTAGCCTCCTCTTTCTTTTGCATCCAGAACCATGTTGTCTCCGGCGTGAACACATTTGGCTGATTTTGGCACAAAATGCAAAATCTTGTGTTTCCTTGCTGACACTGGCTGCACTGTAGCCGACACAACCAGATCTAGCGCTGCCTTGGATTTGTAAATTATTTACAAACAGTTCGAGACCAATGGTTATTGTCTGTATGCAGAGTAGCACGGGGATAGCTTGCAGTCCATTTCTACAATATGATCTGTAACATTACCCCATGCCAAATATGACACATACATGTACAATTAAATATGCTGTGTGTATATGGCTCAGAAATAAATGATTCATGTGATTCACATACTGGTTTGTGTTAGTCACTCATTGTAATGTAACAAGTCCATAATGTGCATGGACTCTTGGGGCTCATTTATCTAAAATGGGCAAATGTACACATAGGTATTAACCCATATCAACCAATGAGTGATTAACTCTTTTAAGTCAACTGTAGGTAGGGTTGCCACCTGACCAGTATTTTACCGGCCTGTCCGGTAATTTTGATAGTTGATCCAAATGTTATTAATAGGAAAAAAAGATAAAATAGCCCCACTGTGTTTGAAAGATTCAGACTGCTTTTAAGTTCTAAAAGAATAATAATTATTATCACAATTGGATAGAAAATTGTGGTAAAACCAGATTTGCAGTAAAGTGGTATAAAGTTGTTTCATTTATAAAACATCTGCCCCATATACCTGACCGCGTTGATGGGTGTCAATAGACAGAAGTCTGGTGTGATACTCTGAAAGTTCAGCCTGTAGTTTCTGTAAATCTTTTTGACTTTGGGTTCTGAAAAATCAAATAAAATGGCAACAGAGAAAGAGAATGTGGAAAGAATTCAAACAACTAAAACCTTCCTTCCTTCCAAGTTAAAGTTTTAACCCCGCTTTTTGCAAAATCTACTGAGAATAATAATTACCTTGCTAAAGTGTCCAGGGGATCAATTAATGCACATCAATTGTAATATAGATGGTGGCTTTTTATCCCTTTTAAATATGCATGTGCAATACATAATATTTCTGGTGCTATACAGGGCAGAGCACATTTTGGTTTAAACTGGCTTCTTGCCTTCTTGAAGGGAAACATTTTTTAACAAATATTTTTATATATTTTATATTTTTCTTTTCATTTTTGTTTTACAATAATAATATTTATAGACCCATCCCTTGTGCTTAGTAAATGATTTTTATTCTTAAAAAATGGTCAGATAAATTTTAAATGTATTATTTTTTTGTGTTCCTGTTGATTATTGCACCTCCAAAATATATTAGATGTAAAGTAAGAACATTCAGTTCACTTTAAAGGGATACTGTCATAGGAAAATAGTTAATAGTGATGGCGACTAATCGCTTCTTCTGCGGTACAACAAGCTCCCCGAACTGCCTTCTTCCTGCCTTCCATCTGCTTGAATGAAGAATTGCCTGCGCTAATGCAATTGTGGCGCTTCAGTTTAGGAAGTTGTCCAAAGTTTCCTCGTGAGGCAACTTCGGAAATTGAAGCTCTGTGAGTGCATGAGCGCAGGAAATTCTTTATTCAAGCAGACGGAAGGCAGTTCGGGAGATTTTCGCCCCACAGAAGAGGCGATTAGTCACCAGGCAACTAAATCTCCCCGTTACCTTAAGTAGCCTGCCAAAAAGTAGTTCCATCCTAAAGTGCAGGCACAAGTCGTCACATGACTGGGGGCAGCTGAGAAACTAACAATATGTCAAGCCCCATATCAGATTTCAAAATTGAATATAAAAAATCTTTGCTCTTTTGAGAAATGGAGTTCAGTGCAGAATTCTGCTGGAGCAGCACTATTAACTGTTGCATAAAAAAAAAAAAAAAATACCTGTCCCTGAGCAGTGCTGCAATTTCACAGTCTCTCCGCCCAAGTTCTGTCTGTAATTTTTCTAAGTCTTGCTGAAGCTTTGTGTGGGAAGCCAGTACTTTCTCCAGTGTACTTGAAATTGTGTTCCTTTCCTCTTGCATATCACAAAGCTGCTGCTGCATAGACAGTCTCTGTATTTAAAAGAGGATAGAACACATCAACTAGATAATATTTGGGCCAAATGCACAATTTAAATCATTTGCACGTGTACTTTAATAAATGAAGTACTTGCATGGCACACAGGTCCGGAATGGGATTCACAATAGGCCCTGGCATTTCAAGTACACAGAGGCCCAAACAGCCCCCACCAGCCCAATAAATAGTGACCATCTATGGCAACTTATAGCAGCCACTCTGGCATTTGCCAGAGCTCACATATTGCCAGTCCAGGCCTTATGGCACAGAGGTTTAATTTATCTGGAATAATAAAATATAGTATGAGCACACCTGTTTTATCTATGTGATGTAATGGGGAGTAATTTCTCTAGATAATAACTGGCAGTGTATAGTTGTATATCACTGTGTTTATCAAACTGTTCCAAAATTCTGTTACAGTATGGAGGCATACACCCATCTATTGTTATTACTATGGGGTGGTAAATAATTCCAAATTAAGGTGAAAAATGTATTTACTACCAATACACATTTTCCACCCATATAAAGAACTTCCTTAACCCTGACACTACAGACATATATATTAAAGATAATAGACAGAATAAATTACATATACCAAGCTTTCTTTACTTACATTTTGCTTCTCTCTTTCTTCTGCAGCTTCAAAAAGGGCTCTTAGCTTTTTTTCTTCTCTCAGTGCTTCATCTCTTACCTGGACAGCTAGTGTAAAGTCATTCTCCTTACGAAGAAGAAAACTCTGAGACTGAAATGAAAGTAGGATACAGAAATAAGGAACTGAATCCCAGTGCAACGTGGTTTTCCTACATTGTATGCAGGAGTCATTCCCACAGCAAAAAAAGGTTCAAGGTGAAAGGTTTAGTGAAAAAACAAATTAAGTGCATCTGGACTGCATATACACCAAATAACATTAGAGAACTGTTAATGTTTGGCCAAAGTACCTGCTGGAGTTTGGATTCCATCCTTTGCAGCTGAATTCGACATGAGCCTAAATCTGTGTTTACCTGGGAAAATTCCAAGTTCATCACTACAAACAATATTTCTGTTAACTATTATAAGTTATAAGTCATATAAGTGTATCTTACCTGAGTGTACTTTGTTTCAAGTGCAGTGTTACGCTTACAGAGCTGAGAGTTTTCGGACTGAGCATCACAGAAAGACTGCAACTCTGACTTTAACTGCTCTACTGTGCTCTGTGGTAAGAAAGGAGAACACAAACACCACACACAGAGATAAATGGTAACACAGAGATACAGTACATGGCAAATGGCATGCTCACCATTAAACATTTTTAAATTGCGCAATGAGGGTGTAATGAGTGTGTGACTGCAAAATGCATACAACGAATGTCCTCCAGCTTGAATATGTTGGAATATATGGACAAACTATTGCTTTTTTGTCATGACAGGGCCATGGCACACAGTGTTACTTGTAGCCAGGTACTTGTCTTGGCTACAAAACACCAGGAAATACCCTGCCATAGACAATACTGAGAATTTTATCTGTCCAAACACACATAGCAGTATGCACAAAATATCCTAAATATATGGATATGGGTTAATGCAGAGGGTCTTTCTCTTTGTCCATAAATGGCAACTTACACATAACCTACACATAAAATGTAACCTGTGGCATCCTATAAAGGTAATGTGAAAACAGGGAGAAGTGGTCACACCATAAACATTCTGCAAGTCTTTCAACTCATAACTACAGAGAAAACACACCCTGGCCCAGGAGTGGATTTGGTGCATCCCTAATAAATATATAAGGGGATCATTTAATAACCTCTCTAATGCTTTATTTACCAGGTAGGTACCAGGTACCATACAGGTTTGAACAAAGGGGGTTCTGTCTAAATAATCGGAAGGGTTTTTTTTTTACAGTGAGAGCCATGACGATGTGGAATTCTCTCTCTGAATCAGTTCAGGCTGATACATTAGATAGCTTTAAGAAGGGGTTGTATGGCTCTTTAGCAAGTGAGGGAATACAGGCTTATGGAAGATAGCTCATAGTACAAGTTGATCCAGGGACTGGTTTGAATGCCCTATTGGAGTCAGGAAGGATTTTTTTCCCCCTCTGAGGCAAATTGAGAGGTTTCAAATACTTTTTTTTGCATGTTATATATACACTTAAAAGGTTGAATTTGATGGATGTGTGTCTTTTTTCAACAGAACTTACTATATGGGTGTAGAGGGTGCAATGAGGCCCTGCTCAATGAACAATAGCAGTAAATCCTGGTAGACATGTCAATATTTGGAGGCCTACATTTAATTTGCTGTGAAGCCTAGTAACATCTTATTGCAAAGCAGTTTCAACTCACAAAATTTTATCCACTCCAGAGGGGGCTGAACACATTTTAGAATTACGGTTTCATTCAAGATTTATCATTTAATTATAGTGATATTTCAGTTTGGCAAATCAGAGTTTTTCTTCATAATATTATAACATTTTATTTGTTGGCATTTCTAAAATATACAGTTAAATTAAACGTATATCTGTGTTATAGTCATACCTGTGGATAAAAATGGGTTGTCCCAAACACAGAGATAAATCTGTGCAGAATTAGACTAACAAGATATTTAAAGATTTTGAATACAATTCATTCAGGAGGGTCAGGGTAATCTGAGTCATTTGACAACTTTACAGTGCCACACTAAACTTTTGTGATATATAAGGTTAAATTGTTGCATGCAGTTTTGGGATCACTCGAGAAAGGGATCCATGAACTCATCCCAATCAAATTTTAACCCATGAGATTTTAAATAGCTAACCACAATTTACTAAAATATAGTTTTTCTAAATTCATCTACATAAATGAGCATGTTATTAATTATTTACAAGAAAACATGATTTTATGAGCAGTTACCTGTAGTTTGCCTTTTTCATATGCCAGCTTATTTTTGCTGTCCATGAGTTCATGAAGTAACACCTCAACCTGACTCTGAGCTTTCTGGAGATAAACAAAAAATAATTATGGACATCCGTGAAGCAAAGGAATGCAGACTATACAGTTTGGTGTGTTAATAAAGTGCCAATATACAACGGTTTTCATCATGAATTCAGTAAATAGAGTTGCATTTTGTTGTGGTATTCATTAGTTGTTTGAATCATTGTCTGCAGTATGACTGAACAATGTTTCAACTAATCTGCTTCTGTTCACTTCACATGGTACGGCATAGTCTCAGTGTGCCTACATACAATTGGAGGTTGAATTGGCCATTCACATTACACTGGTATACCCAGTAGGCTACTGTAGAATGCCCTGTTTTAGGGCATACATGTTAACTGCATTTTGGGGAAAACTAACTATCAATTCCATTCTGAATATACTAAAATTAAAGGGGTTGTTCACCTTCATAGAACATTCAAAAATATAACAGTTGATGTAAAAATAACAAGCTTTGCCATATAAATGTTTAACCAAAAATGTGCAGTTGATGGGATATTCACCTCAGATGGATCCATTTGCAGATGGGGTCCCTTCATCATCGGCCCCCAGTGGGGGGGGGGGTCGCAGACCCCCAAAAATACTACAGTGACTGCTGTACTTCCTTATTTTATATCATACACACTCCTGGCAGAAGCAGAAATGCAGCAGTTTCTGAAGCTTAACTTAAGTCTGATAGGACTTGGTGTGGCAGCATGTATGTACACAGATGTGTGTTATGTGAAGGGGCTGACTTGAAGGAGGTGAACTTTAAGTTCTGTGTGTTTAGATAGGCTTGCATGTCATTTTCACAGGGGGGGGGGAAGAGGAGGTTGTGGGTGCACAGGCTTGTGTGGAGTTGAACGAGCTGTTGTGTGAATGGACAAGTGTGTGATTCACAAGGAGGGAGGAGGGCTTCATTGAGTGTTTGTGTGTGAGGGAAAGTAAAGTCAGCACTCGGTGGAAGGAGGTCTGTCACTTGTGGGGGGGACAAGTCTGTGTGTGTGGTGGGTGGCTGTCTTATAATGGGGTTTGTGAGGAGAAAACTAAGATTTTTGTACTAGGGGAGTGCTGGAGAATAGCCTTGTGTGGAGAGAGAGCTCAGTCACTTTCAGGCAGGGCTCAGCTGACATTTTTCATTGTTTGGGGGGTAAGTTGCAAGTGGCTGCCATTTTCTGGAAGGGAATAAGTGTTGAGAGGGTGTGTTCATGTTGGTTCTAGAGTGTGTCTTTCAAATGATACTTCAAATGGTAAAAGTTCTGCACAACAAGCTGTACAAATAAATGAGCAATACAAGCTCATCACCTTAGCACCTTCTTATTTTGTCTGTATTCTATACTGAAATGACCTGCACTGTCCCTTTCCAAACACACAACTCTGCCTGTGTCACATACATTAGATTTTAGCAGTATTTGCTGAAGTAACAGGATTTATTTTACACACCAACTTAGGGTCGGACTGGGGAGCCCGGGTAGGGTTTCCCCCTGTCTGATTTTGACCCGGACAGCCCGGTATTTTGAAGGGCTGCCCGGGTAAATACTTCCTTACTTGGAAAACCGTGCGGGATAAGCTTGATTGACGCAGCTATCGGCCAATCGGCAATCGCTCTGCCGTAGCCCCACCCACTGATGGCATGGGGCCGCCAACTGATCTCACGGATCCACCCACTGATGTCACAGGCCCCCACCTTTGCTGGATAGCTACACGAAAAGGTGGCAACCCTAGGCCCGGGGCCCACAGCGACTGCTGTCCAGAGCCCCCCCATGGCTGCTTCCCCCCCCCAAATCAACCAATGCAGTGTCCCATAATGCAGCACCCATGCTAGTATGCATATGCAAGGACGGCGCCAGCTCGCATGCGCAGAGCAGTTCACCCGCAAAATATATTTTTTTAACTGGGGGGGGTCTGGCCCAGCGGGCCAAAAGCAGAAGAATTCCCAGACTACTGGCACACATGGAGATTTGTTGTGGTACAGGTATAGGACCTTTTATCCAGATAGTATCAGGACCCATGGTTTTCCAGATAGTGGATCTTTCCAGAATTTGGATCTTTATACCTTAAGTCTTCTAGAAAATTAAGTAAACATTAAATAAACCCAAGTACAAGCTAATGTTTTATTATTACAGATATGGGACCTATTATCCAGAATGCTTGGGATCTGGGGGTTTCCGGAGACATCCACATGCATCTGATCCACTTGCTGTTTTGATTCCCCTCTGATAGAATAAAATGTGCACACATGTACTTTACCCATTACATACAATGGCAGCGTGACTATGGGATGACTATTTAGACCCCTAATTACACAATTTTATCCCTGTATTGTTCCTTATGTGTTTAGCATAGCATTGAGGTTTGGTACTTTGGTATATGTACTATTTTCATTAGGGGGCCATACATAACCACATACTTTTGTATATCTATGCATATTGGGCATCCTGGTAAACTCCTGGTGTTCAGAATGTTTTGCAAGAGCTGCTTACTTTAGTTTGCTTAGATTGTCCTGACAATGCTATATACTTTTCTTGAGTTTCCCCCAGGAAAGGCCCCTAAATGGAAAGAGCAAAAAATGTTCAAAAACTGTCTGGCAATAAAAGTACCAAATTCACTGGCAGTGAAAGGGTTAATGTCAACTACCCCTTTAAAGGAAAGTTTTAAAGGGGCGGTTCCCTTTTAAGCTGACTTTTAGTATGTTTCTAAAATGGCTAATTCTAAGCAACTTTTCAATTGGTCTGCATTTTTTTAAATAGTATTTTACTTCTATGCCTTCTTCTTCTGACTCTTTCCAGCTTTCCATCTAAAAAAAACAGTTGCTGTGTAAGGCTACACAATTATTGTTCTTGCCACCATATTACTCATCTTTCTATTCAAGCGCTCTTCTATTCATAATCCAGTCTCTTATTCAAATCAATGCATGGTTGCTAGGGTAATTTGGACCC
>CM044439.1:107151816-107165260 GCA_024363595.1 Xenopus borealis
GTCCATACCTACCCGACTCCCTACCTTGGTACCACTTGGAAAACTAGAAAGAGCATGTGCTGCTCTTTCTATCTACCCTGTCCATCTAACACTCCTGCGGTGTTCTATTTTTATTCACTGTCAAATCCGTTCTCACTGAATACATTTCCCCAGCATCTCTAAGGGCCCACCTATCCATATGGAATTAAGCTTCTCCTTATTGCAGTCTTTTGTGCAAAGCTTCCAAGTACCATTCACCTTCTTCACTTATATCCGCTCTAGACAGGAATTATTCACTCTACCCCATGTCTTATGGGAACACATTCTTGCCTAAGATATATATTACAACATACTGGGATTTCCTGAGCTTAAGCTTGGGTCCCCTATACACTAGATCTCACTGTCACCTGCTAAGTGCAATGCTTATTGTCACATCCCTCACTTTGCGGACTCCTGATCGTGTCCAACACCACACCTTGAATCTCATACCCATTCCACTTTTTTTATATTAATGGTCAACACTTTTGAATTAAAAAATAACAAAATGGTATAAAGGTGATACCTTTATTGGCTAACTAATATAAACATAGCAAGCTTTCAGAACATTTTAGTTCCTTTTTCAAGCTGATTCATTTCTGATTTCAGAACTAAAATGTTCTGAAAGCTTGCTATGATTATATTAGTTAGCCAATAAAGTTATCACCTTTATACCATTTTGTTGTTTTTTATTTCAAAAGGGTTGACCAATAACATTTTTACTGGCTAACACAGTACACCAACTTTTTTTTATATTGTAATTTCACAACCGCCCTATACTGAAAACAATGGCTCCCATGTTGCTAGTTTCTTTTAAATTAACACCCAGACATCTCCTTAGCTTGATAGGGGATAGGTTACAATAATTCCCCAACAGGATGATCTGAAAGGCAAGGGCAGATATTTGCTTTCTTTTCCAGTAAAACAGACTGCAAATTGCAAATTCTATGCAAAAAAGTATACTCGTCTTTATTCATAGCCATGCGTATGGTTCTTTTAGCTAGTTCAGGTATACGAATTAATTTGTAGTATTTTGTTACCAGATGTATTGCATTGTTTATTTCATCCAAAAAGCAAAGTAATCCCCTAGGCATCCAAAGACAAAGTGTTCATCCAGAAAGCAAAATGTCTCCACAAACAAATATGTGCATGGAGTCGGCTGTTGTCATGTGTACATGTGCCTACACATTGGATCACCACGGTGGAGAAACATGACCAGCTGAGCCTTCAGGTAAGAAGTAGAGGAGGGGAAATGCCTTTAGTTACATAGGGGTGGGGTACACTGGAAGTTGTAAAGAAGTTTCCAGTCATATAAAAGGGGAAAAGATGATTTTGGGAACCATTTTCCAGTTTGCAGCCCACCAGGAAACTTTTAGGCTATCCAAAGGCTCCATCCACTATTTGGGATTATATTCAAAAGAAAAAGTTGGCTCTACTCTTTAATATCTTCAGTTTACATTTGCTTTTTTTTTTTTTTTTTTACACATGAAAAATGCTGCCCAAATAATAAACATTAACACCTTCTGTTATTTGGTAATTGTACCGATTTACCATTACGCTTTTTCTTGCATGTATTGCAGCACTATCCAACCTTGGGACAGATAAACACTTCTAAAAATATCATGCCCCGCCCTGACCTACCTGGAAAGTAGGTGAAGCTTTCTAGGGCCAAAACAGAAATGTTCCTAAAGAAACAGTATACACCCCTTTAAACATGAGCACAATGTACAGGGTTTGGGCTGAGCATATATTTGGCCATTTGTTGTCAATCTAAATGTATTGTTTTTGTTATTTTGTTTTAGTTGGTGACTCATGACCCCCAAAATCTGTATCGGTTATTTCAACCTGATTACACACAGTTCTTCTCCTCTGAATCCTGTTGTTGATTTCTGCTTCCCTGGCCCTGATCCTTGAGTTGAGTCCATGGTCTGTCTGACTACATTCAGCCCTGTCCTTAATTGCTCCTTCTCTGCAGTACCTTTCTTTCCCTTGCCTGCCCCTGGATTGCTAGCAAGTAGCTGAGGGCCGGGACCAAGGCCAAATATTAATGTTATAAGCAGAAAAAGATACCTAGACAGGAATCCAAATTCTCCCCCTGGGACAGGGGTCAGCAACCTTTACTATAAAAAGAGCCACTTTGCTCTTCCACTAAAGAAAAATAGTCTGGAGCATCAAAACATAACACGGCTTATAAACATTTAAAAATGTTTAACCTTTTTTTAAATTTAATCATTACAACAACAGAATACAACTAACAAAAGTGCAGTGTGTTTGTGTAGGCCTACTTTTAAATAAATTAAACATGGAATAGCCCTATGAAATGCTAGTGTTCTAATCTGTTTAATTTGACTTCTGTTTCTGAAGCTCCATGCTAATCTTCCCTTGTCTTGAATGTGTGACAGTGCCCATGATGAATTATCTTGCTGCGGTTCTATCTTGCCTGTCACTCCTGGGACGTCTATATCCTCGCACCTGCTGGAGGCTTCCCGAGTGTGTGACCATGGTAAGCTAATTGCTTACTGCAGTTGTACACTCAAGAAGCCACCAGCAGGTGCGAGGGCTGTATAGACGACAGGTAAAGCTGCAAGAGCCGCAGCCAGCAGGATGAAGAGTCGCACGAGGGTCCGGAGCCGCGGGTTGTCTACCCCTGCCCTGGGGTTTGGAAATGCCATATGAAGCACTAGATTGACAAGCTTATGCAGGAGGAAAAACATTCAGTAAGAGAATTTAAAATTCAGTAAGACAGAATTTAAAACAAGACATAAAGGGGGATTCTGCTCTTTATTTACATGTTAGTTTCACATCTGTCAAAACAGCCAATAACCTAAGGAAGCTGTGTTCTCTGTGTTTTGCAATACTTCCATACAAACTGGCATACAATGTCTACTGATGCAATACTGGGTGTATCCGATCCTGGTACCAAACAAATGGCATCTTGAAAATCAGTAGTAACCTACTGGGTGCTAAGAAAACTTGGAGGTTTGAATGGATAAAATGTATTTTTCATAGCCAATATATTAGGACTCACACATATCAAGCAACCACTGGAGTATTATGGCATGGAAGCAACATTTGTTCATTTAGCCAAGAATAGGGGAATAGCTTTGCTTATTCTACCTGGAGATCTGTGCAGGACAATAGAAACTTGTTTAAACAGAAAATAATACAGAAAGGCAATGTGCTATTCATGTAAGGGCTGTTTTATATGGCAAATGCTAATGATATTCAGATTCATTGCAGGTGCAGGGACCAGGATACACAAAGCACTATGGTTGGAAAAGATGGCAGCCCCAGCCTCTACTGTGTAAAACAGAACCATTTCTTACAAACAGCTCTTTGTTATTTCTCTTTAAAGTCTTATAATAAATACAGCCCCTTATATCTCACAATTAATGGCTCAGATCAAACATCTGGAGTATCTGAGTTTGGTAGCATCTTGCTCTATTACACGTTCAGTCCTCTGCTCCCCAACATTTTACCTTCACAACGCTCAGGGTGCAGCATGGGGCTTAGTAGGCAAACAGCAGCAAGGCCAGGATCCCACAGAGCCCATTCTATAGGAATCCCTCACGGCGAAACTGCTCTTGTAAAATGTTTCTGTACTCGTCAAAGCCACCTTCAATTCGTGTCACACAACCATTTTCACAAACCCACAGCTCTTGGCACACGAGTCTGATAAAACGTTCATCGTGAGATACCAGGATCACTCCACCCTGTAATAGAGAATAACATATAAGGAGGTGATAAGAGGGCAAAGCCCAATAACAAGTGGATTGCAAGACGTTAAAATATGTTAAATTGCAAAAAGAGCATACCTTGAATTTATTCAAGGCTCTCCCCAAAGCTTCAATGGTCTCCATATCCAAGTGATTTGTAGGTTCATCCAAAATATAAAAGTTGGGACTGAAAGATAAATATAGGGGAGAAAGAACTCCTCAAATTATGTAAATAATGCAATGAAAAATGTCCTATATTCTAAAGACTTCTGCCAGTGCCCTATATCATACATATACTTATAATAAATACAATGTAAGCAATGCTCAGTTTATGTTTTCTCATAGCTCATGTTTAGGTTTTCTTTGAGTGCATTATATTTTTGTAAAAAAACTAACTCAGATTGCAGTTGAACAGATATTCATACAGCACAGCAATATGAGTGACAGGAGTACCCTGTTATCAGCTCTGACACAGCCAACTAAACTTCTACCTAAACCATTTGTATACCATTACCTGCTTGGAAACCACTGTCTGTGCTCCAATAAAGCATTGATCCAAGATTGAGCCAAGATCCTCTATGATTCCATTTCTATTTTTCAACATGTTTATTGAGCACATAATATGGGGGTATGTGAACTCACCAGGGCATGGTCATTTGTGCAAATGCCACTCGGCTCTTTTGGCCACCAGAAAGACTAGCAACTGGTCTTACTGCCAACTCGCCAGATATCCCATAACTTCCCAGCTGGTGGCGATATTCCTCCTCAGTCTTACCTATGAGACACAAAAAGCAACATTAAAACAGAGCAAGCTGTCAGAAGAGAAAGGATAGTGTGAGTGCTCCATATGTCATTCAAAATAGTTTTTATTGACATTTTACATTAAATTACAAATTCTAAGTAACCACAAAATGTTGTAATTTTCCAACAAGTCAGAGAGAGAAACAGTACAAGGTAATAGTTATGTTTACATAAAATATTCATGATACAGAGCACCTTCAAATTATCTGTATATGATGACAAGAAATAAACCAACGTTCCTTGGCACCTAGCGTTGTTTCTAAAGGGAGTGGTCAAAGGGTTGGTGGGAGCGTTAGATGTGTTCAGCACAGTTTGGAAAGGGGAGTTGCACATCCATCCAAGGTGATCATACCCTTTCAAATTTGTTTGGACAACCTCTATGGAAATATGTTAGTTGATACAATGGGACGGAGATAACCAAGTTCAATCCATTGCCTTTTTTTGGGGGGCTGATCAGACTTCCACTTAAGAGCTATGAGCCTTTTTGCTTGGATAAACATGAAGCATAAAAGTGCCTGTTCTGCTGTAGAAGTGTCTGTTTCTTCCACCTGATTCAGTAATAAGGCAGGATATAAAGTGCCAAGGGGCTACTAGTTTCCAAGTCAAACATGTCAAGAAACATTGGATGACTGAGCATTTCCAAATCATGTGTATGTTATCTGCTTGTGAATGTTGACATTCAACATTTCTGGATTAATCAGATGATGTCTATGATGAGTCAGGTACTTTCTATGGAGATTCCTGAATTGAATCGTTTTATCTTTGGAGCGGATTAGAACCCTGAAATGCTATTCTAAGGCATCATTCCACATTTCATGGGTAGAGGGAAGGGATATCTCTGAGCTATGAGTGCTCCATATTTCCACCACAATTCATATTAAGCAATTTAATCCATCTTGATTTAAAGTAATGGCACATTAAAGAGAGGGATCCTTACCATCAGCACTGCATTTTTAAGAAGATGCAGTAATTTGGAATGCACAAGAAACAGAGTAATGCTGTTATGATGGCCCCTTAGATAAAAAGAAAGGGTTGCACAGATGTGTAACAGAGGGGAGAAAAGAAACTAGAAGGGTCAACTCAAAACAAGTTATTGATGGGTGTGTGGAATAGAGGTAAAATAAAGAGGAGAATTAAGAGTTCTCATAAGTGTTATAAGGAGCCATACCAGGGAATCTCTTTGCTAGAAGCTCCACGGCACTGATGTTCAGATCCAGCTGATCAACATGATGTTGACTAAAATATCCAATCTTTAAGTTCCTAAAAAAAAAATGATTTAACACAGCAGTTAGCGATAGCAATGGAAGCAGAAACTTACAAGCATTTATAACCAACACTGCCAAGTTCAGGTTTTAATTATCCAGACAGAATGTGAAGCCCATAATGTTACATCACTTTCATTTGCCGATATTACTTCCTTCCAATGAAGTTTTTAAGAAAGAATAACTTGGCTTCCCAGATGTCTGCAGCTTGCTCGGTAATACCATTAAACTGGCTGGCACAGCATTTCAGCTAAAAGCCTGGATTGATTATGTACACTCTATGCACTCCATCTTTCTCTAATTTTAATGGACAAGGCAGAACTCCACAAGGATATCTGTAAACCCTGAATAAGTTTTCAAGCCCAGGTGCTTAATCGGGTCACTGGAAGGAAAATACACTCTAACCTTGTTATATATATGCCCTAAACATATTTGTTCCTTAATTCAGTTTTTGTCACAATACTACTGATAATATTGGCCTGCTCTCGACTGGTTAGATTATTCAGCTTACTCTAGAATGAGTGTTGAAAAAATATTAAAGGGCAAGAAAAGGCAAAGAAATAAAATCCCATTTTTACTTTCTTTAATGAAAAAGAAATCTATCTCCAATATACTTAATAAAAAAATGTCTACCATTTTTATAAGAAACCTGACTGTATGCAGTGAAATTATCCCTTCATTTACTGCTATGGATAGGAATTGTCAGACAGTCCCTAACTTCTGGCAGGGAAACCATCATACTTATGAACAGCAGGGGGAGCCCCCACCTTACTTACCAGCCATGCAGAACTCAAGCAGCTTTGGTTTTTGATAATTTATGACGATCCCTAAGAAGCCCAGACCACACTGAGCATGTGTATGTAGTCTAGTCTTGCAAAGATGTTTAACAAAGTTACAAGATGACAGCCCCCTGTGGCCAAACTTTGAAAGCATAAATAATTTGTTTGAATAGGCTTGTGGTACAGTAAGTGTATGTTTATGTTTAGTATACAAAATACAGCATTTACAGCCTTATTCTATTTTCGACTTTCCTTGCCCTTTAAAGGAGTGGTTTACTGTTACTTTTAGTATGTTATAGAATGGCTAATTCCAAGCAACTTTCCCACTGACCTTCATTTTTTATAGTTTTTGTATGATTTGCTCTGTAAGGCTACAAATGTATTGTTATTGCTACTTTTTATTACACATTTTTCTATAAAGACATTCTCCTATTCCAGTCTCTTATTCAAATCAAAGCATGGTTGCTAGGGTAATTTAGACCCTAGCAACTACACTGCTCAAATTGCAAGCTAAAGAACCCAAAACCCACAAATAATACAAAATTAAAAACAATTGCAAATTATGTCAGAATATCACTCTCTACATCATACTAAAAGTTTATTTAAAGGTGGAAATTTTTATAGAGTACTCCTTTCCTATTGTCACTGCTCTGAATGCTGCCGTGCTGAGGTTGTACTCCGAGTCTCCTCCCATAATCATGTCTGCCTCTTATAACCGTATTCATGTATTAGCATCTTCTGCAGGGGCGTAATTACAGAAGAAGCAGACCCTGTGGCTGCAGGGGGGCCCAGGAGCTATAGGGGCCCCATGAGGCCCTAATTCATATACAATTACAATAAATATTGGTAAAACAGGTCAACCACTGGACATTTTGGGGGCCTGAAAAATAATTTGTTGTAGGGCCCAGTAAGATCTAGTTATGCTACTGATCTTCTGTCACACAGCCACCTTTCTTATCTTCTATTGTCAGTAGTAAAGAGATTTTCAGAAACTGAGGAATCTTTTTTTTTTTTTCAACCAGACTGTATGCAAATACCATAGGTAGAAGAAATAATTTATTCTCAGTGTAAGGAATCCCCATGGTTCAAACAGGCTGTATGAGAAATATTAGATCCTTGGGTATATTACCTACCTGTGTGCATTTCGAATTCCCTGTACTGGAGACAGTTCCCCCATGAGCAGCTTTAGCATAGTTGATTTTCCAGCTCCATTCTCTCCCACCTGTAAATAAACAGGAAAATACTAGCCCCATTCCTGGCACTTACCATATATAAATTGTAATGCACATAGGCACCATCTTTCATCAAGATTAAAAAAGCCAATCTAAATGTGTAAAGCACTTACACAGCGATTAACCAATTTCGTGTGTCCTCTGCATAATGCCCTATTTTCTCAGCCTGCTTCTCTCTGTTGAAAATATTGTATATAAGAGCTGTTGCTGTACTCATTTATACCAGGACCATTATAGGAGCAGCAGCTGGAGTTAATGGGGGACATTTGTTGGGAATGTCAGTTTATACCTTATAGAAAATACACTTTAATAAAATGCTTACATATTTACAAATATTGGCAAGCATCAGGAACTGTATATTTCCAGACAGCAAGCATTTGCTGTATTCTCAGAAACTGGCAAACTATTTGTGGTGTAAAATTCCCCACCTCCATTCCTCATCCCACCAAACTATTTCCTGATGTAGGCCTTTCTTTTGCAAATTGTTCTCACCACGCAAATTCGAGAGTCAAGGTCTGCTGATACAGAAAGATTCTTAAAGATTGGCTGATCTGAGGAATACCAGAAATCAATTTCATCCAACTGAAGGATAGGAGGGGAGAACTTTTCAAACCCATCAGGAAACCTGGAAGAATATGAAAAGGAATATGAAGAAGGGCCAAAAAATATTACAAAAACAAAAGTCAAGTGAAGCTTTAAAGCAGAAAGGCACATTCTCACCTTAATATCACTTCTGTATCTTTCTCTATTGGCTTTAATTCTGGTCTGCGTGGAGGGCAAAAGAGAATACAGAAATTAAGTGATCTGAATTATCTCTAAGGATTCCTTACAGAAGAATGCTGCTTTTTACAGTAAAATACTTACAGTTTCTCTAGAAGTTTGAGTTTACTTTGAACCTGTGAGGCTCTATTCGCATTATATCGAAAACGATCAATGAAAACCTGCATGGAAAATAACACGGATATTGCAAAATTCAACATGAGACCAATAAAAAGGGATTATGTTAGGAATGCATCCTGACTATTGTTTAAATTAAAAATATCTATAAATATTATTTACTGCTGCTCTGGGGTGGGAAAGATCCAGTGATAGCACTTTACAGCAATGTGCATTTGTTGGAAAAATAAGTTTTAAAGGATAAAAAAACAAACCATCTATAGATTAAGCAAAAAAAGGTGAAACTGAAAGCACTTCAACTTTCCCATCTTTTTGATCCCATCTACTTGGTTATTCAAAGTATTTGTGGGAAGAGGAGCAGGTTGTTAATGAAGTTACCTTTCCCAGATAAACTCTCTGTATCATGAACTCCTCTCTATGTGTAAACTATGACACAACAGCAGCTGGTGTGAGGGAATCATTTATACAAAGCTCATTATCTCTCTACTAAAAATACCCCCTCCCCAATATATTTATTATATGGAAGATCAATGCTAAGCCTGCTAAAGTTCTGCAAGTGTTTTGCACATATTGTGGCCTCACTATTAATGGAGAACTAAAATTTAAAAGTTAATGTCTAAAAATTCCATATTTTATATAATTAATTTATTGCACCAGCCTAAAGTTTCAGCTTCTCAAAAGCAGCAACACTTACCTGCTCAGAGGACTCAGAGCAGCTGTTGAGAAGCTAAGCTTAGGGGTTGTTGCAAATTATCCACCAGAAAATTATTTTGGCCTGTAATATAAGTTGATGCTACAGGACTGATTATTTAATTCTGATGCAGATAGTTGCACTGGTTTCTAGGTTCTATGTAGTAATTATCTGTATTTATTACTAATCAGCCTTATACTGTGACATTTCTATTCTATGTGTACTCTATATTGTGATGGGTGCCCAAGCTCAGTAAGTGACAGCAGCACAGAGCATATTCAGTGAATCACTAGAAAAGAAGATGAGGAGCTACTGGGGCATCTTTAGAGACACAGATCTTTACTGCTAAAGGGCTGTGGTTGCCATGGGCTGGTACAACTTTTCTAGTCTTCTTCTTTAGTTAAGTTTAACAAAGAGAGAGTAGTACAGTTTACTTTCTATAGTTAAACCATACAAAAAAAAAACCAAAACAAAAAAGGTGTTTGTGTAGAAGATGATGGATATCTTTTTACCCCTTCCATAACAACAAAAAAAGGAAGGTGCAGGAGCTGCAGTCATACCTGCAGAATTTATAGCCCAACACACAAGGATCATGAATCTGTTAAAAATTAACCCTGAGATCACACAGTGTGGCAGAACAAGGGTGGAGAAAAACCACAAAACAGTGAATTCTTTACAACTATAAGTAATATTGCATATAACTGTTTTCATCCATGTGAATATTGGTAAAGATCTCTGAAGGAGCCTCTCGTTACTCTGTTCAACCCCTAAATATGACTAAAGATCTCTGAAACTCAGTATGGTCATAACATCCACATATATTACCTGTATGTGTTCACGGTACTGATGTTGTGCTTCATACTCCCGCTGTTGGTTTTTAAGACGTTCTTCCTTGGTTTTCAAAAAACTCTCAAAGTTTCCCCGGTAAGCTTCCAAACGCTGGCTGTGCAGATGCACTATATCCGTGGCCACAGCATTCAAGAAGTTACGGTCGTGGGAAACAACAAGGATTGTTGAGGGCCATGTCTATTAGAAATAAGAACAAGAGAATGATGTAAGAATTTAGGCAAAGTGACAAAGAAAAGGGGACTAAGTGACAAATTTAACAGGTTTAGAGGTCATGAACAACTAATTAGCAATTTGCTTTAATCAGTCTACACATTAGAAAACTGGTTGATATATCTACTGCAAAGATACATTTTTAACCTATTTTATTTACATAAGAATAGATATATATCTAAAGATATATAATCTGGAAACCCCTAAGGTCATATTTAAAGGAACAGTAACACCAAAAAATGTAAGTGTTTTAAAGTAAAGAAAATATCATGTAGTGTTGCCCTGCGCTGTTAAAACTGATCTGTTTGCTTCAGAAACACTACTATAGTTCATATAAACAAGCAGCTGAGTAGCAATGTTGGAAATTGAAAAACGGCTATATGGCACAGGATAAATAATGGATAACAGATAACATTATGTTCTACAGAGCTTATCTGCTGTGTAACTTGAGCCTTTTCTCCTTTGAATGGCTGCTCCCATGGCTACACAGCAGCTTATTTATATAAACAATAGTAGTGCTGAAATAAACACTGCAGTTTTACCAGTGCAGGGCAACACTGCATTATATTTTTATTACTTTAAAATAGGGATGCACCAAATCCAGGATTCTGTTTGGGATTCGGCCTTTTTCAGCAGGATTCTGATTCGGCCAAATCCTGCTGTCTGCCCGAACCGAATCCTAATTTGCATATGCAAATTAGGGCCAGGGTGGGAAATCGCATGACTTTCTGGCACAAAACAAGGAAGTAAAAAATGTTTTCCCCTTCCCACCCATAATTTGCATATACAAATTAGGGTTCGGATTCGGTTTGGTATCCGGCCAAATCGTTCGGGAATGATTCAGGGGTTCCGCTGAATCCAAAATAGTGGATTCGGTGCATCCCTACTTTAATATCTCTCTTTTAAGCAAATTTTCTTTATTTCTTGACTGGTTTAATTTTTCTCTGGAATAAAACAGCATCTATAATATGAGACAGGGGGAAAAACTGCAGAAGGGTTTAAAGATGAACACACAGTGCTCACCTGAAGGTAACTTTCTAACCACAAGATTGCTCGGACATCCAACATGTTTGTCGGTTCTGGGATATTAGAATAAAAAAAAAAAGTAAAGTGAAATAAAAGGCTGATGAAAAGGGAGCAAAATAAACAGCTTTATGAAAACGCACTTACCATCCAGCAACAGGAGGTCTGGCCTGATGTGGAAGAGACAAAAAATATATATTTTGTATGCATTCTCCCATAAAAGAGCTATAACATCTCAACAATAATCACCACCTCTAACCTGGCAAAAAGAGCCCGAGCCAAGGCCAATCTCATGCGCCACCCACCAGAGAATTCCCTAAGGAAAAAAAAGATGACGTTAACTGTTCTGTTAGCACAAATGTGTCACTGCAATATATCTTGTCAACTCATCCCTTTAACGTTGTTATCTACTCACTTAGTCAATTGCTGCTGCATAGTGTGCTTGAATCCCAAACCAGCAAGGATTACAGACGCTCTGTAGGCATGGGTGGGGGTTAAAAAAAAAAAAAAAAGGGGGTAAGGAAGGAAACGTTTAGTTTAAAGTGATCATGTGTATCTGGGTGATTTGTTCTCAATATACAGACATGAACTAACCTTGCTGGAGCTTTGTCCGCCTCGATCTCTTCCAGTTTGCTGTAGATCTCAGAGAGACGTGAACTCTCTGATCCATCGCCCCTGTGGATACATATGCCATCAAAAGACTGAAGATAAGTAAAACATACAACCCATACATAAATGGGTAAGTAATTAGCATTGGTTCCACAGAAAGTCAGTAAGTCTTTAAAGGGGCTGTTCACCTTTGAGGTAAGTTTTAGTATAATGTAGAGAGTGATATTCTGAGACAATTTGCAATTGGTTTTCATTTTTTATTGTTTGTGGTTTTATAGTTATTTAGCTTTTTATTCAGCAGCTCTCTAGTTTGCAGCGTCAGCTATTTGGTTTCTAGGGTACAAATTACCCTAGCAACCCTGCATTGAAAATAAATAATGAAGACCGATTGAAAAGTTTCTTAGAAATGGCCCTTCTACAATATACTAAAAGTTAACTTGAAGGTGAACCACCCCTTTCAAAAAAAATCAGTTCCTATGACATTTACAAACAGGATCCATAATAAGAACTTTATTTATTTAACAGACAGCTGACAAACACATTATTGGGCTGATCTACCCACAGCAAACAATCAGATCTTGGCTTTGCTTTTCTTAAAGGAATACTGTCATGGGAAAACGGTTTTTTTTTTCAAACCGCATCAGTTAATAGCAATATTCTACACTGAAACCCATTTTTGAAAAGAGGAAACAGATTTTTTTATATTCAATTTTGAAATCTGACATGAGGCTAGATGTATTGTCAGTTTCCCAGCTGCCCCAGTCATGTGACTTGTGCTTTGATAAACTTCAGTCACTCTTTACTGCTGCACTGCAAGTTGGAGTGATATCACCTCCCTTCCTCCCCCCCCAAAGCCTAACAGAACAATGGGAAGGTATCCAGATAGTAGCTCCCTAAGGCTTGTGGCACACGGCAGATTCGGGAAGATTTAGTCGTCTGACGGTAAAGCACACACATCATTTCATTTTCCAAAGTTTCCTCGTGAGGCAACTTCGGATGACTTTGTAAAACGAAGCACCATGACTTTTCATTATAGCGGATGGAAATACACAGGAACACAGTTCGAAAGATTGTCGTCCAGAAGAACATGCTATTAGTCGTCAGGCGACTAAAAGAAAGTTATAAAAGTAGAACTGCCAGAAAGTAGTTCCATCGTAAACTGCAGGCACAAGTCACATGACTGGGGGCAGCTGGGAAACTGACAATATGTCTAGCCCCACGTTTGCTCTTTTGAAAAATGGATTTCAGTGCAGAATTCTGCTGTTGAAGCACTATTAAATGACGTGTTTTGAAAAAAAAACATGTTTTCCCATTTAACCCAGGGGTGTCCAAACTGTGGCCCGAGGGCCGCATGCAGCCC
>CM044439.1:107192710-107214814 GCA_024363595.1 Xenopus borealis
TTAAACGCCAGGCGACAGAATCTCCCCGAATCTCCCTGTCTGTCCCTAGCCTAAAGAGGTGGTTCACTTTTAAAATAACTTTTAGTATGTTATGCAAATTGAAGAGCTGCAGCATAAATACCTAAACAACGCAAAAACCACAAATAATAAAAAATGAAAACCAATTGCAAATTGTCTCAGAATATCACTCTCTACATCATATTTAAAGTTATCTCAGTGTTGACTGTTGAACAACCCCTTTAAGTGTGTGGGGGTGGGTAGGATTGAGTTACATAGGCTTGCACTCCTGAATGTTCCTGCACCTGTGATATGGCTAATAATAAGTCTTTTTGTGTATCATGTTTAACTAAACATAATATTTGATGTATACAGAAAAGGACTTACTTGTAGGTCAGATTTAAATGGTCCCACTTGTACCCCAAAGGATTAATCGTGTATCGTCTTCTTCTGGTCAGTATACTGCTGCTAATGGAACAATTAGTGCCACATTCCAGGACTTCATTCTGAAACTGGAGCAATATCTATTAGAATTACAGCACCTGATATTCACTATGTTTACAACTCAGAACAGCTATAGCCTCATTATAAGAGGGAATAGGAAACAATGCTGCATCACAAATTAGCTTTAGGCAACCATGCTCTGTAGCCCTTTCTATAATACTATATGGCAAAGAGCAAAGAATCAAGCCAAGTCACTCACTCACCTTTGGGAAAATCAGAGTGTTCTGCTGGTAACAGAACCAGTTGCTGAGAAACAGGAAAGAGACAGCAGCAGAGACACAAATCCAGCCATAACTTCTGTCAGCCAGACCCCAGTCCATATTCTGCACAGTAATAAAAATAGTCTTAATAAAATAGTGTTAGCGACCTGAAGTGCTTCAAGGAATGGGCAGGTTTGTTACACAGTTAATATGACAAACTAAAAGACTTATAAATCCCTAAGTACATAAACACTGGAAATCTGGGAGATCAAATAGGCAAGAGAGGAAGAGGGAGAGAGAGAGAAAGAAAGAAGAAATAAAGCTAATTTATAGATCTAAGGAACAGCATATGTTTGATAAAAGACCAGAAGAGGAAGAGGATACAACTAAACCAGGAGATGCAGCAACCATGTGTGTTTTATTAGAGGACACGTGAAAGTAAGAACAGCTCCCTCTTTGTCTACTTTGGCTTTTTCTACCATATGTGAGACTGCACACACATACCTCCCCTCCGCTCACCTCTTCACAACACTGGGGGAGGGAAAAGAAAAGGCGGGCAAGTGGCAGACATCCAGGTGTTGCTGAACTACGACTCCATGCACCCCCCCTCAGTTCTTAGAAGGTGTTAGGAATGCATTTCAAACACTTACAGTACAGGGATAAAAAAGTTTAAAGGACCAGTAACATCAAAAAATTATATTGTTTTAAAGTAATAAAAATATAATGTAGTGTTGCCCTGCACTGGTAAAACTGCAATGTTTGCTTCAGAAGCACTACTATTGTTTATATAAATAAGCTGTTGTGTAGCCACGGGGGCAGCCATTCAAAGGAGAAAAGGCTCAAGTTACACAGCAGATAACAGATAAGCTCTGTAGAACATAATGTTATCTGTTATCCATTACTTATCCTGTGCCATATAGCCGTTTTTCAATTTCTGCCATTGCTACTTAGCAGCTTGTTTATATGAACTATAGTAGTGTTTCTGAAACACACAGATCAGTTTTAACAGCACAGGGCAACACTACATGATATTTTCTTTACGTTAAAACACTTTCAATTTTGGTGTGATGTTCCTTTAACCAATTTATAATCTTGTTAGAATTTATAGTAGACGTTTACTTCATGCATCGTCTGCATCCTACAGTCGTGTCGACTGCATTTGTATTTATTATCTTATCTTCGGCGCATCCGACTTGATGCCAGCGTTTCCTCACGTCCAATCGCACTGAAATCGCCCCTGTAGTTCTCAACTCGAATGGTTTCTTATTTAAGAAAAAAGTCTAATGGAAAAGTCTCTATTCTGTGAGTTCAAGCTGAGAACCCTGAAAACTTTAGTTTTTAGGGGGAAAAAACTTGAATCGCTCAAAGTGATCACATTTTTCTCCGTAAAAATGCTAACATCATGAAGGCTATTTATATCTTCAAATGGTTAGAGGGACCTCTGCATTGTCTCCTACATGACCTGGACAGGTTTTAGATGGTGTATTTTCAGATTCAAGATATTTCCAAGATTGGGGTGTAATAACTCTCTAAAAAATTTTTTTTTTTTTTAACTTGAAAAATTCTAATTTGTTTTTAAAAATTTTTTATTTGTTAAGTTTTTTGTTAATAAATCATAAGGGGAGGGTACATAAAGAAAAAAGGAAGGGGATATGAAACGGGTAAAATTACATTGTAACGCCAATGAACAAATCATTAGATCCATTCTGTCTATTCCGTCGGCACCATATTTTAATAAATGATACTGAAATATGTTATCAACAATCGCCTTTTCCTGATCACCTCTATTCTAGTGTTTCTATAAATCTATGCCATGCTACACTATTATTGTGATATATATGTGTAAGTTCCTCTAACTGTCTGATATCTTCCACAGATCTCATCCAACTTATATAGGAGGGTGGCTCCTTGGATTTCTAGTTCTTGGGGATAAGTGATTTTGCCATTTGAATTAACTGAAAGGTCAGTGGATCTTCAAGCATCTTAAAAATAAAAGTTTACATTCAATAAAAGTAGAGCGTAGTCATCCACCTTTATTCTAGTTGAAGTCATTTTATATATACTCTCCAACCAACTTGGGACCAATATTCTTTCAGGCCTGGGCATGATAACCAAACATGGATATGGCTGCCTTCACTTAAATTGCATCTCCAGCAGAAATTAGAACTTTGTGGGTATATGTGTTGTAGCCTTACTGGTGTATTGTGCCATCTAGTTTATATATTGCTTCTTTTATCCTCGAGGCCCTTGCCATCTTATGCCCATATTTAATAATCTTTAATCCCTTCTCCCATTTTATACAAAATCATTTTGCCTCCTCTAATAAAATCCCTTATTTTGGTTTGTCTTCCGATTTCTCCCATTTGATATAGGCTCCCCTATCCAAACTTGGTATTAAGTTTGGGTTGTAAGTACACATAGCTTATAGTCAAATGCAAATTCTTTTTATTCTTATGCCAGATTTTAAGGGTAGTGCTTATTAGCGGGTGTTCGGGTATAGTCTTTACCCAATTATCTTCCCATAATGCATTTTCTATTGGGTATTGACCCCATTCTTGTTCCAAGATGCTCCATTCTTGTTTTTCTTTTCTAGTGGTCCAGTTCAAGATCCTCCCCAGGCATACAGCTATGTAATATAAGGGTCTGGTACAGCCATGCCTCCTTTATCTTTTGTTTCTATAAGGGCCCTTACACACAGGCGTTTTTACCTGCGCTCCCCTGCATTGTGTTTTGCTGCGTTCAGCCGCAGGGGAGCGCAGGTATAGACGCACTCAATTATTTTCAATGGGGCTGTACTCACACAAACGCATGTAGGCGCCGAACTCAAGAAAAATGCAGCATGTTGCGTCTGAACCTGCATTCGGCGCTTACACGCGTCTCGTGGGTACAACCTCATTGAAAAGAATGAGGTGCGTCTAGACCTGCGCTCCCCTGCGGCTGAACGCAGCCAAACGCAACGCAGGGGAGCGCAGGTCCAAAACGCCCGTGTGTACGGGCCCTTAACGTTTAGTATTTTAATCTTGGACTTTTCCTATCCTAAATATATAGTGTCAGCATAGATTTTAAATCTTGGGGTACCTGTTGGTAGTGGGAAAAAAAACTAAATATCTTAATGGACTGGATAAAACAAATGGCCCCTTGTACAAGTATGGGACCTGTTATCCAGAATGATTGGGACTTGGGGTTTTCTGGATAATGGATCTTTCCGTAATTTGGACCTTCATACTTGAAGTCTAAAAGAAGATCATGTTAACATTAAATAAACCTAACAGGCTGGTTTTGCTTCCATGAAGCATCAACTACAAGGTACTGTTTCATTATTACAGAGAAAAAGGAAGTAAGTTTTAAAATTTTGGATTATTTGGGAGATGGTAACAAGTTTCCAGATAACGAATGGATATTTAAGGAGATCTAAACCTAAAAATGATGCCATGTTTTATATACTGAACGTATTGCACCAGCCTAAAGTTTCAGCTTGTCAATAGCAGCAATGATCCAGGACTTCAAACTTGTCACAGGGGGTCACCATCTTGGAAAGTGTCTGTGACACTCACATGTTCAGTGGGCTCTGAGCAGCTATTGAGAAGCTAAGCTTAGAGGTCGTCACAAATTATGAAGCAGAAAATGAGGTTGAAAATTAGTTGATGCTACAGGGCTGATTATTAAATTCTGATGCTAGTTGCACTGGTTTATGTGCTGCCATGTAGTTGTTATTCATATTACTAATCAGCCTTATATTGTGACATTTCTATTCTATGTGTTCTGTATATTGTGAGTGGGTGCCTAAGCTCAGTAAGTGACAGCAGCACAGAGCATGTGAATCAGTGAATCAGCAGAAAAGAAGATGGGGAGCTACTGGGGCATCTTTGGAGACTCAGATCTTTACTGCTAAATGACTGTGGTTACCTGGGGTTGGCTAAGAAGCCCAAAACATCATGTACAACATTTCTAGCTACTTCTTTAGTTTAACTTTTCTTGTCCTTTAAGCAGGTGAATTACTTTAACTTTCAATTAAACTCACTTGTGGTTAGAAAGAACATTTGACCAGTTTGAAGTGAGAAAATGTTTCTCAGTCTGTTACATAAAAACTGTGTGCACTCTCTAAACATGAAGAAAAAAAACTGTCTGAGGAGGCAAGTATGATGTTAAGAACGCATGGACAATCTCAAGGCTACAAGGGCATCTCCAGAATCCTAAATGTTACCCTGTCCGCATGTGCAGGTTATTAAACGTTTTGAGGGTAGAACTACACAGACCATTTTACCTCACTTACCTCCTTTCCAACGAGACACAAGGGCATCACACGGGATCTAATGTAAATTATAGGAATGTCGCACACAGAATCTGATTTCATCCGACAACTGTCTGATGAAGACGCAACATGTTGGATGAAATCAGCTTCTGTGTGCGACATTCCTATAATTTACATTCGATCCATCACGATGTGACGCCTGCGCTTCCTCGCATTGCAATGGAGGTAAGCGCAGGTCAAAGCGTCCGTGTAGTTTTTAAGGCCCATGGCATTTCAGTCAATCTCCCTGGAAAAAATTTGAATTGCAGTGAAAGACCGACACAACGCTGATCCACCAGCAGACAAATTCAGACTTTCACACACCAAGTCCAAAAAACAATCCATCTCATCCTTTGTCAGTACAGCGAGCAAGACTCAGGAAGTCTCTACTGAGAAAACAAGATAAGTAATGGGCCGGCTCCTTGCTTAGTTAAACAGTACAGTACTAGTCTAGATAGTGTCAGTGCCCTGGAACATTTGAGAATGAAATAAAAAGCAGCTCTCATGATACCAACAGTTGATTCTGCTACATATAATTACTGGAATTTAATTGCATTATGTTTAGCAGAGTAAAGCTTCTTCCCTCAAAGAATATCATCGCTACGGTAAAACATTGATTCGTTTTGGCAATGTTATGCGGTAGCATTGCTGCCTCTGAAACTGGGTGTCTTCCGCCTGTGCATTGCATCACGAAATCAGAAGAATAACAAAGAATGAACCCAGTGCCAGAATACTGGGTCTCCATCACAAAAGATGGTTCTTTCAGCAACACAATTACCATTAAAGGAACAGTAACACCAAATGAGAGTTTTAAAGGAATGAAAATATAATGTGCGGTTGCCCTGCACTGGTAAAACTGATGTTTGCTTCAGAAACACTACTATTGTTTATATTAAAAAGCTGCTGTGTAGTCATGGGGGCAGCCATTCAAGCACAGGATACACAGTAGATAACAGAGAAGTTTGAAGAAGCCCATTGTATATTTCAGAGCTTATCGGTTATCTGCTGTGTATCCTGTGCCTTTTATCCTTTTTCAGCTTTCAATGGTCCCAATACTTGTTGGCCATGACTGTATAATCTTCTTACATTGAGTTTAAAACTTTTTTTAAAAACTTCTTTGCGGGGTTATATTATTTGCAGACATTTGTTGAAGCAAGTGAAGGCAGTGTAGCGCATGCATTGTGCAGCAGGAGAAATTGAAGTCCGCTCACAGTATCATAAGGCCCAATATATATTTTTTTCCCAAATAGAAAGTTAGAATGAGGGTATGACCCCTGCATTTCATAAAACAGTTGCCCCAAAACGGTGTGAACTTTATTTTATGACGCAGTTACCCTAGCAAAACTATTTATGACAGTGTTCTAGCCTCCGCATTTAAGAACACAGTTATCTGTCTGGATAAGATGGATGAACATATTTGGGCTGGTATGAATAGTCTGGAAAATGCGAATAAATAGGACCAAGAGCAGTCTGATGAAAGGAAGAGAGCAGAATTTACTTATAATGAGGGTCAGGGAAGGCAGACTTGTTCCCATCTCTGCACTTCTCATCACCATCACGGTAGTGTTTTCTGCTTGTTTGCCTGTGTCGAGCAGCACCATCATTGGACAGAGCACGATATGTAAAGGAAAAAACGAACACATTTTACACTTCACTTTGATTCCTTTTCTCAGTTCAAAGAATTAGAAAAACAAAAAAACCCAAAAAACATATTGCCCCATGGTACATAAAGTACTGCCCAGCAGGATGCTAGAAAAGTGGAGGAACAGCCTCTCATTACATCCAGACCAACTTCCAGAACGGTTTGCAATACATAAAAAGTTTGGATCTGGAATATACTGTAGTATGTTTAACCAAGAGCATGTGGGAGACAAAGCTGTATATTTTATTTATGTAAGTTATAAAATAATGCATACAGCTGGTGAAAGAGGATTTGTAAGCTCTTTTGGGGCAGAGCCCACTTTACCCCTTATCGGTCATCTTTTTTTTTTTGTACGGTTTAATAATCCCATTGAATATCACTGCAGAATATGTTGTTGCTTGAGAAGTGTCCACAAATACTCTAAAAAAGCAGAAGCCTGCGAGTATCCTAAATAAGTGGTTTAGTGTTTTCTTTCTGGCTAGGTTTGCCATATTTTTGCTCACAATGACCAGGACTGGACTGAGAATCAAAATAGGCCCTGGCATTTCAGGTACACAAGAGGCCCATCAGCCCACATAGAGGCCCAAACAGCCCCCACCAGCCCACTAAACACTGACTTTCTATGGGACCTTATAGCAGCCCCTCTGGCATTTGCCCTAACCCACAGATTGCCAGTCCGGGCCTGACAATGACTATGTGGGTATAAAATAGTCGCACCCGTTCTCACCCTTCCATTTGTTCCCGAGACAACCTGCCTATCTACTTTGGGAACATGTGGGAGCTAGCCACACCACAGTCCACTCTGCGCGTTTCGCTGTTCTCACAGCTTCAATAGGGGCACAAGTCTTGATCGCTTGAGAAGTGTGTTTATATTATATTTGTAACAAGTTATGTTGTGTAAATCAGATTTTACCCTATTAAATGATAATCTGGAGTGTCTTAACTGTTACGCAAAATGTTGCATTCATGTGAGCAGAGGCTGAAATACAGATTGTTCCATCATGTATACACAGTGTTGTTTAATCCCACAATAGGCCAGAATCATATGACAATGTTGCCAAAATAACCACTAGACAGACAGATGTGTTCTACACTGTTTATTACTTGTACAGTTTGAGCGTCACAAAGAAAAACAGAGCAAATCACAACACAAGGAGCACAGAAATGTGAGGGGAAGTCACACTGCCACAAATAGGAATATTGTTCCTGTGCCAGGATGAATGTTTAACTCTGGCAATGATATGGTCAAATCCATACACTCCCCGTTACTGCAACGTGTACACAATTTACACTTTCTTATGCAAACTTCAGCAGTAACATGAGCACCTGTAGAAGCATCCCTCACCTCTTATTTGGTCACTAGAGTTGTTACATTTAAAAATGCAAAACCTCCCATGCCATATACTGAACCCAGTGATGTAAAACTTCTGCTCAGTTGTCCCTGCTGCTTTGGAAAGACTCTGCTGGCCTTTGACAGTGTGAAAATTGTATATATGAAAGAAATACTAGGGAGCAGCCAACCCAAGAAGGTTGCCAGTTCAATGATGAGTAGGGTTTGGATGGATGTGGAAAGCACTAGACTATTCAAGAATACTATGTTAACAATATTCACAGATGGGCATTAGAGAATATATGGCCTGGAAGAGATTGCACCTTATAAATGATGGTGCCCCCCAGTGCTAAAGAATGGAACAAAGTAAAAGTATCATGGAGCAAAGGTTTTATGTTCAGGTGGGAAAAAAGGAAGGGCTCAATCACACCTTCAAATCCTGCCGCATTCTGACCCCTTGGTTAGAGTGTTGACTTCCTTTTCTGAATGAAAAGAATTCAGATTTAGAGCTGGGGCCACTCCATTCTCAGTTTTGTGATGCATTAACACCGTGTCTCATAGATCCCACTGCGGCCAATGTATCGCACCCATTTGATCACATCATGGTCGCTGTAGTTTAGTTTTGGTTCAAACACCTTCAGGTAACGCACTTTGAGGCCAGATGGAGCAAATGGGACCTAGAATAGAAACAAATAATTGCTTTATAGACATGCAGGTAAACCTCATTAGACAAACAACCTAATACAACACACAAATTAAGGTACCAGTTCTATTATAACAAACACTTGGGACCTAAGGTTCTTCAGATAAGGGATTTTTTCTGTAATCTGTATACCTTAAGGCTACTAACAAAACTACTAACATAATAAACATTTAATAAACTCAATTGGAATGTTTTTCAACCAATATGCATTCATTTAGCTTAGTTATCATCAAGTACAAGGTACGGTTTTATTATTACAGAGAAAGAAAACTATTTGCTTAAAGGGCAAGGAAAGTCAAAGAAATAAAATCCAATTTTTACTTTCTTTAATGAAAATTAAATCTATCTCCATTATACTTTAATTAAAAAATGTGTACCATTTTTATAAGAAACCTGACTGTATGCAGCGAAATTCTCCCTTCATTTACTGCTGTGGATAGGAATTGTCAGACGGTCCCTAACTTCTGGCAGGGAAACAATCATACTTATGAACAGCAGGGGAAGCCCCTGCCTTACTTCCCAGCCATGCAGAATACAGCATTTCTAACCTTATTCTATTTTAGACTTTCCTTGCCCTTTAAATTCCACTCTGGACATTGGGACCCCCAGATAAGGAATATGCATTCTTTAATTGGAATCATCTAGCATCCATACTTGTAGTTTACATGCATGAAGCTTAGCTTGCTCACCTCAAAGTTCATGGATATTGGAGGCCGAGCCCATTTCTTCTTATCATTGGTAGGCAGCAGCTCAATCTCTGCACTGATCTGAGATTCCTTCATACCAGCCATGCGCTTTATTCTGCAAAATAAGTGTTAAAACAGGTATATTAAGTTGTAAAGGGGCACTCAACTACATTTACACCCAAACTTAGAGGGAATGCATCCGAGTACAGCACTTAAGAATGCCCATACAGACCCATATTTGGTCTAGTAGTCAGGCCTATTTTGTCCATTCTGGTCTTGCATGTCATTCGGGGGGTCAGTTTTGACAAACCAATTTGTATTGCCTTAAGGGACTCATTCAGATACTGAATGGAGACAAGAAAAACCTGCAACTCAGCAGAAGCCCTCAGCAAATCACTGGCCCATGGTAACAAAAACTTTAGCAGTTCAACTTTACAAAACACTTGGGTGACCAAATCTGTCAAATATACACTTATTTGAATAAATGACAACAATCTAAAAAGTAACAATCTTACTTTAGGCCCAATTTTATATTGGCTTTTTCGCAGTACCCACACATTTTGCATTTTATTTCACTTTTATAGAGATGGTTCATTTTTTTTATTTTTCTTAAACATTGGTTCCCCAAAATGCTTCCTGATGATACATGGTAATACTTGTATTTGAGACTGGATTTTAACCAGAGAATACAAATTAAGTTTTAATCTCACAAATATAAATGTTGGAGTAGTACACCCTGGGGGGCAGGGTGGGGTCAAGTACAGCATCCATTGCCTCTTTAGGTCTATGTCCTTACATTCACCACACTACTCAAGGAAGCATAAAGAAAATTTGATTTTGTGCACTCAATGTAAAATCTCTTTCTCTTCAGTCATTTGGGGACACAGGGACAGTGGGTATAGCTAGTACCACTAGGAGGCAGGACACACCAATAAAAAAGAAACTGGCTCCTCCTCCACTGGCTATACCCCCAACAGGCAGAGCTTAGCTTCAGTTTGTATCAAAGTCAACAGGAATAAAATAAATTGAACTATGAGCATGCAACACTGTATAATGTTGGACGAAAAAAAAACGAGAGCTTCAGTCCAGGGAGGGAAGCCCATTGTCCCCCAAGTAACTGAAGAGAAAGATTTAACGGGGAGTACAAAATCTCCTTTTCTCCTAGTACTAGCTTGGGGGACACAGGGACAGTGGGGACATACCAAAGCTGTCCCGTAGAATCCCGGGTGGGAGAATGAGGCCTAAATGGAAGTAGGTATCGAATGGTAAAGTTTTGGAAGGTAGTATACAGAGGTCCACATAGCTGCCTTGCAGAGTTGTTTAGCTGATGCTTGATTCCAGCATGTACTCGCACCTCTGGTGGAATGAATGGTATGTCTATCTGATGGAGTCTAATCCTGTGCAATATAGGCTTTCTTAATGGCCTGTTTGATCCATCTGGAGATGGTTGAATTGGTAGCCGAGCACATTGTTGTGGGCATGCTGGACGGAGCAGTAGTGAATCTGTCTCGCTAAAGTCTTGGACTCTGTGTAGGTAGAAATTTAGGGCCCCAATGGGATGCAAGGTCGGAACGGTAACCTCTTGGTTCAGATGGAATTCTGAAAACTACCTCCGGCAGGAATGATGGGTCTGTGGAGAACCATCCTGTCATGGAAGAAGACGTAGTACGGTGGTTAACATGAAAGCACCGAGCTCTGAAAAATGCTCCCCGCTGAAGCAATTGCTAGGAGAAAAATATGAGCGTTTGAAGAGGCCCTGATACTAGTGGTCCAAGTGCGGATGCTGCAGTGCTCGTAGCACTAATGTGAGATCCCAGAATGGGATTGGTGCTTGAACAGTGGGGAACGTGTGGTACCGCTTGCAAGAATGTCTTGACATCTGAAAGAAGAGCTAGTCGTTTGTGGAAGAGGAGTGAACTCTGAGATTTGCGACTTCAACAAGCGTAGTGATAGTCCCATGGACAGTGGTTTGCTAGTAGCAACTGTTGTGTCTCTCACGGCTGTAGAGACACACAAGGTAGGATTTAAGTCTCAAGAGCCACGCCGTCAAGTTGAGGTTTGTCAGGTTTGGATGGAGGATTGGTCTTTGGGAGAGACGGTTTGGAAACAGAGGCAAGGCCAAGGGTTTTGCCACCGAAGGATTGAGGAGATCCGTGAGCCTGGAAGTCGAGGCCACCTTGGCTTTATTAGTATGAGGATGGTCTGCTCTTGTTGTGGCCTTTTTGATTGTCTTGAAAAAGTAAAGGTGGACAAGTATATGCCAAATGGAGCATCGGTGCTTCGGAATAGGGTGTCGCTGTATCAGGCCCTGTGTGCAAGCGTGGTGTCCCCACTTCAGTGTTTTTTTTTTTTTAAACCTCTTCTTTGAGTGACTACTCACCCGAGTCTAGGGACTGCCTGTTTTGGTAGCGTGCTTCCTAAATTTGTAGCCCTGTAATGTATTGTTTGGCCGTCATTTATTGGTGGGTTTCGGCCAATTGGAAGACCAGCTTTATTTCATTTAGGCTTTCCGGCTTCTGGTTCCCCCTTGTGGTTGATGTATGACACTGCAGTGGAATTGTTGGACTGTATCTAGTGGAGTAATCCTAGGCGAATTGTCGGTATCTCTAGCAGGTTGTTCCGTAGCTTCTTCTCATGTGACTTACACTTACCTTGGACTGTTTGTCCCTCTAGTACTGCTTCCCACCTGAAGAAGCTTGCGTCCATTGTGAGGATACGCCAAAAGTGTTCCCATGACAGTCTGCCTGTTGTGAGGTGGTTGAGTTGGAGCCACTACAGCAGGGATGACCACATCCTGTGAAACAGATGGATCTCCTGTAGTAGGGACTTCTGTGTCCAGGTTGTCCACTGGAGATCCCCGAGGTGGAATTGGGCAAATGGCATTGCCTCCATGGTGGAAACATAACCCCCAGTATCTTCATAAAAACTGGGCTGTGTGTTGTGGCTTCTGTAGACGTGACCTCACCACAGCCTGTGGGTGAACAGCCTTCCTCGGTGGAATCGTATGGTCAGAATTCCTAGACTGACAGGGCGTCAGTGACGATTTTGCCAGATTCAGGACCGAGCAGATTTCGGATGTTTGGGCTTTTTGAAAGGAAAGTGCCCTGATTAGTGGATTGTCTAAGTAAGGAGTGATGGATCACTGCTGTGGTTGCTGCCATTATCATTGTCAAGACGCAGGAAGCTGATGTGAGACCGAAGGGGAGACTTGTAATTGATAATGGTGGTTTTGGAATGGCAGATCAGAATTTCCTCCTTGATGTCTAGTATGGGATGGACTGATCTGTCCTTTTTGGTTACCCCAAACAGCTTGAAGTAGTATCCCTTGAAAAGCTCTCCGGGAGGTACCGGGATGATTGCCTTTGCGAAGATAAGGCTGGAAATAACGCCTTGAAATACTGTCTCTGCTGGGCTGGAGCAGTAACAATTAGCACGTCAAAGCCAACAAAATGGCAAGCACACATTGAGGGAGGGACGTACTGTCCTCCTCTGGAGGACACGACGGGCTGCTGCTTACTGCAGGCGGGTTTGGCACCAAACTCAAGCGTGTCCCGCGGTCATTCCTTTATTTGGCACACAGAGCACTCCCGTTGCTGGGAAGGCGCAGCCTGGTTCAGACGGACTGCTCCTTTGCGCGCCCAGACCTTGTTAGTAATGCGCTCAAGGAGCACATTCACTTTGGCTTGGCTGCACATGCAGGTAATAGCACTCCCGTTACTGGGAAGGACAACCTGGTATAAGATTGCTGCTTTGCACGCCCAGCCCTTGTCAGCAATTGCTTTGGCTGGGCATGCAGGCAAGAGTACTCCCGTTGCTGGGGAGACAATGCAGGAGATGTTACCTTATTTTTCCCCTCCCTGACTATGGGGACAAAGTAGAGTCTGGGCCCCTGCGTCCCCATAGTGGATAGAGAGTGAGGGGGGACCTCTGCCAAGGAGACACTTACCTTAGGCCCAGAAATAATTTTCTCTTGTCTGCCGGCCAGTCCCTTCTCCTCCTGTAAGGTGATATCAGTTGGGCTGGTTGGTCTGTGTACGCCACACAACATGACCCTGGAGACAGATTCCCTCGTACGGGGATGGCAATCAGGGCTTTTACTCAGCGTAAAAGGCCTGCACTTTCTCATCAGGTTGACTTAGTATTCTGCGCCCATGAAGAAGAAAAAGCGTCAAACTAAAAAACTCAAACTGAAGCTAAGCTCCGCCTGCTGGGGGTATAGCCAGTGGAGGAGGAGTCAGTTTCTTTTTTATTGTTGTGTCCTGCCTCCTAGTGGTACCAGCTATACCCACTATCCTTGTGTCCCAAGCGGACTAGGAGAAATGGCAAATCATGCCACTGCTATGAATGATTGAATCATAAAACGTGGTTGGAAGCAGATGTCTGACAAGAACCACCAATGTGGACCTGTTTTGCATCATTCCATGCACTCGCATACCTATACTTGATCTGTAAAATTATAAAGTGCAGAATAGATTCTTACTTCCAGACAATGGCGTTTTCACTGGCCTTATACTTTGCTTTTCCCTTCATACAGATGACCTGTACACCACTGGTGTTGAGTGGAGTTGGAATCCTCACCTACAAAAGATATTCCCACATTATTTTTCAGCCCTTTATCAATGCCTTAATCATCTACCCAAAGAGAAAGGGCACAAGACAGAAAACATAAAGCTGCAGAATATTAATCCAAATGTTTAAACATATTTGAACCAGGTTATATGTTTTAAAAGTTTGTCTCCCTTTTCCTACCAACCTGAAGTACAATATAATGCAATCTTCCATCAACTTTACAATTCTGTATTTCTAGAAACCTTGTACAGGTTTATATTTTATTAATTGCAATTCTCACTATTTCGCCTTATAAATTTTCTAATTCAAACAAACCCATAATGTCTGAAAAATAGACATTAGTTAGCGCTTAACCTTAATTATTGGCTGGTCCGGCTTGTACGACTTAATTTTTCTCACATATTTACTACTTTGTTAATAAAAATGCATACATACTGCACCTTTACTTTACCATTAAGTTTAAAGGACGACATGCACAACTAGTGTAAAATATACATTTACAAATTCATAAATTGAATAAAACGTGGGCACAATTTAGCCAAGCCTCCTTCTGCTCACCTCAATCTTCTGAGCCAGAAGTGAAGGTTTAAAGTTAGATTTGATGACCACCTTGACCTCAAGCTTTGTGCGTCCCACCTCACGAACAAGAGGGATGACACGGAATGGTAAGATGATGTCCTTTGTGGTTCGATATCTGAAACATTATATTCATAAAACATTTAAATTAAGGCAATGACCTCCCCCCCCAAAAAATAAATCTATTTTATGGATATCAATGTTAAGGACCAACCTCATAAGCTCGTATTCTCCATCAGGAGGTATAAAGCTAATGCTGCGCTCAGAGTCAAATTTGCTAAGCCGGACACACTGGTGGAATGTACAGTCGTCAATGGCAATTGATTGTTTTCCCCTGCAATTGAAATATAGGTAAGATTCACATATTGCATGTGATTACTCCGATAACCCAAGAAAAAATATTAAAGTGGAACATATACCTATGCTTAATATAAGCCAAAACTAAACCATTCAAGCCTCAGATACACTGTACAGTTATATTAGATGTAGGATCAAGGGCAAAATACATGTACAGTGGTGTGAAAAACTATTTGCCCCCTTCTTGATTTCTTATTCTTTTGCATGTTTGTCACACAAAATGTTTCTGATCATCAAACACATTTAACTATTAGTCAAAGATAACACAAGTAAACACAAAATGCAGTTTTTAAATGAGGGTTTTTATTATTTATTGTAGATTTGGAGTTTTCTCCCTTAACGTAAACCTTCATTTAAAAACTGCATTTTGTGTTCAATTATGTTATCTTTGACTAATAGTTAACAGGTTTTGATGAGCAGAAACATTTAAGTGTGACAAACATGCAAAAGAATAAGAAATCAGGAAGGGGGCAAATAGTTTTTCACACCACTGTAAATACATTAAACATTTGGGGGAGCAAATGGTTCCTGTTCCACTTCACCAGAGAAAACAAACCCAAAGTCGCCTATGTTAAGGATTTAAAAAAAAAAAAAAAAAAAAAAAAAAAACAGGGACAAACCATTAGAATGCTTAAGGGGATTTTAAGTCGCAAAATGAATTCCAAATTATAGATCATAGCAGTCCACTGAGCAGTTTTCTGTTTTAAGTGGACCGGGTCTAGTTTAGCAAGACTTGTGATTGCATGTAAAATGTACTTGTGGCATTTAAACAGTCCAAAATGGTAAATAATTAAAGAATATTTCATGTTTGTAACTTACTAAAACTCCACTTCTGCTCCTATTCAGTAAAGGCAACTTTTTAAAAGTTTTTTTTATGTTACTGGTCCTTTAAAGAGCCTATACATGCATACCACAGACAGCTCAAGATGTACTCTACCCATCTACATCATAAAAGACAAGGGAAGCATTATAATTTAAGTTTGAGCATATTCACCTTCCTAACCAATTATTACTCACGTTTTGCCAGTTTCATCAGCGGTTCCTTTGCCTTGTTTCTCAATTACTATTTTGTCATTCATTCCAAACTTGCACTCTGGCATTCCACTGAGGTAGCTCTTCATCACCACACGCCCAGATACATGGGCACTAAGTACCTGCCCTGTAGGCATGTGAGGGTAGAGATTAGACATAGTAATGTCAGTACATATAATAAAGAAACCGACATTACTCAGCTGGCACTGTGTGCACAATTTAACTTACTTTTACCAGACAAAAATTTATATTTGTAATTTTTCTACAAGAACAAATATCTGTGTTGAAGTGGAAGATGTGTGGAAGATTTCTGCACAAGTTGTGCATTTGAAGTATTTATCTTCTGTCTCCATTTCATACCATTTTAGACATCAGATTTTATAAACTAAACTTATGCAGAATATGATCAGCTTATTATCATGGCCAATACCTTCATAGACTAAGTGTCTTGCTTTGTTACATTTCTTTGCCGCTCTACATATCACACACAAATGTACAACAAGAAATGGAAAGTAATCCAAAAATTCAGAGAGTATGGGGGGAATTCACAAAAGTCTTGGTAAAATAAGTAACCCAGAAGTGGCGGTCTACAAATTTGTAAAATATCGTACAAACGGCAAATTTACAAAGGCAGATGTTACCATCTCTGAATGTCTCCTAAGTCCAACAATTTTCTAAAATGCTGTATATATCTTTTCATCGTACAGACGACATTTTCCACAACATTTTAAAGACATTTTACAAGACATTTTAAAAGACAATTTGACAGACATTTTCATTTTGGAGAGCCTAATATGTCGGAAAAATAGTCGGCAAAAAAAAATTCGTTTACGAGTAATTCATAAAAATGTTGGGGAAAGTGGCGCCGAAAAAAACATGCCCACTTTTCCCTACACTATTTCAAAAGTGTCATATGTCGGAAAATTGGCGGGGAAATGCTCTGTGAATTCCTTCCCGACACTTTTGTGAATTCCCCCCTATGAGTTGAGGAATCCAAAAACACAAATTGAGTTTTCAGTGGAAAAAAATCAAATTGTTCAAATTGATCGAGTTTTTGGGCAAAACCCTTTAAAACAAACTTGATCATGAAGGCTAGTAACATCTTGAAATGGTTTAAGGGACCTCTGCCATTGAGTCTCACATGACCTTGACAAGTTTTAGAGTATTTTCAGATTCCAGCTATTTCCAGGGTTGGGCTAGAATAAATCTCGAAAAATTTTAGTTTTTTTTTTTTAAACCCCACCCCCCAAAAATAACTTTGAAAAACAAATTTTTGTGAAATACACAACTCGTTCATTACTAAATCTGCTCTGAATATATAATTTACTGCGGAAGAACGAAGGAGTTGCAAGCACTCTTTACGGCGGTGGTAACATCCTGTCTGGATGTTGGTTCCAAACAATACCTTTCAGATAGCCACAAAATTGCCTCTACACTTCACGCTCACCTTGAGGAGACATTAGCAGATTGACACTCTCTAACACATCTAAGAACAGCTCATTCCGTCGATACTTAATTCCTTCACGTCTCCATCCGATCTGACCAGTCACCTGGCTGGTAATCTGAGACTGCTCCTCCTTGGTCTGAAAAAGAAAAAAACAGAAAGCAAAGTGATATTCTTGAATTCAGCAACCAGCAGAGGATAAATCCACAATAAATAACTAGCAGCTACTGGGCTATAATGTGGTACAGGTGATCCATAAAATGTAGTCATTCAAAAGTCTCCTTGTGTAGCTTCAACATCAAAAAATCAACAGTAGCTGTTACAATGCACTAAACTGAAAGTGAGTCAATAAAGCTTATGTTATGATGCTGAACGTGCCTACACGTAAACATGCAACCTAAAATCACAACACATAAAACATAACAAGGTAGATGGTTATAACAGATCTAACATATGAAATTGCAAATGCACTTCAGAAGTACTACACCTACCTGATGCTACAGAGGTCCAGCCACACGCAGAAAAGAGAGGAAGCAACAGGATGAATACGTAAGGGGTGCAGATAAACGCATCAGGTGACAGGAACAAAAACAAGAAAAGTCCCGTTAGAGTCAAGGGAAAATATTTACTATTACTAATACTATAAGTTCCAAAGTAAAACTAGTGGAGACATAATAAAAACAGGAAGGAGCACCATTTACATATCACAGAAAAGCAACACAAATGAAGCAGAAAATGGACTATGGGCATAAAAGTTCGTTATAAGTAAAGTTGATAAAAACTGCATTGACTACAGTGAATCGGAATATTAAAGCTGTACTAAACGATAGTGCTTTTTACTTAGGATGCCAAAAGTTAGGCACCCCAAGTGATTGTATTTACTTACCTGAAACACCAGGTCAGTGCTCCTATCAGCAGAAAACTGCACCGGCCCAGGGTTATACCAGTGAGCACCATGGAGCGTTTGCTTTCCTGCTTTTCCTTTCCTCAAATTTCCTGGGGCAGATGCATGCACAGTAGAATGAAATAGCCGGCTTTTTCATTTAAGCTTTTTGCTCTACTGTGCATAAATGTGAAGAAGAAGCCAGAAGACAATAGCATCAGACAATAATCCTGGGCCAGTGCAGTCCTACTCCTAAGAACTCAAATTCTACTTTTGAAGGAGTAGCCTAGGGCTACTAAAGGTGTCTGTGATCCTATCTTTTGCTCCCCATGTAATAATGCCGTGTTTTTAAGGAGGATCTGTCACCTTGAAATACATTTTTATATTCATCAAGACAAACAAGGCCAGCCATATAAAGACAAGTACAGGTATCGGAGCACTATGGATTTCAGCTCTTACCTGACTTTTAATCCCTTGTTGGGTGATGAAAGTCTTTAGTGCTCCTGTTTCAGAATTCTGAGGGTAACCAAAATCCAGGATTTCTGTAAAACATTGAAGACCACATGAGATATGGGCCTCTATTTGAACAAAATGTAACTATGCCGCTTGCTCTGCCTCAAGTAATCGCCCATGGCAGAGAATTGGAAGAGCTAGAGAGAATAAAGACATTCTCCAAGCTGTCATGCAGTAAATGTAAAACCTTTTATGTAAAATCTTCCTGTATTCCCCGCTTGTTATATTCTATTTTGTAGGGATGGACCAAATCCAGGATTTGGCCTTTTTCAGCAGAATATGGCTGAAAGATATCCTAAAAAATCATAAGACACAGGGTCTTGTGGGCCCTGCTGGCCCACATCCGCACCCTGCTCTTCTTTTTGCTGCAACCAGCAACATGGCAAATCCACAGTGTGCTTCTGCGCATGCACAGCAGGGGTAGGCCCTGAGGCAGCAGCCCCAAGTGGACTCTGGGTCCCCCAGTCTGACCCTGCTTTGTGTCACACAACAAGGACATAAAACAATCTGTATACCATCACTGTGTACAGGGTTCACTTTCACCCCTCCTTTACCTAATCTGCATATGCAAATTAGAATTCTGTTCAGTGTTCGTCTGAATCTTTTGTGAAGGATTCGTCCGAATCCTACAATAGTGGATATGGTGCACCCATACTATTTTTTAAATCAGTATTTTTATCATTAGCACAACTGACCTCAATTACAATGGGTAAATTGCTGCAACTGTTTCTCTCCCTCCTCCTTTCACTTAATCAGTTGCCATTATTCTCTTACCATCTAGAAGCTCGTAGATCAGCACAAAGTTGTTCTTTATGTTCTCCTCGCTGATCTTTCCAAAGTATGCAGCCATGACATCACACATTTTGTAGAGGAACTCAAAGACCATGGCAGCATTGACGTTTTGTTTGGTGACTGCAGCTAGCCAGATGTTGGATCGTTTAACATGAAAGAAACTTGTGCGGGCAATGTTAGTGACAGGCGAGCGCACTTGCTGTCGGGCATGGATGACATTAACACGGAAGGCATCCACAGCATTCCGCCTGCAGATAAGAGAATTAAAATTAACATATGGACATCATTTTTTTTTAATTGTCAAACTGTGCACCACATTAATAGCTCTTCTGGTGAAAATAGGTTAACCATAAGATTTATAATTTGTGATAATTCAGGGTATAAGTTTTGTGCATGGGTTACTGTTAAAACATGTATAAGGAACTGAATTAAAAGACCCAAAACTTTAAAGGGAACTGTCATGGGGAATTTTTTTTTTCAAAACACATCAGTTAATAGTGCTGCTCCAGCAGAATTCTGTGCTGAAAACATTTTCTCAAAAGAGCAAACAGATTTTTTATATTTAATTTTGAAATCTGACATGAGGCTAGACATATTGCCAGTTTCCCAGCTGCCCCCAGTCATGTGACTTGTGCTCTGATAAACTTCAATCACTCTTTACTACTGTACTGCAAACTGGAGTGATATCACCCCCCCCCCCCAGTAGCCTAACAACAGCACAACAGGAAAATAACCATGGGAAGGTAACCAGACAACAGCTCTCTAACACACGTTAACAGCTGCCTGGTAGATTTAAGCACTCAATAGTAAAATCCATGTCCCACTGCGGCACATTCAGTTACATTGAGTAGGAGAAAACAGCCTGCCAGAAAGCAGTTCCATTCTTAAGTCCTGGCTCCTTCTGAAAGCACATGACCAGGCAAAATGACCCGAGATGGTTGCCTACCCACCAATATTACAACTTGTAAAAAAAATACATTTGCTGGTTCAGGAATTAAATTTTACATGGTAGAGTGAATTATTTAGTGTAATTTAGAAATAAAAACCGATCATAAAAATCATGACAGAATCCCTTTAAAGGGTCAAAATTTGCAGGCCGCCTGTTACAAAATAATATACTTTTTGTAATTGTTGCTAAACAAAAAGAACCCTTTTCTGCCAGAGAACTCTGCAGTGTGGGCAACTATGAACAGCAAGATGCTCTGTATCAAAGTGCAAAATAGAGAAAACAAAAATAAAATCAAATCTGACAACCTGAATGCTGAGCTGCAGAACTTTCTGCAGTTGGAATAAACATTAGTAACACATTTGATTTTGGTTCTATAAGAGGTCAGTGGACATTTTAGCAGTTAATAAATATTTACACTGTGGTGTATTGCTTTCTAAGGCCAATATATAGAAATTAAATATAGTACCTGGATAGAGAAAGGTTGTCACTGGTTGAAAACAGAACATCTCAAGATATAAAAGTAGAATTGGCACAAGCATACAGCAGCCGCTATAAATCTATGTGCAGCCGTAATCTTACCTATTGCTACAGCAGCCAATGAGAAGATGAGATGGAAAGAGATGGCACCAGAAAGGAAAAGGACAGTGACAGCAATGAAAGAAAGGGTTAGAAATAAAACAGTAAAACAATAACACAGCACATAAGAAGAGTCCAGTGTGGGAAATAAGAAGCAACAGCAGGATAGAATAAATGCATTGGTAGGTTGCATTCTAAGGAAATCACTGACTAAATTAGTCAATTACAAGGAAAACGACCACAGCACACACTATTTCCTTAATGTGACATTGTTTTCAGCAGAGTTCAAGTAAGATTTGGAAATATCCATGTAGAGCTACCATATTCTCTACAGGGCCTATTTGCTTCTCATACACTTGAATAAGAAGGAGAGCAGGCTGAGAGGACCCCCCTCCTATGAATTGTCAGTGAGAGTTTTTAAGTGACTTATGGGATAGGAATGGGTAGCAGAGTTCTGATTGGTGCCAAAGTGTCATAACCAAAACCCTAGCACCAGCAAACATTCCTTCCTTGTCACTATACCCCCTAAATGAATACTTAAAGGAATAGTAATTTAATGGACATTATTGTAGATCATGCCTTGTCTAAACACATCAGTTATTCTGATTTAATAGAAAGTAGGGAAGTAGAACACAAAAAATGATTAAAGGTGGCCCTCCGTCGGACTACTGTCGATCGGGCAGGATTGAAAATCCTGTTGGATCGTGGGTGCATCTGTCCGTTCATGTGGTCCCGCGATCCTACCGCCCGTATGCCCTGCATTGTGATCTGATCGTTGGGCCCTAGGGCCCACGATCAGATCAGCCCGATAACGCCCACCTCAAGGTGGGCATATCGGGGAGAGATCCGCTCGTTTGGGGAAATCTCCAAACGAGCGGATCTCTCAGTGTATGGCCACCTTAAGACCTTAAGGCTCAAGATATCTGCTCTCAAGATATGTGCTCCAAGGTATTGCAGTTTATCTAGAGTGACACCAATACAGAGAAAATGCTGTAGAAAATAATCTGCTTGCTACATCACTAGCATCATTTAGAAGCATAATCTATTCATAATTAGGTTA
>CM044439.1:107220076-107230873 GCA_024363595.1 Xenopus borealis
GTGTGATTTATACACTTAACATATTTGAAATAAGGCCCTTATGGATATTGCACAGACAGACTGTCATTCTAGGCAATCAATGCCCATACAATTTTTTGTGCTAATAAATATGAGCTGGAGTACACAGACACTTAAGGGGCAGATTTACTAAATTCGTGCAAAGGAATCGAAATTCAATCGAATTGTAAAATTACGATTTTTTCTAATTGCCCACTTCAATCATCGAATTTGCTAAATTTGATCATAAAAATCTATTCGATCATTAGACCATTCGATGATCAAAGTACTTGCCCTTTATATATGTCTATGGGAAGCTCCCATAGGCTTTTTTTTTAAGCTTTCTTATCAAATAGAAATCGTATGATGGAACACTTCAATCGTTCGATTTTCAAAGGAAAATTTTCAATTTTTTCATAAAATAGTTTGATCATACGATTTTATCGAGACACCAAAAAAACGATAAAATCCTTCAAATTCGATGTTCAATTTTGTCGGATTTTACTTAGAAGATCGTACTAGAGTCGAATTCTAGGGCTAAACTCGAGAATTCGATCCTTAGTAAATCTTCCCCTTAATGCTGGCCAAAGATGCAAACAAAGTAGTAAGAATCTTCTTTAAGTGCAATTTTCGGACTGCGTATGGATTATGACATTTTTTGTGCCATAGCCATCGGTCATTTAATCTATCGGACATGTTAGAAGATTTCTGTCAGCTGAAGAAAATATCTCTGCATGTACTGCCTGAACGGGTGACTGTCACTACTATTTGTCAGACATAACTTTCATATCATTGCTGGTCTTAGAAGAAATGGGCAGAACATCATCACATTTGTTCTTTTTACTACTTTATGAAATATGAATGGTTAGTAGTAGGTCGGAAGATTGCAACAAATGTTCATTTATTGGATACAAGGATATATACGGCTCTTCTATGGCCAATTGAAAGGTACATTTAAATGAACAGGGACTCAGTTAGGCTTGTTCTCTCAGAAGAGGTTATATCGCTACAATTAAATGGTGAGTATGGTAGTGGTGGGTCTTTTTTACACATGAACAGAGCAATGGACCACTGCTGGAATGGAATTGTAACCAGAAGTAACTCAAATGCTTCTTCACTGCCAGTGGTACTATGATAAAAAAAACGAGGGTTGCACGTCTTCTCATACAGGGAAAAATAACCAAGGCTAGTTTTAGTTTATTTTTCTGCAAGTGTATTTCGCAAGATGCACATTTGAAGTGCTTTCAGCCTAACCCTAATGCTGGTCAGTGATGATGAAGTGTACTGTGAAGCTTTCAACCTGATGGACAGCTTGCTTACAATCCCAATTAACTCTGCAACTATAAGTAACCTTTTCAGAATATACCAGCACTATATAAAGAATAAGAATAATCCCACTAAGAAATGAAATTCATAAATAATTATTCTGCATACAAATGTCTCTTCTTTCTGAGAAGAGTAGGTGGTCATCCACCCCATTACTTTTCTTAAAGGGTTACTGCCATGGGAAAACATGTTTTTTCAAAACACATCAGTTAATAGTGCTGCTCCAGCAGAATTCTGCATTGAAATCCATTTCTCAAAAGAGCCAACACATTTCTTAATATTCAATTTTGAAATCTGACATGAGGCTAGTCATTTTGTCAATTTCCCAGCTAACCCGGTCATGTGACTTGTGCCAGCACTTAAGGAGGGAACTGTTTTCTGGCAGGCTGTTGTTTTTCCTTCTCTATGTAACTGAAGGAGTCACAGTGGGACATGGTTTTTTACTATTTAGTGCTGTTGTTAGATCTACCAGGCAGCTGTTATCTTGTATCTTCAGATTGTTCTGTTAGGCTGCTGGGGGGGGGGGGGGGGGGGGGGCTGTGATATCACTCCAACTTGCATTACAGCAGTAAAGAGTGACTGCTCTGTTTATCAGAGCACATGACTTGGGGCAGCTGGGAAATTGGCAATATGTCTAGCCCCATGTCAGATTTCAAAATTAAATATAAAAAAAATCTGTTTGCTCTTTTGAGAAATGGATTTCAGTGTAGAATTCTACTGGAGCAGCACTATTAACTGATGCCTTTTGAAAAAAACATTTTCCCATGACAGTTTCCCTTTAATTACAAATATGCTTTTTGGTGCAAATGACATATCCAGAAAGCTAACCAAACATGGTACAGAGAAGCTGGCTCATTTTACATTGTACTCAATGAATCTATACCTTATTAGAATACTTACCCAATGTCATCTCGGTACACCCGGGAGATAAGGACCTCGCCCTTATGATTATATATGAACAGTCCTCCAATCATGGTGAATTTCTTAGTTTTCCCTTCCCATGATGTTTAGAAAGATAGATCTAGAACACAGAAGGATACAGATTTTCAAGTAGAAGTAAAAACTTTGCTTCATGCATTTTACCAGCGACAGAATGAATGCTTCTGTGTATGACATTATAATTTTAATCTCATCTGCCCCTCAAACATAAGGTATTAAAAATACAGGTATGGGACCGGTTATCCAGAATGCTCAGGATCTGGGGCTTTCCGGATAACTGATCTTTCCATAATTTGAATTTTCATACCTTAAGTCTACTAGACAATCATGTAAACATAAAATAAACAGACCGGTTCTGCTTCCAATAAGGATTAAGTATTTCTTAGTTTGGATCATGTACAATACGGTTGTACAGGGTAAAAGTTAAAAAAAAGATTGATTATAATGGAGTCTGTGGGAGAGATTCATTCAGTAAATCGGAGCTTTCTGGAGAACGGGTTTCCGGATAATGGATCTCATAGCTGTAATTGGCCCTCTACATGCAAAGATTTGGACAACGCTGGCCTAAACCAAGTGTCTGTAAATCTGCAGTTCAAAACACATTTGTACAACATTCCAGGTTTCCATTTTTTTTCCAGTTACCTTTAGTTCCCCAGGAGGCATTGCCCTGTACACTGCAGCTGTCAAAATAAGCAAGAAGCTTATAGACAACCTGCACTCTCGTAGTAAAAAAAGTCAACCAAATATGCTGCTAGCATCCTTATAAAGTTATAACTAGTGACATGGTAAAATTTCAAATAATGCAGTAGACACCCCCCCCCCCAGAATCTGGCAATTGGTTTTATCCCCAAAGTGCTGTAATTTTAAAGCTACAGTATGAGCACAACAAAAAGTAATGTTTCTGCTCGTTATTCTTTCTTATGTGGGGGGGAGGGGACGCACAGCAAATCCACTGCTCTGAAGGTAGCCGGGTCTCTGTTTTCTGGCTAATGTAGGCTTGTCACTTTCAAATCATGGGAATGACACCACTACATTATTTTGAAATTGTTTTCTAAATGATCACTATCAAAATCACTTAGAGAACTTTGTGCTGTCACAAATATAAGCTGGAACGGAGTCAGCACTATTCATGAATATTATTTTGTGTGAGGAAGGAAGAGTTTGATTGATGAAAGAGAAACCACTGGAATTTGCTGACTTCTTCCTTACAGGAAATTAGAGAGGATGTCAATCCCCGTGAAGGCGTTTTTCCTGGCACTGCAGACATCTTTTTAGAGTTTACTTAAACAATATTAATGCATAAACTACATATTGTGCCAAGTACAAACCAAAAAACAGTTTAATGTAGGGAGGTGGTGTACAGAATAATATACAGTACACAAAAAGCTCACATCAGCAAACCATAGCACCCAGACCAGCCTTGATGAATAACTGAACCTGAAATTTCAGCAACCACATTTTATGTGAAAATGTACCAGATTTTACATTCTAGGTTTGCACCCAAATATGTATGGACAAAAAAAAAACTTTAAATGGAAGATGAAACAGTTAAATCTATGCAAATATGTTACAGCAACTTCCAGATGGGGCAATAGCAGGATTTAGTCATTCCAGATGCAGCAAACTGGAATGAGCAGAGGTAAATCTCAGATTAAAGTCACCAGAGGTGTTAGGGATTATAGAAATCAAGTAATAAACTTGTTCACATGCAGACTTTTTGCACTTCGAATTTTTGCCACCAAACAGGATTAACTCTTAAAGGGACACTTCCAGTTTTAAGAGAAATGAGTCACAATACCAATAAGAGTGCCTAAAATGGGTCCTAAAGGGAAAACTGACACATTGCAGGATTAAAGAAAATCAATAAGAGCTGAGAAGAATGTTTACTACATTTCCTTATAACATATAATGTGGATGCATTTACATAGCATATTCATAGATTATTCCTTCACCTTATAGCCTGCCACAGTGCAGCCTGCGATCTAAAGCTCCCTAACCTTCAAACACATACAGATTATGTGCAATTTCAAAAAATCGATATCTTTGGCTGTATGATCTTGGAATGGAGGACACATACAACTTTCTTGCTGACAGTGTCCAAAATCATAACACATTTACTAGGCCAACACAAACCTTCAGAAGGGACTTCAAAAAACGAGAATAAATGTTGCAGCGTAACCACCATGATAACCGGATTTATGTTTTTATTAATGGCTGGTAAGATTTAAAGGGCGGTTCACCTTTAAATTGACTTTTAATATGTTCTAGAATGGCCTATTCCTAACAAGTTGTTTTAAAATTATTTGCTCCCATCTTCTGACTCTTGACAGCTTTTGAATGGGGATCATTGTAAGGTTTTTTTTGCAGTAAATAAATGCAGGTCTAAGCACATAAAAACCATATCAGGAACTAACTACACTTGGCAACCAGCACATCTATGTCCGGTGGAGAAAAAGATAAAGGCAGGGCGTGTGCACAGGGAATAGTATTATCTCAACAGAATGCAAGCAGACACCCAGCACATCACTGTAATATTAAACTGCCTTTCACCCACGCCAACATCCATTTTATAACATTATTACAACACACTATCATCATCATCTGGACTGCAGCTGCAGAGAAAGACAAACCCTTCCTATATTTTGATATATTTAATCTAGAACAGTTACATTCAAGATGAACTACCTCTATAATACTTTAACTGTTCATTTGATTTACTGGCAATGATAGTATGAACTGCCTCTAAGATACTTTTTAACCAATGTTTAACTGTTTTCTTCATTTGATTTACTGGCAAGGACTGAATAAATATTGTGTTACATTGTTAAATTTAAGATGCCAAACAATTTCCTTTTTATGAGGTTTAGATATTGTTGTTTCAAAAATAAACAGGTCAGTCACATTTCTAACAATACAGCAGAAAAAAAGCTTATTAGATTCTTTCTGGCCAAATGGACGATACATGAAAACCTGCTAATAAAAATTTTAGGGACTCAAAGCTGAACTATAAACTAAAACAAAATTAGTCACAGATGAGAGATTCTTTGTACTCACTCATATTGATATATGTATTGCATGAAGACATTTTGTGCAAAATGCTACTTAAAAATATCTTTTTAATATCTCCTTTAAACAAACAGGATTGCTTGCCCATATACTGCAAAATATTCAAACTGGCCAATAGCCCCTGTGGTGTCCAAGGTCATTTGTAAGGATAGACAAGTGGCAGGTATATTAGTATTTGTAGAAAATGTCTAAATAAATACTAGAATCCTTCAAGTACCATATGAAAGTGTAATACTGGCCAGATCACGGATGACTAATGTTGCTGCCCAGCTTGAATATAATAAAGCAAAATTCAACCAAAAAATTGCATTATCTGAAAAAGAAAACGGTGACCTTCAGTTGCCCAGTGCTTTAAAGTCCAATGACCTTAAGGGTGTGGATTCAGATTGAAGGTACTGGCCAAGAGATATGCCTGAATTCTGAGCAGAACACTGCATTTACCTTGAACTTACATACAATGTGTTATATGAATGGCTGATGGTTGGCTGGTGTTATTATAAATGTATGTAGCACAGACAAGCTAGCATCAATTATTGCCAGTTGCTTAAAAAAAAATTAAAAAGTGGGATACACTGGTATAGATGTTCATTTGCTCTATTATAGGTTATTTAATTTGATATATTACCATCACTCAATCCTCAAATGCATCTCACTAACTGCTTCATGGGCTTAATAAATGTATATGATACAAGGGGCCATATGCTGGATGGACACCTTTCTATTATTTTGATTGTTCTAGCAGAAAGTGGTGGCTCTTCCTCATCTGTCAATATACCATACACATGCAAATATGGTGCACTGGCAGATAAGATTTTCCACCATGTTCAATCCAAGGACACAACCAATATCCAGATTCAGTGGGCCACCATACACATTAGTATGAGTATTGGCACATCTATGGTCAGCGTAAAGCTGGCCATACACAGGGAGAACCATAGTTTGGTGATGTTGCCAAATGAGTGGATCTCTCCCCAATATGCCCACACTGAGGTGGATGATATTGTGTTGATCCGATCATGGGTCCTATGGTGCAACGATCAGATCAGAATGGAGGAGATACTGACCACATCAATGCAAGATGCACCTGCTCTCCAACAGGATTTTTTAACCTGCCCAATCAAAATCTGACCGACTTTCAGCCAGATATTGATTGGGGAAGCCCTTCGGATGGCCCCCCACGAGCCAATAAGTTGCCCACTCAGTCTGTTGGCAGATTTTATCGGCCTGTGTATGGGGGCCCCTACAGCACACAGAAGCAAAATGGAGACAGATGGTAAAAATAAATTCAAACAGAACAGTACAAAAATGCACCTAGAACTAATATTCTGCAGCAGCAAATACTGCTCTGATGTAGGCAGTGATCTGATCTGGTCACAGTGTGATCTTGAGATTCCAGATCTGCCTGTCCATGAGCCAGAATGAAGACTAAATATCCTTTGGCTCCTTTTTAACTAGCTTATTAGACAGGCCATTATGAAGTTGGCACACAATAAATGCACTGTTCAGCTGGTGCTGAAGTCAGGACCACCGTTAAAAATGAAAGGGCCCTGGCCAATTCAGAAAGGCTAAAGCACCAGCCCAAGGGAAATAGAATGAAGCTCAGTCGGCTGTCAGTGGAATTCTGAGATCTGCAGATCAACAACAAATTGAGGACAGCCGGTAATAATACTTTGTATATGATGAATAATGCGAAGTATTCGTTGATCAATAAATGTAAGGGCATCCTGGCACTACATTATATAATACAGTGTGTTTTCTGTGGTGTATACAAGCAATCAACTATTTCCCAATTATCTTGCAATTAGACTTCCCATGTAGCCCCGAGACACTGCCTTAAAGTGGCCGTGTCAGGTGTAAATGAATTAACACATTATATATATATATATTATAGCAGCTCGGAAACACATTGCTGCTCAGCCGAGAAGCCGCTCTACAGAATGACACATTGCAGCGATATAGCATTCATATACAAAGTGTAACCGAACCGTACAGCACCTATGAATGATACCCTGCTGACAGAATAACATCATCACTAAAATCATTTCTCATGTAACTGAGCTTTTCCGCTTACTGACGGGAACAAGGTAAAAATACAACAAAATACACACTGACAGATGCCCAGAACCGGACTAACAAACTCATTCTCATTGAAAAAATCCCCGGTTACCTTCACTCTCTCCCAACGCCTCAGAACAGAGCGCAAGATGGCGAACTACTTCTCCCACCCTCTCCTTTCCGCAGCGCTTACGTCAACGCGCAGCCTTTCGGAGAGATTAACTACGTCTTGCAGGAAGCTATGGCGCATGCGCAAACTATGGGGCGCGTCCGAGTATTGCATTTCTGGACTTCAGTCTGACAGCAGGCGCTAAAAGATGATCATGTGATGTGGCCTGCACTGTGTGGGTTCTGGAAAGCAGCGTATTAGTCTCTGTCTGACCAGAGGGGTTTTTTTTGTTTTGCATGGCGGCTTGACAACAGAGCCTAAAAAATAGCGTTTTATATGTTTTTTTTAGTGGAATACTGGAATAGTGGTTGTTGAGAGGCTCTTGTGCATCACATAAAGCTCTCAAATTCATTTCTACTTTAATTTCGGTTCAGTGTATTAAAAATTGGTGCAGCTGTAAAATTGTAAGATGTTTGGCTATGGGTGTTGTATAATGAACTATGTCACCGCACCATAGCTGAAAGGAATTAATTCACATGACAAAAAAACAGTAGAAAGGGCTGCATATTAACCCCACACTACACCATAGCTCCCAGCATTTTGGAAATAAAAAGAGCAGGCCCAGACTGGCAGTCTGGGTTCTGGCAAATGCCAGATGGGCTGCCTGCTGTAAGTTGCACATCGATAGTCACTAATTATTGGGCTGGTGTACTTGGAATGCCAGGGCCCATTGTAAATCCCAGTCCGGACCTGATAAAGAGGGACAAAAAGAATTGGTCCAAATAGAGCAGCAAACATGTTTAACCCTGCCCATTTTGTGACCACACCCCTTAATAATTACCATGTTCATTTTACAAAATGTGGCAGGTTATGAAAGTTTGAACACATTTCAGTGGTTTTTATGTTATTACAGTTTTGATAATGAAGGTGAATTGACCTTTAAGCTGCTAGTCAGTTTCCCCAAGAGACCTGTTTATAGTTACAATTACTTATATGCTTACCTTAAATAGTTACAATTACTTATTTCCTTATCTTAAATTGTTACAAAAGTATCCAAGTGCACCTTGCACATATTCTGGGCTCTCTGCCAAAAGCCAATTAGGTTAGAAACTTTGGATCTGTTTCTGGCTGTTCAGTGCAGGAGATTAAAAAAAAAAGTCTGGGACATTTCAGCAACAATCAGGGACTGCGGGTTGAGCTGACAAAATCGGGAATGTCTCCCTCAAAACGGGACATGTGGGACAATACATTACAGAACAGACTCAGGGTTTCCCAGGTCAGTCATAAAACCAGCTCAAAACTAACCAAAACCCACTTTAGAAGTAGTCCCAAAATTGCACAGTATACACAGTGAAATAAAGTATAAAAAATAAAAGACAATATGACTTCTTGTAGCCCTCTCAAGCCTGGAATGCCCAGTGCCCACACTCTGGAATGACTGCTGTCGCCTTGCTCTCTACATGGTTATTATAGTTTTATTTGAATATATACTGCCAGCTCCAGCTTAAAGTAAAACAATAAATGATGTCTAGGTATTCAAGGTTTGATTAACCTTAGATGTCCCAATAAGACCACTGCATACCGCTCAGCACTTTTAAAGTGTTATGAGCCGCAACATTTTTGACATGCCTACTTTGTGGCCCCCTCCCTGTATAGTGTTCAACAAGAATAAGTGTCCCATCCAGCAAAACTGACCTACAGTATACAGTTGTGCTCATAAGTTTACATACCCTGGCAGAATTTATGATTTCTTAACCATTTTTCAGAGATTATTGTCAAACAACTGTGTTTACTCATAAACTGTGTTTACTGTAAATCATATTCACTACACAAACTACCGAAATGACCCTGATCAAAAGTTTACATACCCTGGTGATTTGGCCTGATAACATGCACACAACTTGACACAAAAGGGTTAGAATGGCTATTAAAGGTAACCATCTTCACCTGTGATCTGTTTGCTTGTAATTAGTGGGTGTGTATAAAAGGTCAATGACTTTCTGGACTCCTCACAGATCCTTGCATCTTTCATGCAGTGCTGCACTGATGTTTTTTGGATTCTAAGTCATGGGGAAAGCATAGAATTGTTAAAGGATCAGTAGGAAAAGTTAGTTGAACTCTATAAAACAGGAAAGGGATAGAAGAAAATATCAAAGGAACTGAGAATGCCAATCAGCAGTGTTAAAACTCTAATAAAGAAGTGAAAGATTAGGCATTCGATTGAAACCAAACCAAGGTCAGGTAGACCAACTAAAATTTCAGGCACAACTGCCAGTAAATTAGTTTGGGATCCAAGGAAAAACCCACAAATAACTTCAGGTGAAAAACAGGACTCTCTCAAAAAATGTGGTGTGGCTGTTTCAAGATGCACAATAAGGAGGCACTTGAAGAAAGATGGGCTGCATGGTCGAGTTGCCAGAAGAAAGCCATTACTATACAAATGCCACAAAGTATCTTTCTTACAATATGCCAAACAGCACAGAGACAAGCCTAAACCTTCTGGCACAAAGTCATTTGGAGTGATGAGGCTAAAATTGAACTTTCATAAACACTACATTTGAAGAGGAGTCAACAAGGCCTATGATGAATGGTATACTGTTCCTACTGGGTCGCTGAAGATTTGAGGATGTGTCAGCTACAAAGGCACAGGAAATTTGGTCAGAATTGATGGCAAAATGAATGCAGTAAGTGATCAAACAATATTGGAGACAACCTCTGGAAAGGGAAAACCACAATAGGCTCAACTGCACAAATATAACAGATACAGATGAATCCCTTCCATTCAAATGGGCACCACTAACACCACAAATTCCTATCACAGAGATTTTGAAATCTCACACAAGCATAACTCAACTACTACCAACCAGCAGATACCAAGAAATGACATTACAACTCCTCCATAATTCATACCAAACACCCAAAAAACAATTTAAAATGGGAACTATCACTAGTGCCGTGCAATAGATGTACGGCCCCTAAGGCGGATCTTTTACATATGCTTTGGTCATGCCCTAAAATACAAAACTTTTGGCTGGAAGTAACCTCCTATTGGATGCAGATAGTAAGCAAACCAATCCAACCAACCATAAAATGGGCCTTGTTTAGCATTGTTCAACAGTACCCAAATTTAAACAAAGCAGAGAAATATTTGGCAGCTATGTTGGTGGCAGCGTCTCGAAAGACAATTCTACACCAATGGCTCTCAAAAGAGGCCCCATCAATCACGCTCATGAAACAGAAACTACACCACATCTTTCATATGGACTGGCTAGAAGCCACAACAAAAAAAGAACAAGCAGAAAAAT
>CM044439.1:107236386-107258582 GCA_024363595.1 Xenopus borealis
CTCACTGGGGTTCCCCATTGCCATGCGGAAGGATTGTCTACTAGCGGTGAGTTCAGGTGGTACAGAGGCAAGGTCACGGCTGGGTGGGGCTCCTGGTGGCCCCATAACCGATGCATGTGCTGGTATCATCATCATTGGGGCACCATAAAGAGGTGGGACTCCTGGTGGACCGAAGGACTGGTGTGTGTGATGACTCCTGATACTGTGTGCGATGGAATGGTGACTTCGATGGCTGTGTTCACTTGCTGGAACTGAACGCTCACTGGCAGCTCGATCTCTGCGCACTCCGCTACGTGTGGTGTGATCTGACTCACTTCCACTTCCTCCAGATTTGGAATCCCCACCTTTGGTCTCTCGATCTTTCCGTTTTTCTGTGCTGCTCCTGTTGGAGCCACTACTCCTACTACCTGTAAGCAGAAAGAAAAAAATTAATTATACAATTTCATAAAAGAGACAAAAGTCCTAATACTATGATGTTCAAAAGTATTCAGCTGGGTGCATGATGGTGCTCTACTCTACACAGTCCTACATACAATATTTAAATTGTACATTTTTAACAGACCAAAAACACAGCAACACCCGGAACTGCATGGCAATCAATTGAACATAGTCCTGTATATGTCAAGCGATCGTTGCCTTTCAAGCCAACCAACACCTGACAAGGGCTGCCATTCAAGGCAGTGGGCCATTGTTGGCTGCTTCGTCTGCATTTTTTGGGCTTGTGCTTTGTCTTGACTTCATTAAAACATATACAAATTGTCCAGGAAAAAGTTGCCTTTTTTCTCAAGATGATGAATATCAGCCAGTAATCCTTGGCCAAATACTCCCGCCACACAAGCATAAGGGCTAGTGTATACATTCAAATAAATACACAGTAGAGAATACATGTGCCTTATAGTATGCAGGGTTAAACCAAAACTATTAAAAATTTTAAATAAATTAACCTGTGAATTGCTGCCATTAGTTTTAAGGAATTCAACCTGCTCCTGCACATAAAAAAATATGTTTATCTGTGTCATCTCAAGTTTAAAGTCCATACAATAACCAAATGGATTTTTCTTTTGCCTCTCTGTAGGTGGTCACACACACATGGTTGTGCAACAAAGCTACTTTCATAACTATACAGGCTTGGGGGGGGAACAAATAGGGGAGTACATCTCAATACATAGGCTCTGCACCATACTGTTTATTTCCAAGTGTAGGATTAACAAGTCAAGCTGTTAATACTGCACTGAGTAGTCAGAAAGATAAATGCTGGCCTCACACAGACCAGGTTCCTTGATATCTGACCGACTGTCCCATGGAACAATTACCTAAGAATATGTGCATGTTGTTCGCACATGTAGGTGAGCAAAGTACACTGATTTGGCATATTGTTGAAATCACTGGGCAGGTAAAATTATCCAATACATTTCTGAACTGATCAATAATTAAATATAATGATTTAATAATTCAATACAGGTGCCAAATTGGTCAGCCCTTTATTTTAGCTGATTATCTTTAGTGTGTTTATAACAGATGCCGATTGCCTATAATTCGACCAAACTGTACAAAAAATACATTCACACAACTCACCATGTCACAAAATTACATATATACAATGATCAAAATGATGATGGGTGTGTAGAGGTTACTAATACGACAACTGGATGAATAAGGGAGAGATCCAGTAATAACATACATTACCACATGTTAGTAACACACACACAGAATGAATACCAAACAGGCACAGTCTTTTCAAAAAGATCCCAGTATACACCTGTTTTATACAAGGGCTAAAACATAAAAAATCACTTCACTAAATTCATGGGAAAGAAAGTAATTGGTTAAATATGAAAATATTCTTAACCCAATATTATTAGCTATAACACCAAAGGAGAAAAAAATAGACAGCATTTGTACATTTTTAGCCTTTACACCTACTCAAGCTGAGATTTCACTATGAATGTGTAGACTTTGATACCCACTGTAGGCTGATGGATCAAGGTTTTACCTTCACTGTGTTGACTGCCGGCACTGCCACCTCCATAGATGTATGCGGGGTCAGGAAATCCAGGGTGAGGGCTATATGGGTGAGGCAGTGGATATTGATACTGAAATGCTATTGGCCAAGGAGCAGCTCCAGGATGTGGTAGGGGTGCCAAAGTGTCCTGATCAGATGTTCCACTGGAACCATCATGGTCATTCAGGGAGAGGTTCGCCATGTCTAATGAGAAATAGGAGTAGTTATATTTTGACATACATAACATACATTGTATAATACAAGTCAATACAACAAATTACAAGGCAGGAGAATAAAGCCTATAATACGGTCAGCATACATGTTTTCTGGTCATGTAATTATACAGCCTGATGTATGGAAATTGTCAAAGTGATACTGGAAATGCAAGGAATCTATTGCATGCTTACTGCCGCACAAGTCTCCAAAGATGTAGTAACATTGTTCAGAAAAAGTGATTTTATTGACAGTGTGCCGAATGAATCCAGCTTTTAGGAGGTTGCTGGCGTATTTCCTGGCTTCTCTTCGATCTGTGAATCCTTCAACATGATGATACAACCAGTCTACGACATCAGAACCTGAGGATAGGAACACGCAAATTTGAAAAAATAAGAGAGCCAAAACTAATTCTACAATGTCAAGAATGTCAAATCTGGAGAATGACATATTTGATGAAAGCCAATAATTAAACAAAATGGACTGTGGAAACAAAGAGACTCCCTGAAACTACAGACATCAACCTATTTGGTGTGCAATTTCTTTTTTGTGTAAGGTAGATAGGGCATTGTTATGGCCGTAGGCAGTTAAATCACATCAAGCATCATTTCAAGCTAAGTCAATTCAATTTTATGAACACAGGGAGAGCACTGCCCCATGTGCTACTGCCCTTAAAATGAAAGGGGAACTCCACACAAACATAATTAAGATTTTTGAAAAGTAAACAATTTCAAGAAACTTTGCAATATACATCAATTAAAAAATATGCAGACTTTTCATTATGTCCTTAACCTGTATCCTCCAAATCCCACAATTCCCTGCACATGTGCTTTCAGTAAGGAAAGGAACATCACGGTGCAATGCATTGGGGGTTATGAAGTTCCCGCATGCGGTCTGTAAGCTGTGGAGAAGTTGTTACAATTTCTATCAGTGTTTTAGTCCCTCCTTCCCTGCCAGGATTTCAAATGATGCAGAAAGAGAAGGACTGTTAAACAGCTGGATTTCAGCATAGATAATTGCATGTATTCATACTTTTTGAAGAAACAGATAACTGTGATGGGTATATTAGGAGTTTCTGTGTTATGTGGGCCTCTTTATCAAATTTTGGTTTGGAAGCCGAAGCTCCCTTTTAAATTACATTTTTTTTTTCATAATTTACATTTATTATATCAGCCTGTAGGGACAGCTATTTTAAAATGTTATGTAAAGATGAGTTCACCCTTTAAGCACAGCAAAGGTTGTCTAACCTTTGTCTGCATCTTATGAAATAAGAATGTGTCATCTACATGTCCCAGTACTGTCCTTTTGATAGGCTTCTGAATAGTTACCAATAAAAGCATTGGGGATGGTTATCTTCAACCACATTCTGTCCCTCACTTCCAGGCCAGATTCCGGGGAACTCATAGCTTTCACGATGGTAACCATATCACTGTGTATGGACAACTGAAAGTCATCAAAACCTGTGAGAGAACAGAATGTTAATTTAAATATTTACCAGCAAAGCATGAAATAAAAGGAATAAAACACAAGTGTCTAACTATGGAAATGTATTCCTACACACTAAAATACAGGAAGCGCACTCGTAAGAAAATATAAAGCTCTAGACTGGTATTTCTAGTCAGTGGCCAATCTTTTGCTCGCTTTTATATAACTTTCATAGTAAAACTTTATAAATACATTTAAATACATGCACATGGTACTGTTTTATTATTACAGTGAAAAAACAAGTCATTTTTAAAAATGTGATTATTTTCTAAAAATTGGAAATTGTCTTCCAGTAATTTGGAACTTTTTGGATATCGGGTTTCCAGATAAGACATAAATACACAAACAATTTACTGTTAGGTCAATGGAATCAGTGATCTTTTCTTACCTACAGATAAGACATACATACATAAACAATTTACTTTTAGGTCAATGGCATCAGTGATCTTTTCAAATGATAATCGTGTCTTAAGTGCATTGAGTACTTTTTAGGCGATTCCCTCCCCTTTAGGGAGATTCTGTGTCTTTTGTCCCCTTCTCAACAAGCTACAAAATGCACAGAATCAGCTTATTAACAATTACAATGAAAAGAAAAAAAAGATGTATTTAAGTAACAATATATATATCTATATGTATATATATATCTATATATATATATATCTATATATATATATATATATAAATATTAAATTACATTTGCTAATAAAACAAGGTAATGATATGACTTTCCCTTTAAGAAAATTTATAAAAAAAGAATAGTGGCAGACTCTTTTGGGCTAGTAGTATGGTGCATATTTAGTAAAGTAAAAAACTTATCTATTTATAAAAAACAAATATGGAACAAGAGATTTACCCGGTATGGTATTAATCTTTTAATGAAGACAGATGGGGCAGTTTGTTACCTGCAGTAAAATCAACTCTACTGTGGTTACAAAACTCCTACAAATAACTTCTCTCCATATGAACTTTACATGTGGCAAATTGTGGGGTTTTAGCGCCAGAGGGGTTGAACTCCCCTTTAAGGCCAATGCCACACAAGGGCTGATCTTGGCATGAGGGAATAACACAGGCTGAGAATCAACCCCAACATTATTCTTCTTAGCCTGGGTGCAGGCACAAGTGGCAGATTTTAGCACCAAAACACTAGAGTTTGCATTTTCTCACTGAAATCCACAGTGTGTCTGCAGGGCTGACACAATGGTTCAAGGAGCAGGCAAAGAAGGCTAATGTCAGCATTGGGACTGATTCTCAGCCTGTTTTTTTCCTCAGGCCAAGATTAGCCCCTGTGTAGCTTTAGCTTAAAGGGATAGCTAGATAAAAGTCAAACGACTTTACTTTATAAACACAGATATATTTTATTTGCAGATAAAAAGATATCTGTCTTGGCAGTAAGGGCTGTGACACACTAGGCTATTTGGGGAGATTGATTGATTAATACGAACAACTAATTTTAAAATGACGTGAACATATTTAAATGCATGTGATTATGATGTTTGCCAGTGTTCCTGTATCTTTACTGAGGTTCCTTAGGTAATGCAAGATCCTGTTTGATCATAGAGTTAAAGGGGTTGTTCACCTTCCTACACTTTTTTCAGTTCACTAGTTTTCATATAGTCTGTGCTCCTCCAACACACCTCCCGTTGATTTAAATGGGATCCATTAAGTACCATACAAGTGGTAGTTTTTGCCACTGATGCTTGAAGGGGCACACAATTTTACAAACTTTCAGCTGGCCACACATGCCAAGATTAGGCTGCACGGCTTGGCCAAATGAAAAGAACAATAGTGGCATTGCACAAATTTGGCCAGTTATGCAATATCTGATATTCATTCTGCAGCCAGGTCAAGGTACATTTTTTCTGTTATTTCTTTTAAAAAGAAAATATGGAGACAATTTAAATGAAGATACATCAATCATATAAATCAACTTGCACTTATAGGAACTACAAGAATTCATAATTATTGCCTATTTGGTTCTAGTCTACTCAGTCTACTGAGATAAAGTAAAAATCTATAAATTCATAGGCTGTGATAAATGTCAGATAGAAATACTACTTTTCTATAAACTGTATGTCAGAAAAAAACATGGCACTGGTATATGCACTTTCCAGAAGATATTTCTGTAAAGAACAGAGGGCAGTCGTGTACAGATAACTTCTAAAATGTTCTACTTCCCGGTGCATGCAGCAGTGTATACATTGAAATGTTGATGAAAAGACAGTCAACATGCCACACATAATGTTTATGAGTCTTACGTTCGGTCTCTGGAATGGAGCTGGTAATGGAGGAGCTTGTCGATGTAATTGTGCTCATTGATGGGCTCATACCATAAGCCGGATAAGTACCAGTCATCGCAGCGGTGTGTGAAACCCAGGCTGCTGGGTCAATCGGTCTTATTGGTTCACCTAAAATAAATTATGTAAAATTTTGTGTTAGTGCTGTTCAGGTTTTTTGTTTTTTTTTAAAAAAGGGAACATGGGACATTTTTTGAACTTGAAACCCCTACTCTAACACTGCTCAGCCAACAATTTGCCTGAAACAGCTTCTGTTGTCTCTGTAATTAGAGTTTTTGGGTTGAATAACATCAGCACTAGCTCTATCACAAATATGGGAGAAACCATGAGTGTGGAAACAACATTCCATATGCCACAAGTCTAAGAGTAATATCAAACAGGATCCTTAATGCCAGGAATGGCAAGGTGACAGTGGCATATATATCTAAATCAATCACTCCAGGCATCTTAAGGTAACAGATCCAGAATTGTAAGCGAAATAAAAAACACACATAAAAGGTACAGGATTCAAATATTTTAAACGCTTATATGGTACTGTATTACGTAAAATAAGATGGAACAAAGCATAATATGCTTGTTACATTGTTTATTGTTGTAAAATGCACAATAAAAACTTTAAAAAAAAAAGAGTAATAAACAAAATAAATTGGGTGGCACTTGTCTTTAAAGCTCATAATAACCCCCTTTTCAGCACATAAGAAAATGCAAATACTGTATTAGTTTTTCCTTCTAACAGTCTCTACATAAGCAAATAGGATGAGAAGGCAACTCAGCTGCCTTGGTAGATAAAAATTTAAGCAATTTGTAAGGTGTTTAGTATAAATCAGCAGTGCAATATCCACTGCTCAAGTGTATGTTTTCAGAATAAAATGCAACAGTCACAGCTGGTGTCAAGCATATTTCATTCAAGTAAATGACAGGATGCTAAAACTTTGGTCCCTTCTCTGAAATATGCTAGTAGAAAATTTCACATGTGCCATGGTCCAAAACTTTAACTCATCATGTGAGTGACATAAATCCATATTTAAATATTTAAAAAAAAAATCATGATCATCATGATACAGGACTAATTTATATACTGTTTTGCTCAAACGTTTTTTAAACCTCATTTATAAATAAATAAATAAAACAGGATATGTTTTTCGTGCAAGTCCTAAAACTATACAATGAGAACCCAATTAAACAAAAACATTGTACAGAATCTCACCTTTGTTCAAGCCATGCCACACTTCCACAAAGATGTGTTGTTGGCAATCTTAGTGGAATTTTAGTCCTTACAATAAAGCAGGGCTTCCCACACTCATCCCACTGATTTAAATGCCTGGCTCTATTTTCCCCTTTAAATAAAATGATAATCCTTAAGGTTTGCATACTTTTACATACACACAAATATATAACATTTTCCTAAATAAATATATGAACACGCATTATATTTTTACCTAACTGGGTTCTCATTATCTAGCTGCAGAAGTATTAAAAAAATTAAAAGGCTTCACAAACTTTCAAGCCCCGCTATACAATGTACTCTTCATTACATATTATAGTTACAACTTACTTCTGGGTAGTGTGAAGCAGTTGCGAGGGGAGGGATCCCAGCACTTGGCAACAGTAAGAGTAATTGGTCTGTATGGGAGCAAATGATACACGGATAATAAGCATAAGAAACTGAAATGAACTGTGAGAAAGATAGAGGGTTCCAATATATCTGAATAAAGATACCCAAACATATTCCCTTCTCTCAGCCAATCACATCTCACTTTACCATACGTGCGCTGCCATAATCCATCTTCTAAGAATGTCAAGTATATACAAAGTATATGTAACATTACATTTTAAAAAATATTTATCGGTTTTATTATTACAAATAATTTTACAAAGTGTCACCTCATAAGTGACAAATATATATTGTATGGTTTAGTTGCTAAGTTACAGTGTTAGAAATCACCTATTAATCATGACAAACAGCAATATTTTATTTTGTTTACTGTACTTGTTATACCTACCCTGGTTTGTGTACAATCTCTCTCAGCACCCGTACTGCATCATCATTGGTCATGTTCTCAAAATTTGTATCATTTACCTAGAAATACATCACATTTGCCATTTGTGATTCAAATAAATATAAAACAAATCCCACCCAATAACCACTTGCCTTTACTACAATATAAATCTGCAGCTGTCAAAGAAGTGCCAGTGTCAGACTTTACTTGCAAAATGAAACAGGTTCAGATACACTCACGATCCGTAGAAACTTCTCAGTCAGCTTGCAGCTCTGCACCCTTCAAATTACGTGACTCAACACGATGCATCACCAGAAATAAACACAAATTGAAGAACCGAGGCTGTGTTTCAAACGATGTACCCTTGGTACCTCCAAAACATTTATTGGCGCGGAATAAAGCCAAACGTTTCAGGAGCGTCACGCTCCCTTCCTCAGTGGTACAGTTTGGCTTTATTCCGCACCAATAAATGTTTTGGAGGTACCGAGGGTACACCGTTTGAAACACAGCCTCGCTTCTTCAATTTGTGTTTATTCATAGATTTTACTTTTCTGGGCTGCTCATTGATCCAATACCACCAAAACACCCCCAGGCAAGGGAATTAAACATTTTGCATAACTCTATTCCAAATGATCTGAACTGCACTTCGTGCACACATGCTAATAATACAACAGCTAACTGCCTTTAATTATGTTACTTCCAAAAATTCCCCAGCAGCACACTGTTTAAAGTTGCAAAAAGGCTCAAGTGCATAATTTATTCAGCCCACAGCATACATTACCAGGCCCAAAACGTTGCCTTTATTGTATGCTGTGGACTGAATAAATTATGCACTTGAGCACTTTTTGCAACTTTAAACAGTGTGCTGCTGGTGATTTTTTGGATGTATGAATGTGACCCTAGGACAGGATTGGGTCTTTCCAGTTCAGCACCTGGCACAACAGAAGTGTTCTGCAGTTAGAGGCAAGCGCTCCATAATTGTGATTTTGTTACTGTGACATCAATATGAAATGCCATGGTCAACCCCATATCTGTACTTACGTAATGGCACTTAATTTTAATGCTACGGGAAGCTGTCCATGATGAGTAGCAGGCAATGTGACTGTTGCTACCATTACTGGTAATCAAAACACACCTTCTGCCGTATCCCATATGTATACATTATCCAAATATGCATTGGAGTCACAAGCTTATTTTCTGTGCAGGATGGTCTTTAGCCCAGTTTGGGCAGTGGGACGTGTGACTAAAATTATAAGCAATGGCAAATTATGCCATGTTTGGTAACCCTTACATTTAACAGCTTTGTGCTCCCTTCACCAAACATGGGCATTGAAGTCTCAAACACAAACCTGGAGTAACATATCGCCTGGCTCAATCCTCCCATCTGCAGCCACAGCTCCACCTTTCATTATTGAACCAATGTAGATACCTCCATCCCCACGTTCATTGCTTTGTCCTACAATGCTGATACCAAGGAAATTGTATTTCTCTAAAATAAATAAACACTTATTAAAAGAATACCTTCAATAAAGCTAATTGGAACAACTTACACCCCAATGTAACAAAATAAGCAATCTTTACACCTGTGCTGACAATGCCTGCAAGTGCTTGTACCAGCACTTGTCAGCAAAGAGTTGCCAGGACTAAAGGAACACTGAGCTCCAAGCAAATAGAACCTTAAAGGGGAATGAAACCCCGCCCTGTCGCTAACCCAAACCACCCACCACCCGTAGGCCCCTCTCCCTCCTCCACCCCCCAGCCTACCTCTCCCCCCGGGCTATTGCCCCTAAGTCCCTACTTACCCCTTCATGCAGGTCCCCTCCAGCGATGTTCACAGGGGCCATCTTCTCTCTACTGCTTTCTAACAACCGATTCTTCTCTTCTTCTGGGATTTGAAGGCGCTGGGCGCGCATGCGCAGTAGGACGCCGGTACTATTGTGCATGCTCCGAAAGTTCACGGAGTTCAATCTGCGAACTCCGTGAACTTTCAGCTCATGCGCAGTAGTACCGGCGTCCTACTGCGCATGTGCGCCCATCGCCGTCAGATCCCAGGAAGAAGCTGTTTGAAGAGAAGATGGCCCCTGTGAACATCGCTGGAGGGGACCTGCATAAAGGGGTAAGTAGGGAGTGGGGGATTTGAGTTTGCGCCTGGGGGTTTCATTCCCCTTTAAATTACCTAACCTGAAATACTAGGACAGACTGTGAAATATAGCCGCATTGTTAATACACAAGTACACAAGTAGCTTAGGCTGAAATGAGGTGTATCTTGCCCCTTTAATAAAACAAGCAATTACTACTTTTCATTCAACTTTTGTGTCCAGGGAAAAAAAAACATGGCTTTGGCTAACAATCAAACTGCACAGCACATAGTTACCCTTTCTAAACATAGGTGGCAAACATTAAAACAGTTTCAGAATAAATTGAATGATAGCTGCTTGTATTTGAAAACTGAATTCGATTTGACACTAACCCATATTCAGAGTGACAGTGATAATATTCAAAGACATGGTAGAGTCCGTGATACTGCTGAATGAAGAAGACTGGTAAGAAAAATAAGAGAGACTGCTTAAGTATCTTGCACAAGAAAATTCTTAATACACAAAACAGTAGATTACTCTCAATAAATGACCTCTTTTATGCCTAATTTTTCACACAAGATTCAAGTATTATTGTCCACAGTTAATCCCAACCTCAAATGTTCACAACATACATTTTTTCTATTCCTGTGCCTTCATATTATCATATAATCTCACACAGTAACTCGCTATCACACATCCCTTTCTCACCCTCTCAATTTGAGGAGCTTTTGGTTTCCTCCTGCGTCTCTTATGTCTTCTCATCAGTCGTGATGCACTGCTCTGCTCTGTTGAGTTACTGAACCTACAAAAATAAGAGTTGAATAAGCTCTTATTGAAAAGGTAAGAGTCGTTGGAAGCTGCACACCAGGTCAATAAAGGTAATGGCACACAATGCTGCAACAGCCCTTTAATAATCTTACATTACATCAGGTGCATTAATGCAGAGTTTTCGAGTTACCTAAAAACAGGCCTTGTGCCATTACCCTAAGTCAAGGATCCCCAACCTTTTAAACCTATGAGTAACATTCAGAAGTAAAAGGAGTTAGGGAGCAACACAAGCATGAAAAATGTTCTTTAGGTGCCAAATAAGAGCTGTGATTGGCCATTTGGTAGCCCCTATGTGGATTGTCAAACTACATTGAGGCTTTGTTTGGCAGTACAACTGGTTTTTATACAACCAAAACTTGCCTCCAAGCCTGAAATTTAATAACAAGCTCCTGCTTTGAGGCCACTGGGAGCAACATCCAAGGGGTTGGAGAGCAACATTTTGCTCACGGGCTACTGGTTGGGGATCACTTCCCTAAGTGCAGTATAAGAACATTATCTTCAGATAGGTAAGTTAAAATCTTCAGATAGGTAAGCTAAAATCAAGTGTGTCAAGAAAAGCAAAGCCAAGAAGAAAAATGAACAGATACTGATTTACTAATAACATTCACAACTAATTTTTATTTCTTTATTTGCTTGGCAGATAAGATAGATAACGGATAGATTGAAATGTTGGAAACACAAACACCTTGTATTTTAACATTCTCACCTGCTTGTGGAATCATCTTCATCAGAGTCAAAGAAGCTAGTAGAGTCCAATTCACTGCTCATGAGTGTAGAAGAGCTCTCATACCCTCCTGTATCTCTTCGCCTCTCCATCTTTGATGTTCCATTTATTCTGGTAGCTGCAGTGAATAAAAGTTAAAACTAACTTATAAAGTGTCATATAACAATGGACTCGTATTCCCTCTTTTTTGGCCCCAAAAAAAAAATCAAAATTCATAATTATCACACGCATACTCACTGCTAACAAAGATTACCAACAACATATTGCATCAGGACAAATTTACCTATTAAAAATATTCTGTATTATTGATGTGAGGATAGAGTTTATCATGATCCGCCCCTACCAACCCAAACTGTGCCCACTCTGTCCCCTCTACTGATAGACCCGGGCCCACCCTGTGGCGATTTCACAGAAGGGGGCAGGGGTGAGTCTATGGATTGACGGCAGGAAGCCAAAGTGGACAGAAGCCAGAAATTGAGCACCCCCAATTCATTATTTTAAAACCCGAGTTATGATTTACTATCTTTTGTCCCTATTTGTATGTTAAAATTGGCTAATGGGACTTAGGTGAACATACACACACTGATATCATTCGAAAATCATTTTTGTACGATATTCTTTGAAAGCACCTGAACATTGGCCAATGTTGGTATTGAAACAAACAATCTTTCCCATAATTGTAGCGTGTATGGCCACATTTAAGGTGGTCAGTCACAGGCAGATATTGGTGAGTGCAGTGAATCTCTGTGCACCTGAGTCGGCAGCTTATTGGCTCGTGCATTGGGCCCTCAGACGGGCTTACCCGATCGATATCTGGGCGAATTTCGGCCAGATGTCGATCGGATAGGACTAAAAATCCCGTTCCTCAAGGTGGGCATATCTGGAGAGATCCGCTCGTTTGGTGACATCACTAAACGAGTGGATCTCACCGTGTATGGCCACCTTTATGGTTAACAATTTAGTGATGTGGTGAGAACAACTTTCACTTATTTGACTAATAAAAACTACGATGTATATGACTAACCTACACAAAAATTGTAAAAACTTTGTTTAACTGAGACCATGCACAATTAGAGTAACAAGTTTGCGTACATTCCCACAAATACTTGTGCTTTAGTTTTGGCTGGGCTTTGAGAGCAGGTGATGAATATGAATAATCCTAGGCTCCGCTCTACACAATGAACTGGGTGGAGCTTTGTTTAGACAACAGATCACTGCAAAGCTAATAGTAAATGCACTGCAATAAACAACAATGCAATAAAACAAAAACAGAAACTGATCTGAAAAAAAAAGTTTAATTTTAGGTGTATATATTTTCTAAGAATTTAAGTTTGTATTTTAGCAGATTTAACAAAACATTTAAGAAAACAACCATCCCTTCTACTACATTCATTTATTATTAAAATATGATTTCTATGTGTGTCTATGTATGTATTTTCAGGTTTGGATTGAAAGGGCACAATTTATGAACGCAAATACAACAGGTACATAGAGGATGGCATTACTGACCTCCATTACATTTATGATGTCTGAGATGCTTGTGTGCCAGTGAGCGATATAATTTGCTATTAACTCCATATAATCTTCCATGCACAATAAACAGCAGGCGGCTATATAAATTTCATGCATGTATGTTTTTTCTTTGTCTTTTTTTAAATCTGCATTTTAGTTAAATTTCAAATTGGCATACAGGCAGGTTAATTGGTTCCTGACAGAACAGACTAGAGTATTTGTAAAGGTTATAAGGGCTATACCCTCTGTATGTAACTGGCTTGTGGCCTGTATTTAATCTGGGACAACAACATCTGAAAATACCCTCCTATAATAAAACAGTGCCTGTAATTGATCCACATTATGATAAAAGTAATCCTTATTGGAAGAAAAACCAGCCTATTAGGTTTATTTAATGTCTACATAATTTTGCCAAAGGATTTAAGATATGAAGATCCAAACTACGGAAAGATCCATTATCCAGAAGATCCCAGGTCCTGATCATTCTGGATAACAGGTCCCATGCCTGTACTAGAAAAGCACGTAAACATTAAATAAACTCAAGAGGCTGGTTTAGCTTTCAATAAAGATTAACAATATCTTAGTTTGGATCAAGTACAAAGTACTGTTTTATTATTATGGAGAAAGGAAATCATTTAAATTAATTTGGATTTGTATAAAACGGAGTCTATGGAAGACAGCCTTAAGACTGAGATTTCTGGATGACAGGTTTCCAGATAACGGATCCTACACCTGCATTAGACTGACAATACGGTCACAAAAGACCGTTTTAAAAACACACATATATATCAGTGTGCCAAAGTAAACACAATTCTGTGCAGAAATTTAGGCAGTATTGTTTAATCATAACATAACGCCAGCAGGAAAGTGGTTGATCTTTTCTGGGTATTAATAATGTCTGTTTTCAGGTTGTGAATTAAAAGATCATTAGTTGAATTAGATTTTCTACCTCTGCACCATGGTAAGCACAAGGGTATTTCTATGTGATATTGATTATTTCCCGGCAAAAGTAAGCTCAGAGAAGAAAATCTTTTAGCCAAGACTTCTGCATGTTGAAAAAAATACATTTTGTTTTAGGTTTAGAATAGTAAAATGTATTTGTGTTTGGACATATTGGTGGTGTCTCTAATTATGTGGCATTTGTTTTGCAGAAAATAAAAACACAGACAAATTCTGATATATAAAATGGTGACAGGAAAGACGGTAAGCTATGCAGGGAGTGGAAATACAAACAATTGTGACAAGCTTTCCGACATCTGATATGCACTATACAACATTCACTCCAGCAACCAAAATAACCGGTTTAGTCAAATAGAACAATGCTGGAGAGAACAGACGGATACACTTTTTAAAATATTTAATTAGCAGACACAGTCTAGTTCACACACTAACATGGCTCTGTTTTCAAACGTCTTTATATAATTTCCTTAGTTACAGTGAAAATACATACTCGGTATTAAACGGCTAATAACCTATCCAAAACCAGCAATAATGATGAAACTGTATACATTGGTTTGAAAACTTACAGTCTGAGCTTTGCTCGTGCAATACTAGGTACCATGAATGAGGCTGCAAGCCGGAGGGTTGTCTATGCAGCTGTGAAGCTCTGTGTGCTCTAGAGCTGGAGTGATTCCGATCCCTATTTCCGAAGCAGAGGACTACAACCATGGTTACACTTCCATCCAAAGGCAAAATACAAAAATGTTTAATGTCCTTGAGTTTCTCATCAGAGAAACAGCTTTATGGACAAGCCCACGGCAAGAAGTAAAGCTCTTTGTTCCTTGAGTTGTCTTGGTTCGTCACCTTTAGCTTCTGGGTATTGAAAATACAAGGCCTACGTCCTTAATAAATGTGCAGATATCAGATTGGGAGGGTGCACATTAAGTGCCATTAGTTATATTTGTTGATACTTTCTTCTCCGAGCTCTTGCATTATTGTCACAGCAGCCTTGCACAGTTTCTTTCCTGCATTTCTCAGAAAGCCACAATCCCCTCCCACATTTTAACTTCAAAAATGGGAGGGGTGAAGTCTCCCAGCAACAAACGAAACACAATGCAGTTACCTGCAGGGCGTGGGCAGCTCTCCTTTCATCAGTATTACATGTACATGCATGCAACACAGACAAAATATTACGGTCAACAAATCCAAATCGTAGCTAGACCAAATTAGTTTACTCAGTAACGTGTGGGATGAGCTAAATAAACACGTCTGGAATTTTTGTGTGTGTGTATATGTGTTTAAAGGAGAAGTAAACCCCTAACGCAAAAGTCCCTCCCCTGTGTTGGCCCCCCTCCCAGCCTACCTGTCCCTCCAGGCAAATGCCCCAAAGTTGTTTTTACCCTTCAGCGCAGGTCCTCTCCAGCAGAGTTCACAGGCACCATCTTGTCCCGAGCAGTCTTCTTCCTGGATTCACCGGCAGTTGGTGGCGCATGCACAGTAGGAGGCAAAAAAATCTAATTTTTTTTTCAAAAAAGAAAATTGCACCACCAACTGTCTGTGAATCCAGAAAGAGAACCACTCGGGACAAGATGGCGCCTGAGGACCTTTGCCGATGGGTAAGTAACAACTTAGGGGGATTTGTCCAGGGGGACAGGTAGGCCGGGGGGGGGGGATTTTTGTGACAGTAACAGTAGTCAACCAGCTCAGCAAAGTAGTCAGACAGATCAGTGGGAGAGCAGGGGGCTAGGCTTAGGGAACTGTTCCAAACCATTAAAATTCATGAAACGTCTGCATATTTTTTAATCGATGTATATTGCAATGTTGCTTGAAATTATGTTTACTTTTCAAAAAGCTTGTTATGTTTGTGTTTAGTTCCCCTTTAAATACATTTAGTAATGGAAGGGTCTAGTCGTAAGAGAAACTTACAGTTGGTTCTCTACAGTCCCACACAAACCAATTGAAGGGAAACTTATAAATTAAGTTTTAAGTAATTTGATTTGTATGGGAATAGTTTTGAATTTATGTGAAATAAATTATATTGGAAATAAAATATACATAAAACCAATTTGCTTTTCTTTACAAAAAGAAGCAACAGGGCTGTGAACAAACAGTGCCAAGATTACAGATGGATGAAGCACTACTTTTTAGACTGCAGAGACCTGCCATTTGCCCCAGGAATACATAGATGACTGCGTTAGTTGGCACTGTACTACTGAAGGGTGGGAGACCAACTCATAGCAATCTTTAACTGGGTTCCCATGGGAAGATCTGGTTGGTCAGTCAGATGGCCCTCCTAAAAAAATCACAGCCCAGTTTGTGCACACTGTTTGCTTAAATGACCTATACAGGCCCAAGTCTGCTCAGTCAGAATAACAAATGAGCATCATTCTTCCAAATGGATTTAACAAAATGACTGAGCAAAATCCAGAAATAAGATCATTTGGTAGCAAACATACCAAATGCTTCATTGCAATGACAAGTTGTTCATTACAGCATTTGTACTCTCCTTTAAACAAAGTGGTGCTTCTTGACATAGATGAGCATATACAATAGGACAAGTACTGCCACATTCAGCTGCTACCTTTAGAAAATGGATACAATTGGGGATCCAGTCTTTAGCAGATCCAATGCCAAAAAAAACACACAAAATAACATGAGCACAGCTAGGCCTACTACTGGGCATTTTCCATGATACCTATTTTATTCACAAAAGAACCATGTTTTTGGATGACCCCTTTCAAGTGCCAAACCAAAAGAAAAAAAGTGTGCAGTATCCAAGTTGACTAAAATGATAGATCTTAGTGGTTGTGCTGATGATTTCATTAACAAAGCTGTTTGTCAGGCTAGCTAATCTCTATTGATGATACTTTGTAAGCGCAATTTAATGGCAAATTCCCTTTGTTTTTTATATATATATATATATATATTTTTTTTTTTTTAAACAAACCATTCTGAATCAATCAGCAGTCTTCAAAAGGGACTCATGATATGAATATTTCTGCAGTGCCATCCAGGGAGTTCTTTATCTGAATGACACAGGCCAGGGGGTGTTCCAAGAGAGGCCAACATGTAGCCAATTACAGGCTGAATTACTACAGGCCTCTTCAACAACTATGCATAGATTTGTGTGAAAAGTTACAAATTAAAAACCAACCAAATGTAAATTAGGCCAACTTTTACAAATCTGAAAATTTAGGTTAAGGAAGATTTAAACACAATCCTTACTTGCTTTGTCACAAAAGTAATATATTCCCCACAGATCATTCCAAGCATGAAATACTCATGCAGCATACTCCGCAGTACACTAATTGACCTTTCATATCCCCAGAATAAAAATATCTTTATATTCCTACTTAGTGGTCTTGGCGATCTAGCGATATAATTTGTGGAAAATTTGGATTTAAAAGATATATACCCTACCATGTTCAGATGCCTCCTTCCTTCCTGGTCTCTCACGACGGGCTGATACCACAGAATCAGTCTCGGTTTCATTGTCCAAGTTCTCCTGGCTGCCTCGGGTGTTTGGACTAAAACAGAGATACAAGGTGACAATATAAATAGCACATAGGCTTTGTGTTTCATTTCACATACAATTCAGTTATGGTTACTAATTATGTATTTGAAGGTGCTTTTTTATGGTAGGTGGTGGACATAGGATGGCTTGATTTCTATGAGAACTTAAATATGCCATGTATATAGTACCATGGTCAAAAATAAACCTTGGAACAATAATATTCAAGGTTTGGACATCCCATTGGACATTGTTTGTTTAGTTATCAGAAAGAAAGGCAAAAGAAAACACCCAGAGATATCTTATAAAGATATCTTATAACAGTTTTGAGCAAACAAGGATACTTACAATAGAGGCAAACAAGTGTTGCCAAACAAGTGGATCTCTCCCCGATAAGCCTACCTTGAGGTGGGCTTAATCGGGCCGATCCAATTGTGGGCCCTAGGGCCCAATGATCGGATCATAAGGAAGGGGTGGTCGCGATCCGACGGGATTTTTAGTCCCGTCCGATCAACATCGGGTCGACTTTTGGCCAGATATGGATCGGGGCAGCACGTTGGAGGGCTCTTTACATGGGCCAATAAGATGCTGACTGTCTGTCGGCAGCTTTTATCTGCCCGTGTATGGTGTAACAGTCAATCATGTGCTCTAGATGACACTGGTTTAAATATTGCAGTTATGCAAAAAGAACCAAGTGCAAGCACATCTGGACACTGTCAGACAGCAAAAACAAGTAAGTAACAATAAGGACCTAGTGCTATGAAATGAAAATAAAATCATAACATTTATTGTAGGCCCATACAACAAAAGAATTAGTCATGTACATGATTACTTTTGCAAGTAAACTGAAAATGAATCAATCAATATTAGGGCAGCAACGTGTGTTAGAGCAGTACTGTCCAACTTCTGTGGTTCTGAGGGACGAAATCTTTCTAGGCTTATGTGGTGGAGGCAGATAATGGAAGTCACTGTTGACCACTGCCTGGTTTAAATGGCACCCACTTGAAACTGCAAGACAGCGAGTTCCTATTTTCCCCAGCCTCTCCAATAAGTATGGCCTGGTCTGCGGGAAGGAGGTCGGCACCACTCCCAAAACTGCAGGATACAAAGATACCCAAACACTCAAGGCCAGTGAAGCGGGGATAAACCCCTGCGTGTTTATTCCAGGTCAGTGATGTTACATCACTGACCTGGAATAAACACGCAGGGGTGTATCCCCGCTTCACTGGCCTTGAGTGTTTGGGTATCTTTGTACCCACTTGAAACCACACCCATGTTACCACAAGAACTTTTAAGACTGTCCATATTAATGGTGGTAGCACACCAAAAAACGGCTGGTGCTCCCTGCAGGTGTATCCCTCATCAGTCAGATATGGAAAATGTAGATCATATTAAAGGGGTTGTGTCTGAGGGGTGATGGCACAGGGCTTTAGGAGTGTGAACAATAGAAGTGTCACAGGTGTGAACAATGCAGGAGTTTACAGTCTGAATCGGAGGCTTAAACCATGAAGGGGCCAGTAAATCTCAGTACTGATAACTTTATATCTTACACATGGTAAGCAGACACAACAGGCAGACTTTCATGTTGGAGGCCACAAAAGGGAGGGTTGCGAGCCGCTATGTGCACAGCACCGGTTAAGAGAATTACTCTCCTGATTACAAATACATTATATACACACATTATTAGTGTCCAGTGTCCCTTTGCTCCAAAGAATATAAATTACAATACCTGCTATACATATTTGTATTGCTACCACCCTTTCTGGGCATTTATGTACATATGTATGAGTGTGTGTTCATTTGAGTTAATTATATTGCATAAACTTACTGAAATGAAGGGGGTCGAGAATCCCCAATTCCACCAGTCCGCTCTATTGGTGGAGGTAAATCTGACTGAATATCAGCACACACAGAGCCAGCATCAGACTGTGAACCATCTGCAGATACAAGCTGTGGAAGGCATGGTATTCGTTAGAGCAAATATTCAAACACAACTATACATTTTACATATTCAGAAGCATCATTTATCAAGATTATTTGAATATGGGCTTTTGGCTATATTTTCCAATGGTGTTTATATTTTACCACAAATGATTACTGCAAAAGGTCTAGATCTTAAAAACGACGCATATATAACACAGAAAGGGAATGGAAAGCGGAATATGGTCAAAAGGTCGTTATTGGTGGTTCCTCCTCAAATTGAACGTACATTGTTGTGCATTGTAAACCATATACTTTTTGTGCTGTATTTGTGGCTTTAATAGGGCAGAGTTAAGCAAATCCTAGTTTATAAGAATCCAAGAGTATTTGTGGATTATACATAGCCAGCAAAGAGGTCATACAGGTATTTTTCCAGCTAATTCAAATATTAGAAAGGCATGTTAAAGGCATGCTTCTGATCAGCCCTAAGCCTTCTATAATAAGATTAGGAGAACTATACAGCATCAATTAGTCTATAGTGCACAGAGAACCTTAGTTTATGGCACATCAAGTACTTTTACTCAGTCAAAACTTTCAAAACTTGGAAAGAAGAGCTTTCCTTGTTATGCAAAACTTTGATCTTTGTGTAATAAATCTAAAGTATCAGTAAGAAGAACGGCAGAACAGACAAGTATTTCAATTATAACAGGTGTCAACTAGTTAATGCTGATTCTTGGAGTTCTACTGGCCATCACCTGGAAGGTGGGCAGTTCATAGTCACAGATACCGTGTATGATGCATAAGTGACATGTGTCATGGTACAGTAGACAAAGGGAGGAACTGTTTACACAATTGCAGACTTGGGCTGGATATTATGCGCAAGAGCCAAGCCTAAGACTGAACTGAGGTGAGCTTGAAAATTTAGGGCAAAGCATGAAGATTTCAAAAGCTGGGTAAAAGGATTATGGTTTTATGTACCTTTTATGTCTAGATATAAGGTGCTTGATTTCTAATCTTATACTTGGTCCAGCTTTTGTTTTTCTTTATGTCTGTCCTATTCTATAATGAAATTTGATTATCTCAGACACCAACAATTATGGAGCTCCAGACAATATTCTGAGTATATTAAAATGTATACTGTATTCTTCAAACAAATACTGAACACACTTTACTCGTTTCATGGCACCTTGCCAATTCTGCGGGAGCGATCACAGGGCCACTGTAGTTCCCAGTATGTAGTTAAAAACCACACAGAGTGCTTGTAAGTTTTTTCGAACATATATCAGCAATTGAGAGAAAGGAATGTACTACTATGACCAAATATATGATAGAGAGATGATGAAGCTATGCGTTTATAGTTTCACATTATAGATAAACCAAATGCTTGGATTACAGCAGATTATAAAACAGCAGATAAGAAAAATAAGATTTTTGGATTTATAAATTTAAAACAATTGAGTCTTTAGTCAGTATGAACAAAAAATGGGAGCCGTCATGTTTTTATTGAAAGCTTTCTACTTTGTACTTTTGGCCCTTATTACTTTGCTATAGTTTTTCTATAGTAATCAGTAAAATCAACTGGGATTGATGCATTTTTCTTTTTCCTTGAAGAACTTTTCCCTGAGAAAGCAGTTGGATGACTAGCAAAAAAAATAAAATAACAATACAGCAAGTCCAGACGATTTGCGTTATTACTATGGATATACCATGACCTGGTTGAATGAGAACCATCACAGACATTTTTTATAGTTTCCTTATCTATGTTTTTACCCATTACATTCTGTAAGGGTTTAACAAATTTTGACACTATGAGGCCTATTTATCAAAGGTCGTATTTTAGAAGTTTTTGAAACCATGACTAAACTCACTTTCTCTAAAACCAAGAATGTCATGCGATTTATTAAAAGATCCGAAAAAAAAAGCATGAATGCAAAATAACGTTGAACAATGCACTGAAGAATATGAATACTGTACCTCTTTTGGACAGTTCCTAGCAAAATAAACCTGAAAACCTCTAAAAGTCCCAACCGATTTAAAAAGGTCCCATAGGATTAGCGCAGCTCCAATTGAATTCTTTAGGACCTCAACAACTTTTACCCGGTGATGTTTTGTATTATGGTTTTCCTTGTTTTTGTGGTTTTTATACTAAATAAACCTCAAATTTAAATTTATTTTTTTAAAGGAAAACTACAAATTTTTCAAACTTCATGGGGAATTGGTGTATTTATGAGAAAATGGAAAGCCGTGTGAATGCTTCTGAATATCAGGTGTAAAGCATAAGGCCAATTATGATGTATGCCACATTTTAAAAATGAAGAATAAAAAATAAATTTTAATATACAGAACATATCTTCCAGTGTTCTGTATTTGTTGCGGTCTGTGAACTACAGTGCCATCTAGGGGCATGGTGAACACATAGCATGGTGTGAAGCTGTCAGCCTGTATGTTGCTCCCAAAAACCCACTATGTTATTTGCCAGATTAACTCACCCAACACACAACTCTTCCATTGAAGCATGGCAGCTTAGCGTTGTCATCAGAAATTTCTTCTTTAACTACCCTGTAGAAAGAAGACAGAGGCATTGAATAACTTAATAGTTATCACCTTGGTCTATACCTCTGCATAAGAAAACAAAAATTAATCAAGAATGAACAGCATTGCTGAGTGGATGGACACTCACCTTCTAAAGC
>CM044439.1:107260726-107270908 GCA_024363595.1 Xenopus borealis
AAGCCAATAGTCCTCAAAAAATAGTTTCATGTATGAAATTTCACCACAAATCCAAGCCTGATGAATTAATTTGCTTATCACTGTACAAGATTAATATTGTAGCAATTCATTATGTACAGGTATGGGGCCAGCTATCCAGAATGCAATGCATAAGCCAAATGGGCTGGTTCTGTTATCAATAAGAATTAATGGTCTTAGTTTGGATCAAGTACAGGGTACAGTTTTATTATTACAGAGAAAAGGCAAGAATCAGTTTCTAAAATTTGAATAATTTGGATAAAATGGAGTCTACAGGAGATGGCTTTTCAATAATTCAGAACTTTCTGGATAACAGGTTTCCATACAGATCCCATACATGTACTTGTGTCCAAACACACCCCTGCACATCTACATGGTTGTCAATGTTCCTCTAATTCCTTCTATGTGGCAAAAAAATAAAGCACACATTTTAAAAATTTTTGTGTAGTTTTTAAAAATGGTGTGCTCAGGTCTGAATTAATACAGAACTTGGTGTTTTCATGCAAGATTCTCTGTGTGCACCACAATTTTTGAACAATGGTCTCAAAATTAGTGTGTGCTCACAAATGCACACATTAGAAGAAACACTGCCTTATCCTAAAAAATGCATAACTGAACCTAGTAATCTGAAAACTTTGTGACTTTCAGGGCATGCGCAGTAGAGCTGCACCGGCATATGTCTCCTCCAGAAGACTCTGATGGATCCAGGAAGAAGACTGCACAGGAGAAGATGGTGCCTGTGAACTCAGTGGACAGGACGTGCGCCAAGGGGTAAGTAGCAACTTAAGGGCATTTGCCGAGGGGGGAGGAGGGGCAACACAGGGGACAAGGGATTTTAGCGTCAAAGGGGTCGACTCCTCCTTTAAAGGAGAAGTCAACCTATTTGGAGCTAAAATCCCTCCCCACGTAAGCCCCCCTGGCAAATGCCTCAAAGTTGCTACTTATCCCCTCAGCGCAGGTCCTGACCGTGGAGTTTGCAGGCACCATCTTCTCTTTAGCAGACTTCTTCCTCGATTTTTCGTCGCTTGGCAGAGCATGTGCAGTAGGAGCATTTGCCGTTCAGCTCTACTGCGTATGCGCCACCAAACACAGATGGATCCTGGAAGAAGACTGCACGAGAGAAGATGGCGGCTGCAAACTCCACGGTCAGGACCTGCGCTGAGAGAGTAAGTAGCAATTTAGGGGCATTTGCCCGGGGGGAAGTAGGCCGGGGGGAGGGGGCATGGGGATTAGTGCATTATTGGTTGACTTCTCCTTTAAAGTGACAACACCCCACTCTGAAAATGCTAAAAAAAATGTGGACACTATTTCCATTGGTTTGATACAGGCTTTCTGTTCAGCATGTGTGTATACTAGGGTATTCATTAATCCATTAATAGCACAGATGCTGTGTAATGAAACTGCAGAATTATTACCTAGAACAACTTAGGCAGATATATATTCCTTGCACATGTAATTATAAATCATACGTGCTTTTAACAAGGTGTGCTAATGTTTTACTAACATCGAAGGGGCTACGTCACACGCAGCTTAGAAACACCTGCAGAATTGTTTTTATGCGTGTGTATATCAACCAGGTGTATTTCTTTTGTCAATGATTCATATTACTCTCCCACAAACCTTTGCACTAATTCAAATGTCCCACAAACCACCACAGTATTTTTGCAATCCGAGCATCGTCACGCGCATAGCCACACGTAATAATGTGTTGTGAAATAACAAACTGTTGGTAGCAATGCATCATTGAGCATTGTGCTTCAAAGAAACAGTAACACCAAAAAATGAAAGTAATGAAAAGATCATTTAGTGTTGCCCTGCACTGGTAAAACTGCTATGGTGGATATTGAAAAAAGGCTATATGGCACAAGTTAAATAGTGGATAATGGATAACACCATTATGTTCTACAGAGCTTATCTGCCATTTGTTGTGTAACGGGAGCCTTTTCTGCTTTGAATGGTTGCCACCATAGCTACACAGCTGCTTATTTATATAAACAATAGTAGTGTTTCTGAAGCAAACACAACCGTTTAACCAGTGCAGGGCAACACTGTACTTTAAAACACTTTCATTTTTCTGATGTTACTTTTCTATTAAATTGGTAATGATAAAATGCATACAATGAATACAGGAGACTTTCCTAATCCAAGTAGTACACAGAACTAAACCATAGAGTATATTCAGCAACCATCTTTAAATATGCTACATTTACAGGTCACGTGCCAGGCGTATGACATTCTGGAATTTTTCTTCATAGATATCAGCATGTAAAATGTGTTTTTTGTTTTACAAAAAGCATATTAGTGTATTTTATCGTCATGCTTATTAGGCGTTGGAACTGTGCAATAACGTGGTGTGAAAACGCCATGTGTGACATAGCACATTATTACAATTATAAATTATCACTACGGCAAACAAAGTGGAGTACATATGCTGCAATGTCAGTTGTGTCTTCTAGACACAGTTGTAAGCTAACATGAGCCTTTTAAATAATACACACACAACCCCCGGAACAACCAGACGCCCAGCTGTTCATTCACAAGCTGTCATGCATGACCCTCCCCCAACTACAACGAGGGGTAAGCCATCAGTACTGAAGTGTCATTGAGTCTGCTCCTTTATCTTCTGTGACCAGCAGCTGTCAAAGGAGTGATGATCTGGTGTTTAGGCAACATAGGCACCTGTCCTTTGTGTTATTGTGTCTTGTACACATGGCATTATTGGAATCTTACTACAGTGCTAGACTTTATAATGACTGACAGTTTTGATGGCACAGTTGTAAAGGAACAGCTCAGTGGAAAAATAAAAGCTGGATAAATAGATAGGCTGTGCAAAATAAAAAGTGTTTCTAATATAGTTAGCCAAAAATGTAATGTATAAAGGCTTGAGTGAGAGGATATTGAACAGAACACAACTTCCTGCTTTGCGTTGGTCAGCGACTATAAGGGGCCACACGGGGCATAGCTGTTCAGTGAATTTGCAATTGATCCTTAGCATTCAGCTCAGATTCAAAAGCAAACAGTTATGACCCATGTGCACATGTCTCAGATTGGTTACTGCCTGATAACCAATCAGTGGAATGCAAGAGAGCTGCAAAGCAGGAAGTAGTGTTCTGGCTATTATATTAACCATCCAGTCACTCCAGCCTTTATACCATTTTTGGCCAACTAACTAGATTAAAAAAATGTTTTATTTTGCACAGCCTGTGTACCCACTTTTTCATTTTTCACTGAAATAATTCCATTAAAGTAAGGCTGGTTCAATGATACAAACAATGAATCAGGATACAATGATTTTAGAAAATCATTTTGTAGTGGCAAAAAATAAATAAATATCTTCTTACACTTAACATAAGTTATTTGCTGCTAAAAGACAACCCCCCGTCTGTAGTTCTGGGTTAAAGACATGATTTATATCATTAGGTACATTACTAACAAAAAATTATATATTACACCAGAAAGATTTAGGATTATATTACTGATACAACACAAGGCTGAGGTTTCAGCCACAAGTCATATATTGGGTAAGTATACACATATGGCATAATGGAAGAGCAGCACTGTTTTTGTTTATTTTGTTGCTTGTTTCAAGAGATCAGATATGGTTCATAAGAATAAACTGCAGTGTAACCTTTAGGGCTAGTCCACACGGACTCGAAATTGCCTCACAAGGCAACTTTCCACTACTTAGGAAACGCAGCGCTGCGTGTGAATAGGCACAGGCAACTTTACATTTCAGCGGGCGCGAGACATGGGTAAGCAATTCAGGGAGATTAGTCCCCCCAAAGAAGCGGTGATTGGTCGCCAAGTGACATATCTCCCTGAATCTTACCTTGTGGACTAGCCCTTAGGGCAGGGGCACTCGCGGAGATTAGTCGCCACAGCGACAAAACGACTCTCTTCTTCTGGGCGACAATCTCCCTGAACTGTCTTCCCCATTCCTTCTGCCTGCTATAATGAGAAAGTGCCTGCGTCAATGCATTTGTGGCGCTTCGATTTCCGAAGTCACCCGAAGTTGCCTCGTTTGGCAATTCGGGAAATTGTCACCTAGAAGAAGAGGCAATTATTCATCAGGCTACTAAATCTCCCTGAATATGCCCGTGTGCCCCTGCCCCCCAAAAGTCTCAAAAAGTCAGTAGAGCAGATGTTTACAAAGCTGATAACGCAATAAACCATCCTTGTTCAACATAATTTCAAAATAGGCACAACAAAAAGGGGGGGGGGTATGGACTATACAGTGCTCAATTTCTCAGTATGCCACCTTGTTCAACATGAGTGTAATGAACAGGGATTCTGCAAAGCATACTTTTTTTTTTACAGATTATTTTAATCACCAAAAAGTTTTTATTTCTTGATCTGAAAACAAGGAAATTATAGATAACTAGATTACCAGTGCACAGATTAACCCTCAGAATAATGGACTCCTTTTTATCTGTAAGCCAAAAGGGATGAGGCGTGTACTAGTAATTTAACTATCTACCTCTCAAGGCCCAACATGGAGCAGCTTCTATTTCTGGTGGAAATTCATTAAAAGGTGAAGTGGTTAACGTTAGGGAAAATACGCAGCGTGACATCATTTTGCCACTTCGCCAATTTACTGACAGTCCCTGGCGTAACTTCGCTACTCTACTCTACACTGCAGCGCAACTCCTGGTGATGTTGCACTCAGACGAAGGGACAGGACTAACTTGCTTTTTTTGCTTTTAATGTTACCTCTTGCTCCAGACTTGACCTCGCCACCTTAGGCCAGGCAAAGTGCAAAAATTTATTTTTTTTTTTAAATTAACATTTTTTTAATTCCCAAAAAACGCTGGTATCTTTTACTTTTTTAATGGTGTTGGGCTGAAAAAGATTGAACATTTTTTTTACGGTAACCTCCTTTACCCCCCTACATTTCCTAACACATGGCACCTAAACAGTGGGCACATGCGCAGGGCAAAATAACAACTATATTTTATTGGTTCAAGGTTTCCCAGGCTTGTGTAGTGTAATGTATTTGTGGTTACATATACGTCCATTGTACTTAAACCTTGCGCCATATGCAAAGTAGGCATCACTAGCATAACTTCACTTTGCTTGACGAAGTAACGCTAGCAAAACTTCTCTACCTTTTGCCTCCCTTAGCGCAACTTCTCATTTTATTGAACTAGTGGCTCCCTGGCAAAAATTCGCCTGGCAAAGTGCGGTAAAGGGTCGTTATCGCATTTTTGGTGCTTAGTGATTTTGCCCCTCTGTTTGCATGGTTTAGCTAAAAGAAAAAACCAACAATATGACATTTGTCATGATTAAGGGTAGAACTACACGGGTGCGTTTACCTGCAATAGCATCCGTCCCGAAGAACTGAGATGAATCGCAGGCGGCACACCGGATGCGCCTAAACAAAGGCACGTAATAGGAATGCTGGACGTTGTCACTGCGTGCATCAGACATGCGACAGCATCCGACATTCCCATTACTTGACTTACATTCGGCGCATCTAAAGTGTTGCCTGCGATTCATCTCAGCTCCTCGGAATGGATGCTATCGCTAGGGTTGCCACCTTTTCTTGAAAAAAATACTGGCCTTCCTATATATTTGTCTTTTTTTCCTATTAATAATAATAACAACATTGGGATAAAGCAACAAAAATACCGGACAGGCCGGTAAAATACCAGCCAGGTAGCTACCCTAGCTATCGCAGGTAAATTGCTTGTGTAGTTCTACCCTAAAACAACAGGGAAAGAGTTTTTTCCAGTCACTGTAAATTGTAAAAATGTTTAAATACTTCCCATTATGGTGTTACGGGTCCTTTAAACTGAACTAGCAAAAATTGAATAGGCTGGCAAGATTATATAGCAAGTACCCATATCCTCTGACTTTCACTGCAGATGTGAGAGTTCTGACTTCAGCTGAAAACCTACGTTTAGGGGCACATTTATTATGCTGCATAAAATGAAATTCACCAAAAAAAGGTGTAAAAAAAAATGGTGAATTTATCAAGGTGTGTTTTATTTTATGCCATGCGAGTGCCAGATTTGCAGCTGTTATTTTACATTGCTTCCGACAGAAGTAACTTTAAGAAAAAAAACAAAAAATTTAAACCATTTTTTAAGCCTGGCAATGTGTGGTGAATTATCCTGCTGTTTTTTTACACCACATAATAAATATACCCCATACTGTCCAGTTGAGATCTCCAGTCAATGGATTTCGCCCAATTTAGCCAACCAGCAGGCAATGCTGGCTGGACTGTGCAAATGCAAAAAAATATTGCCTAGTATGCAACCAGCCAGATCTTATTAAAGATGGACATATTGGTCTTTCAGATAACCTACAACCAGTCACTCGACCTTGAATCAAAAAAGTTCTATAGCCATTGACATTCAGAAAAAAGATAATGTTTTGAATATGATGCAAGAGAAAATGGTACATAACAGCTTTACTTTCATATAAACACATTTAATTAATGGAGCCCACAGAAAAAAAATAGCAACTCCTGCTATTTAATCAGTCATTTTGTATCAAAAGTAACTAGGTTTAATTAAGAACAGTTCTTAACAGAAAAGCAAGTATAGAACATATACTACCTAGCAAGAAGAAAACGACAGGAGACAAGGACTATTTAATCTACAGAAAGTAAAAGGAGAACAACATGTGGTCATGTTTATGGCAGCTATGTATGCCCTTTAAAGTTGTAGTAAATGTTCAGGGTTGAATACAATCCACCCAAGCTCTACATTCCCACAATCCCAGGGGAAACTATACTGTAAGACAGCAGCTGAAAAAATTAGCAGCCATCAATAATTAATCAGCTGCAAACAAGATAACAGGATGTTCTTAACCCAACTCTTTCCAGAACAGCATATCTTTTCCACATAGCACAACACCGAAAAGAGAAGGGCCTTCCTATAGACATAAGCAACAGGCCAGGCAATACTTTGACTTGCAGCTAAACACAGCATTTGACTGCACATACATTTTGGTGCAAAGCCAGAATATTCCACATTTGTTTAACAGCAGATGTGTGGGCATATTTTAGTTTTATGCTAGTGGTTAGCGGTGAAACAGCCTGCATTCAAAATATTTCAAGGATTCCTTAATTTACTGCAGAGGTTATCCCTTTCCTGTTAGGAAGAAACTTGCCCAAAGTACAGCTAAATGTTTGCAAAGATGTAGCAGCTACTAATGATTTTTACATATATGGACATTGAAATGGACTGGTAGCAGGGACTGTAATTTGTGGTGCCAATTGGTTTTAATAATCAAAAGAAATGATGTCTTTGGGGTCCCTTCAGCCTAATTATATGTCTGCTTATGTTTTCACAGTCCTATACTGAATAAATACACATTAAACACAAGGATTAGTGCCGGGTCCAGTATTCAATATACCATAATTAAATGACCCTGGACCATATCTCGAGATTCTTAGTAACATAGTAGTGAACTTTTAAATACTGGTACCACCATTTTTCTTTGGCAATATTAACTTATATGCCTCTGAGCCTGATAAACATAAGTAACTAACAAAGTTAGCCAAACAGTCTAAGGGGCAAATTCACTAACCAGTGTAGTTTCGCCAGCATTGGCTTCGCTATTGTTCATCGCACTTCGCCAGGCGTAGTTTTGCAAGCGCTATGCAAATTCACTAAAATGCTAAGTTGAGCTCAGGGAGGCAAACGGTAGCTAAGTTGCACTACACTACCCATGCCCAGGAAACCTTTAATAACTCAAATAAAGGTGTTCTACTGCCCTACACATGTGCCCCCTATATAGTTGGGTTGCCATATGTTAAGACATGTGATCTGTTAAGACATGTGATTTATGATCTTTTTCAGCCTTAAAATAGTAAAACACGCCAGTGGTTTTTTGGGACTTCCGCCAAAAGCACTGCTCACTACACGAAGAAGACCAAAGAAACGTAGATGGCCGGTGAACTCCCTAGGACAGAATCTGCATGGAGGGGTAAGTAAAAATTTTGGGGCATTTGCCCGGGGTACCAGGTAGGCTGTGGGGAAGGAGGGGTCTATGTAGGGTAGGGGAGTTAGGATTATTTTTCCGATAAGGGTTTAGTTCTCCTTTAAAAGAGTATTTATAAATGGGTGAAAGTTCACATTTTGATAAATATGCCTGAAAAAATCCCATAGGAATTGATGGAGAGTGGTGGAATATCGCACCAGTGGACTGTTGTTATCTCTGATTTCACTCAGCTAACTTCCACACTCTCCTCAATCAACGGGACACCTGCCCCTAGGTCCCTTTGCGTTCCCTGTCGCATGGAATAATCCTGCACTACAATCATTGCTGTATGTATATAGTACGTTTAGGCAGAATTAAAACAATGACAAATGCACCGAACAATCTGGAGGAATGATAGCAAAGCAGGCAGTAATTGGAAAGCATTGCTTGTCAGAATAGTGCTAAACCTCTCAGCAAGACAGACAGCAGCTGCTATGTTGATGAAGGAGGGGAGTTCAAAAATAGATGGGGATATTCAGGTTGAAGATTACTGCCAAGGAATTACTTCTACAGTTCCAGAGACCTACTGTCAGTCCAATGTGTCAGGCAGTGACACGCTGAAAGATTCCTTAAGTAACCTATCAACACATTTTCAGGACCAACCTGAGCACCAGACCTCACAACTAGTCCCACTGTCAACCATTTGGTGAAGCAGCTTTTTAGCAAAGTAGTGTGATGGCAGAGAACAAGCATAGCAACTAACATTTGCTGTAGTGAGCTGCAGAGCGGAGAGATAACTGTTGTAGCAAACACAAAAAGCCAATAAGTTCAATATGATAGTTTTACTTGTTGTGTGCACATATTATAAAAGCACATGGTCCCAAAACACGAGCCAATTAAGTCGGCAGCATACTGGGAAGTGTATGAAGCTCTCGACGGTCTTCCCCGATCGATACCAGGCTGAAAGTTGGCCAGATTCGGGAGTGTTTAAAAATCCTGCCGGATTGAGGACCACATTGGTTCATTGATGTGGTCCTCGAGCAAACAGCCAGTATTCTTCTAGTAGTTATCCAATCGTTGGGTCCTAGGGCCTACAATTGGATCAGCCAGATATTGCCCACCTCAAGGTGGGTATATCAGGAAGTATGTATGACCAGCTTCACAGAACACAACATGGAAAGGCAACAATATATACATTTAAGAAAGAAAAGTTTTTACCAAAAAGTTTCTGTACACTAAACTGTCCCTGGTTATTTTGCATTTGAAATGCATTAATTGGAAAAAAGGCCATCTACATTTTCCAAATGTTAAAAAAAAAATACACATTTTTACTTTACTACAATCACAAAAACAGTTATTAAACAGTTCTCTTGGTGTGCTATAAGGGTTTATAATAATAATAAAGTATTACTTTTGTGTAGCTGCCACTGTGTACTAAAATGTATTTTGTTCCAAATGGCATTCTTTAAGTACAGCTTTCACCTGCAGTTTTGACATGTCTCAGCTTTCCCAGCACATCCTACCTACTGCATTTCTTTAAAGTTCAAGGATTTGTCCTGGGAACTAATGATTACGCTCACAAAAAAAAAAAAAACACATACATTGTAGGGAAAGATATCACAAAAGGGCAATATTAATTAGGAGTCCAATTAAAAGAACTTAATATTGCAACTCATGCAACTTCCTGAGCTCTTATGACATCATAGGGGAGAATGTGCAAGAATTAGTGATGTGTGGGTCGAGAAATTCTCAACACGCACGCGAAAAATTTAGGCGCCGGAAGAGCTAGGTTGAGGGTGGGGAGAGCAGGAGAAGGCTTGACCGCCAGCAACCCGAAGATTTGGTGCAGGAGTTTTGCAGGTTTCAGGCTGGCCCGCACATAATTACTAAAAATCTACTGGGTATCTGTATAAATAACCCACTTACTTTCCCGGCACTCAGTATGTAGATTTGATGTGTGAGAAAGGAGAATTTATTTTGTATTATTGCATTGTGAGTGCAGTTGGCCAACGAACAGCTTTGTGTGCCTCTATACTCAAGCCCCCACTTAAGGCACCAAAACACCCATGTCTGTCTGACACTGCTTCCTCTAGCAACAAATGCAAAGAATTGTATTGGATAGACACAGATCGGTAACAGGTGGACCTTGGAGCGTAAACACCACTTTAGGCAGTATGTCACAAGATCAACTGGCATCTGCTTTCAGACTCACTCTTTAGCGTTGAAATTTGATTT
>CM044439.1:107323453-107343595 GCA_024363595.1 Xenopus borealis
TAGGGGTAGGCAGAAAACTTTTGAACAGGTACCTGCACAGCACCACCACATCTTTGTGCTGTAGGTTGGTGCCTCTTCTGCCTACCCCTAGTTCCGACCCTGCTAGGGGTACACTAAACAGTTTGATGCCCAATAGATTTATTCAAGTATGTGGTATGTATGGACCCCAAATGAAAATAGTGCATATGGTGGGAGCAAGATCTACATATATGTCTAGAGGATAACACTCTCTTACCTTGTATATATATATGGGCTAAAATAAACAACTAATCACTTGCTTCACTGCAATCAGTGTTCTGCTGGTTTGTTTCTACATAGAGGATAACACTTGGCTAGATTTGTTGCATGATGGTTAAATGCTCCCCTAGCATTCTTATAAAGGAAATGTCCCAAAAGGTTATGATTACATTGTGTTTAGTATGAGGTATGGAACAGTTCAAGTTTATTGCAGTGACTTTTTAACAGGTGAATTGTGGCACAATTATTTCTGCTTACCTTTCCCTGACATAGACTGCTGTCCCTTGCTCTGTCACTGTCAAATGGCCAACTTATTTTCTGGTGCCTTTTTGCCTAATCACCTTTCACTAACAACATCACGTTATAACATCTTAACACTATAACTTTGCACTAGCTATAAAGAAAACATTTCAAATTTTTTTGCATTTTTTCTACCTTGTACCTTGCAGTTATACCATCATCCATGCTCATTCTCACTCAACACACCCCAATCACCACCTAAGTTACCTTAAACATTTGCAATATAACCAACACATTATTAACTCTCAACATATTATATTATTACACCAGATTGCTAACTGGACATCCACTATTGTATAATAGCTTGCTGTCGAGGAAACAACAACATTAGCTTACATTTTCGAGTACTCGGTTTGTAATCTGTAAACCTGGCAGGCATCTGATTGAGGGTGGACCACATTGGATAGCGTCCCTCCAGCTGTCCATCAAAATGGTCCTCAGTCCCTTCAGCTCTGTCCAAGAAATTCCCCTCCTGAGAGACATGCTTCTCTAGTTTCTCCTCCCCAGATCAGTCTCCCCTGGTACCCAATCCTCAATGACAGGGGAAACCTCCTGTTTGGGTCTCCTCCTCCTCCAGACTTTCTGATTGGGGCTCCTACTCCAAGGTTCCGCAACCCCATCAAGCCTTGAACTCTCAGGGCTGTTTGTTCCTCTAGGTGGCCCCAAGGGCTCCTTGGTTAGTAATGCTCATCAATTAAGCGGCAGCCCCACCGGTGCTGAGGTGGGGGCTTTCTCAGACTCCCCTCTCGACTTGGTCAGTCTTTCCTCTCGGGTGGAGTGAAATACATAAGAGCTTGAGCAGATCTTTGTGTACTCTCTTTTTTTTACTTTCCTCTATGTCACTCGGTTGGAACATTTTGGTGTGGCTAAGATACTACTATATCAAGATCAGGCTCCTACATCAGACACAGCTTGGAACCTCGTTGTGCTTTTGGGTTTTGCATCAACACTCGATCCCCTGACTTTAACGGTGTGGCTCCACTCGGGGCACCTCCTTGCGGGCCTCCTTCAGTACTTATCCCAGTGCCTCCTGCAACCTCCTAGCCAGCACCCATATCCACTGTTCTGGGCTGCTTTCCTTAGAGTCCTGTGCTGCTGGCAGTATTAGGTCTAGTGGAGTCTAGTGCTGTATACCGAACAGCAAGAAAAAGGTGGTATACCCTGTAATCATGCACAGTGTTATTATAAGCCCACATTTCGCTGGGCAGAACCTCTGGCCACCTATCATGGTACTCTTCCCACAGGGTTTGCAACAGATTGAACAATTTCTTATTAAAAAGCTCACAACCCCTGTTGTCCTGTGGATGATAGGGAGTTGTGTGGGACTTGTGCACCATCTGAAACCTTCAGAGATCACTGACCAGCCGTGACTCTAACTTTGGGCCCTGATCTGACCTGAATTTGCAACTGTATGGCTTTATAACATGAGTCCACATAAATCTAGTTGTAGTCTGGGCTGGTCGATCCTTTGTGGGCACTACCAAAGCAAGGACGTAGATACCTTCACAGTCCCCCTGTTATTGTGACAAAGTCCATGGTAGGGTTGCCACCTGTGCAAATTTCACCTGAAGAAGTAAGGGCTGCCTAGACAGGAAATCTGGACAGGACATTGAAGTGAATGACACGGAAACCAGCCAATCGCTGAACGACATGTCATCAAGCCCAACTTCGATGGCACCCACCCTCTACATCACTGCCCCCCCCTGCCTTTTTTGTGGAGATGAAAAGGTGGCAGCACAATGTGGGCACTGCTAGCACACTTCCTTGACAACTGCACCTAGCACCATAGCAAAGAAGTAACGGAAGACCAGCTGCTCAGTCTTTTCCGCCATGAAGTGGCCCCCAGTTTCATGCATAATGTGGCACACCTCCTACAGCTGGGCAGCAAGGACCACTAACTGCCCGGCCTTCCATTGCTCCTTCTTCCATAAACTTCGGCTATATAGCAGTCCATAACACTCTCTCCGCCTGCCCCAAAGCCACAAAATTTCCCTAATGCTTTCGGGCTTAGAGACTGTGCAAAGCTGTCAGATTCTGGTGGAGGATTTAAATAATGATCACAACCTTTAATGTCTAATACTCAAGAAATCGCCATCTGAAGCTTTACTTCATGGCAGATTGTCGGAAATAATGGTGGGGGCAGATGGTAGGTGGGAAAAGATATTTAAGAACAATTGTCAGATTTATTTAAAGAAGTCTTTATCCACCAAACTACTACTACAGATATGAACGTCAGTGGTCTTTTGAACAGGTTGATACCCAATATGCATAGATTTAGCAAAGTATATGGCAGGGGTGTTTCCGATGCCGCCCCCCCTCCCGCTCCGAGCTTTGAACTTATAGCGTCGGAGCTGGTGGAGGAGGGGGCGCATCACTAGTGCAGCGAGCGTTGTAGCCTGAATTGTCCGTTTTAAAAAATGGAAATTCGGCTCTTAAAGTTACCAGAGGCGGCTTTTTGCCGCCCCTGGTAATTGGCCCATCTGTCCTGCCTGAGGCAAGGTTCTCACCTTGCCTCATGGCTGGAGCGGCCCTGGTATTTGGTACGTAAGAAAAGCCATATAGGCTTAGGTTGGGACTCAGGAGAGGCCACAGTGGGGCTAGTGTATATATATATATATATATATATATATATATATATATATATATTGAAAAGTAAGATACCACTGAGAAATTATGTGACCATATACACAGGTAAGGGTTGTGACAGACAGGCAGATCCGGGGAGATTTAGTTGTTTGGCGATTAATCGCCTCTTCTGCGAGGCGACAATCTCCCAGAACTGCCTGCTCCCTGCCTGCCGTCTGCATGAATGAAACGCCAGCGCCAATGCACTTGCGGTGCTTCAATTTCTGGAATCGCACGAAGTTGCCAACCATAAGGCAACGCTGAGTATCCGTATGAGAGATAATAAATGCATTACTATACATTATAAAATACCTATCTTTCTGGCAAAGCCAAGTTAGCAAATATACTAAAGGGTACATCTTTGCTTTGGGAAAGTCCCCATATTTTGAGCAACTTCATCAGACATTATTTCACAGTAAATACGCCTATTTATCAAAATTTTAAGTTTCATCTCGACAGATGAAAGTTGGCGACGTTTCGCAGCTGAAGCTTTATCAGCAGAACATTGTAAGCAAATTTTTCTCCTAGCGAAACTTCATTATCATGCTTATGTCAGTTTAAATATGTCAGGTACATATAGGTTGTATAAGTCTTTTTTAGTGATTGTGGATGAAATTGCTGGAAGAGGCCACTTATTATTACAAATGTCCAAGGAAACAAAATAAAAACAAAAGAGATTCTCTATTGTCCTAGACATGAGCACACCCTAAAACATGAGTTTCAAATGGTTGAAGTGTAAATAACATAAATTTAACAGTTAAAACTTTTAAACATAATCCCACATTAAAATATGAAAAAAACGCCAACGTTTTGTCTTTTAGTAATTACTTTTTTGGAATATAGGAAATGATGTCACGGACATAATAAAGTTGAGGCTGTAGCTTCATCTTATCAATTCACCAGGTATAACCTGGCTAAACAGACTTAGGCTAAAAGGGTAATGGATTGGAAACTTTGCACTTATTGATAAACAATCATTCGCCTGAACAAAAATTCTTCTGGTGAAACAGCACAAAAAAGCATGAGCTTTTGCATTGGCGAATTGTCCCGTGTCTTTTAGTAAATTGTTGATATCCCTGCAAATTATTTTGGCAACTTCACCCTTTAGTTAATTTGCCCCAAAGTTCAGTAACCCTGGTTAGAACAAATACTTTCTTACAATTGTATTGCTCTGACCTCTTTCTTTCTCCTTCCTATATGACAATCATCTTTTGCGGATACGTGTCTATGTAATTCCAGTAGTGAAACCCTTGAAAATTATACAGCATATGGAAATGATCAATACTTGGTACAAATTTTAATTTAGTTACAATTTATTTGTGATTATTGTGAAAGAAACCAAAGAAGCTGCCGTTGTCAGTGGGACCTATCGACTCCCAGTGGGAGTTTATCAGGACCAAGGAGGAAGCAATAGGGTTAAAGTCCAATACAAGGCACAGCAAGGTTCAGGCAATATTCATAGTCAATTCCAGGCAAAAGGGTCAATAGGCAGGTGGAAAGTGGCAAGGTCAGGTTCAGGCAAAGGGCAAAAGTCCAGGAATCAATAAGGGAGTAATTTAGGAAAAACCCAGGGATAATTAGCTAAGGCTATACTTGGGCATCGAACCCGGATCTCTGGTGTCCTTTTAACTATGAATTTGGCACCAAAGGTGTGGACGCCATGACGCGCCCGTCGCGGTGCTGTAACGTCATCGTGCCGGTGCCGCAACCCACGTGGCGGCCATGGGCGCCGCCATTGTGGGAGCGACGCCAGCAAGAAAGGAACACGATTGTGACAGTACCCCCTCCCCTCTTCGTTCTACGATCAGCAAAAGTCTTATGCACTAAAGTGCTCTTTTCTAAATTGGACTTGGTTGCAGCCCAGATGGCAGACATATGAGCCACATGATCATCAGCGGCTGGGACATCAGAGAGTAGGAATTCCTGTGGAAAGGCTAACGGATGCTGACCATACACTAACAAGAAAGGAGATCTTCCAGTAGAGGTGTGACTGGCATTATGGACAATTCGTCTTGACAGAGGGAGACATGATTCCTCAAGAATTGTTCCAGGGCTTGATTTACTCGCTCCGCTGCTCCTTTGGTTTGGGGGTGATAAGCAGAGGAAAAATTAAGAGAGAAACCCAGAGCTATGCATAAAGAACTCCAGAACCTGGAAACAAATCAGGAACCTCTGTCAGAGACAATTTCCGCAGGAAGGCCATGTTATCGAAAAATATACTGAATAAAAAGTTGGGATAATTCAACTGCAGAAGGAAGTTTTCGCAAAGGGATAAAGTGTGCCATTTTGCTAAAGTGATCAATTACTACCCAGATGACATTCCCATTATAGGGTGTCAATTCAACAATGAAGTCCATACCTAAATGAGTCCATGGATGAGAAGTCTTAAGGAATCTCCCTCTGCCCTTTCGCAGGCGTTGATGTGTACGTGTAACATCGCAGGCGTTATCTCGCGGGCGTCGAGGCGCGCGGGGCACGTCACGTCACAGGCGTAACGTCGCGGGCGTTAGTACGCACACACGTCACGTAGCAGGCGTAACATGGCGGGCGCCATGCGCAAGGGGTTTAAATAGACGCCAATTATATGAATTCTTTGCGAAGTGATCATCGCTCCTGTGTTGACGCCAAGCTAGAATATCCTGATTGAATTACTCCTGTGTACCGACTCGGCCTGTTTTCTGGATACTGCTGTTCTCTACCCAACCTGACCTCAGCCTGCTTTCGACTACTCTTCAGCCTAACGATTTTGGTTACCGTTTTGGACATTTCCGGCACTCCTGCCACTCCTCCACTAGGTGCAGTCCTGTTTAATCCTCAGTGCCTGTTCTTCCTCAGTGGGAGGTGTAGGAGAGGTCATCCTTCTTCAAATCTCTTCCACCTACTCGTCCTGACAGAAGGAATGGGAAATGGTTACAATAGCCCACTGGGGCGAGAATGACTAGACTTAGTGGTGGCACAAATTGTACAGGCTTTGACGTCTTTATGAATAGTTGGCCACCAGACTAGGCGTTGTAATAGTTCAAGAGTCTTTTCAGGACCAGGATGGCCGGCCTGTTTTGAGCAATGAGTCTGTTGCATAATGGGGAGACGCAACTCAGGAGGTATAAATGCCATTCCAATAGGAGTGTCAGCAGGAGCGGTTGACTGAGTGGATAGGATTTCTTTAGCAAATTGAGGAAGTAAAGAAGCAATGATTCTTGAAGGAGGAATTATTGGAACTTGCTCCTCAGGATGACTATCACAGGAATAAAGCTTCGAGATAAAGCGCCGGCCTTCCAATTCTTGGTCCCAGGTCAGTAGGTTAGAACAAAATTGAAACGGGAGAAGAACAGAGCCCATCTAGCTTGCCGGGGATTTAATCTCTTAAGAGAATGGATAAATTCTAAATTCTTATGGAGCACCCTCCAAGAGGTGATAACACTCCTCAAGGGCAAGCTTGACCGCAAGGAGTTCACGATTTCCAATGTCATAGTTCTGTTCTTTAGGGGAAAACTTCTTAGAGAAGTAGGCACAGGGAAGTAACTTCCCATCCGTGGAGTGTCTTTGGGAAAGGATAGCACCTGCTCCAACATCAGAGGCGTCAACTTCAATGTAAAAGGGTAGGTGTTGTTCAGGATGATGGCTCAGGGGTGTGGAGAGAAGATATCAGAGGTGGAGCTGTTGCAGGTGGAGGAGGAGGAGCCAGAGAAAGGGCAGACAATTTAGCCAGAATGGCCGCGAGGGCAAGGCCAAAATTAGTCTGCTGCGCTTCATAAGATTCCATGTGGCCAGCCAATCCATGGAGTGCTCGTCCGACATCCGGTGAAGCTTCCTCGGTGGGGTCCATGGCCCAAGTATAATGTCAGTGGGGCCTATCGGCTCCCAGTGGGAGTTTGTCAGGACCAAGGAGAAAGCAATAGGGTTAAAGTCCAATACAAGGCACAGCAAGTTTCAGGTAATATTTAGGGTCAATTCCAGGCAAAAGGGTCAATAGGCAGGCGGCAAGTGGCAAGGTCAGGTTCAGGCAAAAGGTCAAAAGTCAAGGAATCAATAAGGGAGTAATTTAGGAAAAACCCAGGGATAATTAGCTAAAGCTATACTTGGGCATCGAACCCGGGTCTCTGGCATCCTTTTGGACACCGTGACGCGCCCATCGCAACGCTGTGATATCATTGTGCAAGCGCCGCAACCCACATGGAGGCCATGGGCGCCGTCATTGTGGGAGCGAAGCCGGCAAGAAAGGACGCGCCGCCCAGAGCTCCTGGAAGAGAGATTTTGACAAGAAGACAGGCTGATGAGGCACTCTTGGAAGAGGATGAGGATGGAGGCAGTTCGCCAAACTTTAAAGGTATGTTTCATTGAACACCAATTGTCTTTTTTAACTTGTAGAGAGACCCTGGCAATCAATGTATTTTTTTTTTTACTTTTATGGAGAAGTGTTGATCACCAATGTTTTTTTTAACTAAACTTGTGGGGGGGGGGGGTACTGGTAACCATTGTTTTTTTTTAACTTGTAGGGGAACCCTGGCCACCTTTTTTTAAACTTGTGTAGGATACACTGACAACCAATGGTTATTTTAAACTTGTCTTAGGACCCTGGTACCGGCATGTGCAAGGGGGCTCAAGGGGGTTGTGGTGGGGGTCCTAAGGGGGCTTAGTGGCAGGGGTGGAGGGCCCTGATACAGTAGCCCAGTCTAACCCTGAATTCAGGCAAAGCAGGGTCACAGAGTACTGAGTATCTCTTTCACTTTCAATGAACACAGGGACATGAAGAAAAATGTCATAGCTAGGCCCGATTTGGCAATCTGAGCGTTCTGGCAAATAGTCACAATTTTTTTGGGCTGCTGGGGGGCTGTGTGAGCCTCTGTGTGTCTGAAATGCCAGGGCCTCTTTTAAATCCCAGTCTGGACCTGGTCATAGCTATGGTCCCCAGGAATGTATCCTCGACCAGTGTGTTTAGTTTTTAAAGACATGCACCTGGATGGACAGTTAGTGTATTTGCCCACTAGGGGGTGTCTAACAGATTGGCACCCTGTAGTTATTTAGGGTTTGCATCTCTTTAAAAGACTGTATTACCTAAATCTCCAGGGAGCACAGGTACAAATCAATGGTTTCACATCAGCTTCCAGATGAAATATATTCATTTACATTGGAACAGCAAATGACTTGGGCACAGTCCTGGATTTTTAGGCCTAGCACTGCCCTTACCTTACAATGTGTTATTTTAAAAATATGGGCCATGTTCTCAGGAAATAAAATTATGTGATAATTTTAATGGCTGACACTAGTCAGAGGCCTAATGAGATGGAAGGGACCACCATCAAGGCAGATTTGCATTTGGATTTTTAATGTTCTGTATCAATAAAAATGTGAATAAGTGTTTGGATAACATATGCAACCTTCCACTTGGATAATTCTGAACATTTATGGTATAAATGTTGATTGTATTGCATTTTGGTATTGGGTGCACATGAAACATTCTAGTTTGACCAAAATCTGGAAATATTTAATGAAATAAATGTATTAAATCAGATGTTATTACTTTCAAGAATAAACAGGCCTTTGCTTTGCTTAGCTCAACATTTTCTAAATAATAAATCATTATACAAATTTTTTTCAAACCATTTTCTGAATTATTTTGGAGTTTTAAGTGGCAACAAAATACATATTTATTTAATAATAACAAAAAGGCACAAAGTGATGTGCTAATATTTCCAACTAAAGCCTTAGAATTAACTGTTGAGAATTAACAACAAAAAGTTTAGATTTAGTTGTAATGCCCTGCACAACAACAACGTACATAAAGAATTATTTGATATGCAATCTACACATTGTACCATGTCCCCCATGTAGCCCCAAGTATCACAGCATAAACCAACATGAAAAGAAGGTACATCCTGTAAACCAAGGCATCTAGTATAAGTCCAATACGTAGCCACTCTTCTGCCATCTCTTGTTGTTCAAAATAGCCTTCCATTAAACACCTCATGGAGTGCAAGTCATTGCTGATGTTCCTCAAGAACAGCTGCGTTTGAAGACCTCCCTGCGTAGGCTCCGCTTGGGAGATCTGTGTGTTTATGTTCTTCCCTAAGCAGAAATATACCAAATATACAGTCAGTCAGACAGTTATATCTACATTTATATTCAAACTGATTCGGTGGAGCACGCTCAGACTCATTTATAAACACTGAGAAAAATTGTACCTTGGCAGTAATTCATGGTAATCAAAAGTTGGCTTTCATTTTTCAGTCTGCAACTGGCTGAATCTCTAGCTGGTTTCTAAGGGTTATTGTCCATGTGCAAATGTGCCCAGTTTTGGTTAAATTAAACCCCTGTATGTTTAAGCATCTACACTTAAAAGGGTTGTTCACCTTTAAATTAACTTTTAGGGGCAGATTTATTAAGGTTCGAGTTTCACATTTTTGTGTTTAAAAAAACTTGAATTTGGTGGGTTTTTTTTAAATAGCTGGAAATAGCTTGAATCTGAAAATCGTATCAACATACTGTTTCACTTTATACAGGCAAAATAAAGGATCATGATATCGTTTGTAAAAAAGAGGTCATCCTCTGAGGGGGCCTGAGAGCCCACCATTGTTAAGGCAAAGTGTTTAATTTGAATGTACTGATAGAACCTCGAGTTACTAAGCTCATATTTAGCTTGAAGTTCCTGAAAAGAGTACAGTTTACGGGTGAGCGGGTGGTAGAGATCCTTTAGCTGGACTAAGTTTGCTTGTTGCCATGGCTGTGCATACGTGTCCTTGAGACCTGGGGGAAATCTATACGGCTCTTGAGTTATGTTGAACGCCTTAGCATAGTTCCATAATGATAGAGTCAGTTTTACTGAGTTCAGTGGGCAATTTGATTGATTTTCAGCAATTTTTTTGGGTCCCATAGAAAAGAGGAGATAGTATATGGGGAAACCGTGTTGTTTTCCAAGGATACCCATTTCCCACAGTGTACTCTGGCCGACCATGCCACTTCTTGCCTCAAATGCACAGCCAGATAGTATTTGATAATATCTGGGGCCCACAAGCCTCCCCACTCCCTCGGGGATGTAAGTGCCCTCTATTCTATGTGATTTAGCAGCCCATATAAATTTGACTAATTTGGCCTGGATCAGTTTCAATACTGTAAATGGGATTCGGACAGGTAAGGTCTCGAAGTGATATAACAGCCTAGGGAGGGTTACCATTTTCACCGTAGCAATTCTGCCCAACCAGGATAATGGAAATGAGGAAATGAGATGTCCATTTGTCTAGATCTGCGCAGGTCTTAGCAAAGAGTGGCGTATAATTTTCTTTGTATAAGGAAGCGTAACTTGGGGTCAGGTGGATCCCCAGGTATTTAATATAGTCTGTTTTCCAATTATAATTAAAATTCAACTGCAGGACCTTAAGTTGCATATGGGGGATGTTTATAGGGAGAGATTCAGATCTTGATTGACTTTGTGATTGGAGAGTTTACCATATGTATCTAAAATAACATGCAGATTAGGGAGGGATGTCATTGGTCGGGTAAGAGTCAGAAGTACATCGTCAGCAAACAATGATATTTTGTTATTTTCGCCCTTATGAATGATACCCATGATTGAAAGGAACAGGAGAAATTCCGGACTAATGTACCCTTTCAATGATATTTGGGGAGTTTCTAATTGCGATAGCAAGGGGTTCTATCGAAAGTGCCTAAATCAGGGGTGAAAGGGGGCACCCCTGTCTGGTCCCATTAGAGATCTCAATGGTAGAGGACAGATAACCCTCTATCCTAACTGCAGCTGATGGGCAAGAGTATAAGGCAGATACAGCGTTCCGGAAAGGACCCCTAAACCCCATCATGTCCAAGATTTTTGTAATGCCTGCCGTCAAACGTCGGCGCATAAATACTGGCGAACGTCAAGTCAGACGTCCATGCCGTAATGGACGGCCTAAGGCCGGATCTTGGAAGCTAAGCAGGGCCAGGCCTGGTTAGTACCTGGATGGAAGACCGCCTGGGAATACCAGGTGTTGTAGGTTTTTTTAATATACCAGTATACTTAGGTGTTATGACATCTAATTTGGGCGCCTAGCTTCCTATTGGTTCCTGATGTGCCTGTCTTCCTCAGCCTGCTCCTGATTGGTTCCTGTTCCCTTAAATACCTTCCTCTTCCTCCTCACTTTGCCCAAGCTGGCTTCAGTTCCTACTAAAGCCCTGTTTGTCCGAGTTTTCCTGACTTCTGAACCTTCGCTGCCTGAAACCGACATCTGCCTGCAATTGACTACTCCTTATCCTGACCCCTTTGTACTTCGCTTCTCTGCAACCGTCTTCTGGAACCGACCTTTGCCTGCACCTGACTACGCCTTGCCTGATTCCTTGATACCTCGCTCCTGGTAACTCGCCTGACTTCTCTACTACCTCCGCAGCAGAAAGCCCAGGGCCCCAAAAGGGCGTCGGTGAATACCGGAGCCATAGAGGGGTTCCTGTTACCACCGGTTCTCCTGGATCAGTTACCCTCCTTCGGGATCCGAGGTAAACAGATTGTTACAATTTTGTTCATAAATGCCCAGTTCAGGCGATCAAAGGCCTTTTACGCGTCTAACCTCAGGACCAGGAGGGGAGTCCTATCTGAATTAGCCAAGTCTATGAGATCAATAGTTTTCCTGGTATTATCCCCTGCTTGTCTGCCCATGACAAACCCCACCTGGTCCTGGTTAATTAGCGATGGCATAAGTAGTGTTAGGCGGTTTGCAAGAATTTTGCTGAAGATTTTGATATCTGTGTTCAACAATGCTATAGGATGATAGTTTTTACAGGATTGGGGGTCCTTTCCTTCCTTATGGAGAAGGGAAATATGAGAGTAAAGCATAGATGGTGGTGGTTTGGTACCCTTCAGGATCTCGTTGAGGACCTGTAGCAATTGGGGGCCTAGAGGTTCCTGAAAGGTTTTGTAGTAGAGGTAGGTTAAACCGTCAGGCCCAGGGGATTTTTTCATTGGGGCTAATTTAAGGGTTTCCTCTAATTCTTCCATTGTGATGGGTTCATTTAATTGATAATTTTCCTCTGCAGTTAGAGTGGGCAATTTGGAGGGTGTTCACATATCCTGTATATGTCTCCCCAAGTCTCTATCTATTCTCAATGACAGGGGCGGCAAATTGTATAGGGAATTGTAGTAGCTATGGAATGTCTTAAGAATTTGTTCCCTGGTGTGAACTAAGTTGCCTTGCTTTGTGCGGATCGCTAATATGGCCTTTTGCGCTTTCTGATCCTGTAGCTTTTGGGCTAAGCGTGTATGGGCCTTATTGCCATATTCGTAATATCACTGTCGTGTGTAAGAAATGGCTTTTTCTGCTTGTGTAATATCTAAGTCTCTGAGTTGGGTTCTAAGTGAAGTTATGCGTGCTAGTGTGGGGATAGAGGGTTTGCGATTGTATCTCCTCTCCATAATTTTAAGCTGCTGTACTATTTGTAGTCTATGATGCGTTGCAGATTTTTTGAGGTTGGATGCTATAGCAATTAATTCCCCCCTTACCCACGCCTTGTGGGCTTCCCAGACTATGAACGGGGAGGGGACTGATTCCTTGTTTCTCTGAAAATATTCTATAAGACCTCTTGTCAGTTGGGACTTAATATTCAAGTGGGCTAGTAGTGTTTTGTTAAGTTGCCATTGGAATGGCTTCCGTGAAAGTGGCAGTATATCAAGAACCATTTCGACAGGGGCATGGTCGGACCAGGTGATCTGATGTATTGTAGAACTTTTTAGAGATACTAGGGCTTCATGGTTAAGCAAGAAGTAATCTAGTCGCTGTTGAGAGCCGTGAGGGTGAAAGGCGAAGGTGTAAGTCTTTTCTGTAGGATGGCAAATTTGCCATGCGTCATATAAGCAGTGAGAGCATATAAATTGCCTGAATTGTTTGGAGCACCTTTCCCTCTCATCTCCCACCGGCCTCCCCGAGCGATCCATCGTCGGAGAGAGAAGTAGGTTATAGTCTCCACCAATGATTGATAGTGTACTAGGCGAAACTGATATTTTCTTAAGGGTTGCATTTAGGAAAGATATCTGCTTTTTATAAGGGCATAGATGCAGGTCAAGACCACTTTCCGATTATTGAGTAGGCCTTCCAGGATTACATACCTTCCTTTCGGATCTACCTGTGTCTTTGTAACTTGTAATGGAAGATTTTTGTGAATTAGGATTGCCATTCCCGCCTTCTTAACCGGGGCTGAGGCCAGAAAGACCGTTGGGTAGTGAATGGAGTGCAATCTAGGGGAGTCTGAAAGGCGGAAATGGGTCTCCTGGATCATTAATATGTCAGCTTTGAGTTTGCGCTCCTCCCTAAAAAGCAGATATCTTTTCAGAGTGCTATTCAAACCCTTTGCATTTAAAGTAACTACCTTAGCCATAACCCTGTGAAATAAAACAATTGCAGAAAATACAACATCTCTTAAACAATTTGCATGGGGCCCCCGAGCTCGGATCAAAAACAATACACAAAACTTTCCTTGTAAAAACAAATAAATTAAGCAAGTCAACATAAAAGAAACCTCTGTGGGTTGGAGGAAAAGCGGAGCTATATCAATCAGATTGTGTTGCTCTAAGTGAAGGGGGTTCTGGCCCTTCTGTGGGGGGGTCATGGGTTAACAACCCGGCCTGGGTAGGAGCCGCAGCACTCTCTTCCTTAATTTCGCTTAATACTGGGTTGGCAGTAATACTGAAAGCGATCAAAGGCATATTTACAGCTCGTTGTCTGCTGTTGCGGTGAGGTGAATGGTCCTCGGGATCCGGGGAAAGGCCTTGGAGAAGCTTGGCGTGGTGAAGAGCCTCGCTGATGCTCTGGAGTAGGCGGTTGTGGTTGTGCATCTTGGTGTTGTGATGTGTTGCTCCTTTTTAATCCTAGCCTCCTTAGCAGGCATGGGCCCTCTGCCGGGTCGCGGATAACATACTGTGAGCCCTTGTGGGTCGCCACCAGCTTGAATGGGAACCCCCATCGGTAGGGGATATGATGCTCCCTCAATGCTGTTGTTGTTGTTTTGTGGGCCCGTCGTTTGGCTAAGGTGGCGAAAGATCCCTGAAAATCTGCAGCGTGTCAGTTTTAAAGAGTAAGTCTCGTTTGTTTCGGGTTGCCAGGATTATTTTTTCTTTAGAAGTATAGTAATGCAATCTCAAAATAACATCTCGGGGTTGCTTGAGCTGCTGGGGCCGATGTACTCTGTCTAGTCGCTATTCCTCCAGTGGGAGATCGGAGACCAGAGATTGGAAGAGGGCTATTAGGTACTCACTCAGTTTCAGCTGCCCTATGGCTTCCGGAATCCCCCTGATTCTGAGATTTTGTCTCCAATCCCTATTTTCAGCATCCTCCTGCTGGTATTGGAGGTGTTGGATCTCTCGCCTTAAAGACTTATTGTCCTCTTCCAGGTAGGAAATGTGTCGCGTAATGTCCTCTGTTGCATACTCTAGGTGCTCTGTTCGTTCATCTATATTCCGAATTTGGTCCCATAGCTCTTTCGTGGCGTCGTAACGGTCCATGGAGTCCTTCTGCTGCGGATTTCGGCGCCTGCTCATGTCCAGCCGAGTATTAACTGCTTGCGGGTATCCCCGGAGTTCTTGTGAAGCTCTTGTTGTCTAATAGCGGGGAGAACTGTTAGAGAGGTGCGGAGCTAACACCTTAGGCGGCCATCTTGGATGTGTGCAGGCATGCGCCCCCCCGTTTCCTGTACTTTTGACCTTGCCTGGACTTTGTATTGTTTTGCTGCCTGCCAATATAAACCTTTTGCCTGGACTTTGACTTGATTCTGCCTGATCCTTGCCTATGCCTTGCTGTTGGACCTTTAACCCCTAAGCTTCCTCCTTGGTCCCGACTACTCCCCTAGGGTGCCTACTAGGCCTCTCTTGACATTATAATTGGGCCATGGACCCCACTGAGGAAGCTACACCGGATGTCGGACAAGCGCTACAGGGTTTGGCTGAGCGCATGGACAGCTATGAAGCACAGTAGTCTAGTTTTGGCTTAGCCCTAACGCCCATTTTGGACAGGTTGTCAGTGTCTCTGCCAGCTTTTTCACCTCCTTCGACTCGACCTCAGGAGTCTTCTATCCATTCCTCTGAGCCACGTATCCCAGTGCCTCCTCTCTACTGTGGCGATCCTCAAGCCTGTAGAGGATTCCTGAACCAGTGCAAAATCCAGTTCACGCTGCTCCCCAGTCCATTTTCTTTTGATCATGCAAAAGTGGGATACATCATTACCCGTCTGTCCGGAAAAGCTCTTGAGTGGGCATCTCACATCTCCCCCATTGAGTGGGAGAAGAAGGATCCGCTTATTGATAATGTTAATGCCTTTATTTCGGAGTTACAGACTATTCGTGACGTTCCCAGTCGGGCCGCGTCTGCCTTCTCTCGGTTAATGCAGATTTGCCAAGGGACTCAGACGGTGGCTAATTATGCCGTAGAGTTCCGTACTCTGATTGCCGAGACAGGTTGGAACAACGAATCCTACCATGCTGCTTTCTACAATGGATCTCGTTGCTTTGGCCATTAAGGTGGACACTCATCTTAGAGAGCACCAAGCAGATAAGGATCGTGCTAAGAATTTCCAACTTTCTTCAGTTCCTAGTTTTCAAAGATCATTGTTTCCTAGTGTGCATCATGCCACAGTATCTTCTTCTCCCAATCCTCCAGTGATTCCTGCTGATGAACCTATGCAGTTGGGCCGAATCCGACTCTCTGTGCAAGAGAAATTGAGAAGACGCTCGGAAGGCCTTTGTCTCTATTGTGGGGAGAATATTCACTTTGTCAAAGATTGTCCTGTGAAGCCTAAAAAACCTTACCCCCAGAGTAAGCATGGGATATCTCAAGTGGCTAGTGTCACTCCTAGACTCCAAGCAAAAACTCACCAATTCCTTCTCCCTCTACAGATCCGGCTCCCCCATAAGACTGTCCAATATCTGCCTTTCTGGATTCCGGGTCCGCCAGTAATCATGGACATTGCTTTTTCTAAAGAAAACGGGATTTCCCTATTCCCTTTGCCCTCACCCCTACGGGCATTTGCCATTGACGACAAGCCTCTAGCTTCAGCCTTGATCTCCCAAACCACGGGTGAGTTACCCCTGAAGATCGGGACTTCACACTCTGAGAAATTGCCTTTCCAGATTATTTGTTGTCCCTCATCTCCTGTCATCTTGGGGTTACGTTTACATAACCCTTCCATTGATTGGTCCTCTGGTCAAGTCTCCCATTGTTCATTTTGTCAATGGCATTGTCTTCATGCTATCCCTAATCACCAGAACTCTGCAGTTCACCGTGGTGGAGCATCTTCCTGGGAACAAGCTTCAGTATCTCTCCCTTCTAGAGTCATTGCTTCATTGTCGCTCCACTCCTTGGTGCCGCCTGTCTCCCAGTTGGTTGCTACCCCCGGACCAGCCAACCCTCAGCAACTGGGTCTTCGGCGGTCTCCACTGCCTTCTGCTCCTGAGGGGCTTCCCCAGCAGATTCCACTGCCTACAGCTCCAGAGGGGCTTCCCCAGCAGTCTCCGTGACCTGCAGTCCCTGCAGCCTTTGCAGCCAACAGCTCCAGAGGACTTTCCCCAACAGCATCTGCTGTCTATAGTCTCCAAGAAGTCTCATTTACTGCACTCGCTGCCTACTTCCTCTGATGCTTATGTCCCTGCATGTTTATCTCTTGTTTTATTATTTGTCCTATTTACCATTGTTCTGAGTTTTTCCACAGTCCCAGTCTTGGTGGTTCTACGGCCCCCCGTGAGGAGCTCTAGGTGGTGCGTCCTCCCATGCCGGCGTGGCTCCCACAATAGCGGCGCCCATGGCCGCCACAACGCTGTGGTGTGCTGGCATCACACGCCTGCGCTGATTTTGGCGCCAAATTCAATTATTTAAAGGCGCCCTATTATAGGAATACCTTGCCATGTTCCTGGGTGTATTTTGTTCCTGTTTCCTGTACTTTTGACCTTGCCTGGACTTTGTATTGTTTTGCTGCCTGCCAATATAAACCTTTTGCCTGGACTTTGACTTGATTCTGCCTGATCCTTGCCTGTGCCTTGCTATTGGACCTAAGGTTCCTCCTTGGTCCCGACTACTGCCCTAGGGTGCCTACTAGGCCTCCCCTGACACTTAGATATAATGAACAGCCTGTGCTCCAACAATGATTGATAGCAAGGAGTAGCTCTCCCCTAGGCTCTGATTTGCCTAAAGTGAAGAGACCAAAGTTTGATGAAGTCTTCTCACTGATCCATTTATGTGGGATCTGGATCACAGGGGGCATTTACAACCTAAAGGTGTACCTTAAACTTCCCTAGCTGTCTCCACATGGTGTCACATCATGCTGACTTTGTTACAACTGTCCTGACACTTAACATCTTGTTTTCCTCAGTGGAATGTGAGTATTTTTCACCCTGGGGTTCATTATTTTTTTACATTAAATCTGTTCTGTTTGTTAGCTGCAAGAACCTCCTGGTGTTCTTATTTTATTTTTAAACACAGTAGCCTAAGTGAGTTGTAGTTTAACTACTTCTTACCTTACACATATCTCACTAATGTGTGTTGGAGTCAAATGTAAACTGTGCTCTATTGTAAATAGCTGGAAATAACGTCAATATATATAACTTAATATAGGTCAAAATAGCGTTACACTGCATTATATATCTATACATATGTACCTAAGATTGTAACCCTATTATAGGCAATTTATTGGAATGCTTCCTTATTAATAATAAGTTAAGTTATCAAACTGAAAAATTGAAACGTCAAGGATAACGTATGACATGCTATTGTGCAAACAATTTCTCACATACCGTGCTTTGCTGTTTCAGAAATGAAAGAGTTGTTCAGTGACTCCGGTTCAAACTGGTCTAGCTTCTTGTAGCATACCAATCTAGCTAAATAATGTAAGACCAAAGTACGGACCCAGATGGGCACAGCAGGGCATTTTGAGGAGCCTCGATGCAGAATGTTCATCACAAACACAGTCTCTAAAAGTCCGATGACCAGCAGTGCCAGACAAAGAGAGAAATATATACCTACAGGAATGAGAGGAATAAAAGTTATAAGCAGAAAAGTTAGCAAGAATATGCAAAAGCTTCCACCATGTTATCCTCAGTACCCTATAAACATCATAGGCTTACATATGCACAGGATTATCACCAAAGATCTTGAACATTTTTGTTCAAGTAGTAGAAGAAGATGGGAAAAAAACATGGAATAATTTTGTTAGGTATTAAAAAGGTGAGACATACGGTAGGTTCAATATTGCAAAAGTCTGAATACTGATTTAATGTCCAGTTGCAAAATCAAATATAATTGTGTATTTAGATTTCAACAGTCACCTACAATCCAAACTTAGATATAATGAATCCTTATTGGAAGCAAAACCAGCCAATTGGATTTTTTTTATATTTACATGATTTTCTAGGGTATGAAGATTGAAATTATGGAAAGATCCATTATCTGGAAAACCCCAGGTCCCAAGCATTCCGGATATCAGGCCCCATACCTGTAGTATACTGTTCTGGTAAATTTTATGTTTGCTTCAAAAACAATGATAAATTGCTGTGTAGCCATGGTGGTAGCAATTCAAGCTAAAATTAGGTTACAGTAGACTCGATCACATGGCAAATAACCATTTAACACTTTCTATGTTCACTGCAGAGTACAAAGTGCCATAAAATGTGGGCAATTTGCTTTTGTACATTTACTCTGCCCAGCACAAACAAACATTGCTGCAGGTCAGCTGCCACATGAATACAGCACTGTATTCATGGGGCAAATGCAGGAAGGTGGAAGCAGGTCCCCCTCTCCCACAATCTAACTTGTACATCATTCAGACACGCATGTTAGAGAGTGCTGGAAGGCTCAGGCCACAACAGAGCACTGTACTTACCACCTGCACCCATAAGCATTGTGCTCGACATTTCACACTGCATTTCAGTGCTGTGGAGTACATAAATCCTTCAACTCCGACTCCTCAGTTTATGGTATCTCTGACTCCAACTCCGAGGGGGTTATTTATTAAACCTCAAATTTTTCTGGTCTGGCTTTTTTGAGGCAAAACTCAAATATTTTGAGTAAAACTAGAATTTTTGAGATTTATTATACCCCGATTCTGCAAAAAGCCCAAATACAAAAATCCGCCATCTCAGACCTGTCAAGGTCCTGTATAAGTCAATAGAAGAGGCACCTATCCCAAAATGAAGTTATTGTGGTATTCAATGGGTTTAGCCTGAAAATCCAACTTTCCAACTCAAAAAAATTGAGCTTTTCAGTAGTGAAGCCTATAAAAATCACACGATTTTCATTTTCACTCTATTTCTTTTGAGTTTTTTACCGATCTGATTAAATCGAGTTAATTTATTAGTAAACACGGTAAAATCGGGCATGGTAGTTTTGTCAAGTTTTTTTTATTGGGACAATGACATAAATTCAGATTTTAGTAGAAGAACCACCTCAATGTGGTTGAGTTAAGTACACAACATACAAAGCTGTTAATTATCTGTCAAATATCAATAATATAAACTACATCCTTTGGTAATTTTAAACCAAAATCAAAGTTAAACTACATAAACCTAAAACAACTTATATATAAAATTAACCTGGCTGTAGAATTGCTGTCAAATACAATCCAAAATAAACTAAAATATTGTCGGAGTCGGAGAGGAACATTTACTTCAAGGAGAATTCAACCCCCCTTGAAGTTAAGTCTTACCCTTCAATCATTCTCCCCTAGCGACTAGAAAAGCAGAGTTAGCGCAGTGAAGCACACACCTGCCATCTTCGGTAATCTTCGTCAGTGATGGACTGGCCCACCTGGATACCAGGAAACCTCCTGGTGGGCCCAGGTGTCAGTGGGCCCTCTTGCTTCTAACATTTGGCCTAGTTAATGGACATTTCCTATTTCTTTATGGGAAAATAAGAGGTTTAATAATGGAGGAACAGAGAACAGTGAGTAGATATAAAAGAATAGAAGTATAAAAAAGTTTAAGGGAGAAGAGGAGGAATAATAGTTTGTAAAGTGGGCCCATGGTCTA
>CM044439.1:107344543-107372415 GCA_024363595.1 Xenopus borealis
AAATTTCCAGCAACAAGATAAATCACAAGAGAAGTGTGTTGCTTGCCTTTTAGTAAAGAATTGAGACTTGTCTTTTAAAGGAAAACTATACCCCCTGGACAATGTAGGTCTCTATATTGCATTAAACATCTCTTATGTAAAACTCTGCTTCATGTAAATAAAGCATTTTCAGAATAATATACTTTTTAGTAGCATGTGCCATTGGCTCAACTTAAATAGAAAATAGACATTTTAAAAAATAAGGACAGCCTCCTGGGATTGTAGGATTCAACGGCGCACACAAACACAGGGTTGGACTGGGGGGCCCGGGGCCTACTGGGACTGTTGTTCAGGGCCCCCCTCTGGACCGCCTGGCCCCCTGACTGAATGGCCTCCTGCGGTACACGGAAGCAAGCAGGGCTTCATGGTGCAGTACGCACGTGCGGTGGGCCGCAGAGCACCCTAAGTTTATTTATTTTTTTTGTTTTTTTGGGGGCCAGAGGATCGGGAGAGAGGGTCTGGCCCGGCGTGGGGCCCACGAGGGCTGGGGCTCACCAGGTTTTTTTCCTGGTGTCCCGCCGGGCCAGTCCGACCATGCACAAACATACCAAACAAACTATAAAGTTAGGTCACATGAGCCAATTAACAGACAGAGTTGTGTCGTTTGCTTCCACACTTCTTCCTGTTACAGTTAGAGTTGAAATATTTCTGGTCCGGTGATCTCTGAGGCAGCACACAGACCATCACCAAATGGTGGTTCAAGGCCACTTAATATGATATAAACTACCTGTTGCTCAAGTATTCATTTTGGGGGTATAGTTTTTCCTTTAAGTGAAATTTGCTCAGAGAAACACAATTCGCTCCTTAGTAAATGTGCCCCAGAGTTGAAGTTGTTACATTTTTGGTGAGTCTGACTGCAGATACTCAAAATTGCTTCTGACTCCATAACTCTAACTCCTACTCTGCTGCATTTGTTTATGCAAAGCACAACCAGAACAAGGTTGCAAGTGCTTTTTAATTGAGCACTAAGGGGACAAATATGCACAGATAGTACTCTTGCACTTGCATCTGGAATGTCTGTAAATTACCTCCAAGTTCTGTAATGTACTGTAGTTTTAATTCTCACTCAAGAAGAGGAGTCTCAAATGACTGATGGCTCTCTACAAGACTAGAGAACAAAAACCATCCCTCATGTAGAATTGGACATTTATTTCCAACAAATATTTGTTATTGGTAGGTGCTTGGTGAACAGATACAAACTTTAAATGTAAAAAAAACCTAACTTTATGGACTTGCTGATCTTTTAATGCAACTACATTTTACTACATACATTTAAAAAAAAATTTTCAAACCTGAATGTCATTTTATACATAGGTTCTACAGAAATGCAAGTTAATAACCACCATCAATCTATGGTGAATGTATGTTTCTTAGTAAAAATTATTGCTGTGTGTCCAAATATGCTAAAATTAGATACCGCTCATTATTATTTTATGCAAGGCAAAATATAGCCATGCACTGGATGGGGTCCCGTCTTCCAACGGTTAAGACATGGAAACAATTGGTACATAAGGCTATCCCTCTAATAAAATTGACCTATGAAGCTAGAGGTACGCAGACCAAATACGAAAAAATCTGGACACCATGGTGCGAGGCCGATTTAAACTAAAATTTGCATTAGCTCTGTTAACTACATATTGTATGGAAAAATACCTGTTTGTTTCTGATGCATAACTTACTGTTGCTTTTACTTACTATACTTACTGAAATGTAATGGTCTTGGATAAATGTATGTTATTAAATATCAATAAAAAGTTACCTATTAAAAAAAAAAATATTGCTGTGTGTTTTTTTAAGCCCCAGTCCAGAGTAACAGACTCCCAGGAAATCTAGTGATCTAAATAGCATGTTCCAAATGAAATATAGCCACTCCACACAGCTGCATATCTAAAGGCAACTGGGCCCTATATTAAATTTGAACAACTCCCCCCCCTTGTGAGTCCCAAGCATGCATGCTCCAACCATCACCAATTCCTTAATCTCAATCACGCTTCCCTCATATGCCTTTGTTTTACAAAATGATTCTGTAAAATGAACTTCAGAGTCTTCTCACCAATTAGGGGGGTACCACTAGAAGTGGCAGGAAGCAGGTCATTGAGGATGAGCAGGAACACAGTGTATCCCAAGAGCAGAGTCATCTTAAAGGAAGCTCTATCCACAGTGTGAGGAGGGAGGTTAAAACTCAAAACATCAATAAGCATCAAGAAGGCACTAGGGATCAGCAGATTTACCACATAAAGGATGGGGCGACGTTTCACGATGATCTGAAAGAAACATCATGCATTAGATTTGACTAGTTTACCAAAGTAATTCTCCATATACCCTCCAAAATCCCAATGCTTGGTGACTTACATTGAACGTCACAAGGTCAACCATTTCATCAGCAAAGAAACTTTCAGTCTTGACTAATTCCCACTCTCCCTGTGAGGTCAGTGCATCTCTAGATAATTTCTCAATGTTATCCATTGGCATGAGCAGACCTAGTTTTATATGCTGGACTACTGGAAGAATAGAATTATTAGGAAAATAAGTAGAAATACAAAACTGATGGGGGGGTGATATGAACAAGATGCACAGTAGGATAGTTCTAGGCAAGATGTATAAAGGACATTCCCATATATAAAGAGAAGTGGTCTTACAGAAAGGACAAACTGAGAACACATTGTTAATCTTATTGTTAATGTTATTTCAGATAATCAGTTATACAGGTCAGATATTTCTAAGAGACAGAATGGGGCAGATCTATCAAGGGTCAAATTTCGAAGTGAAAAAACGTTTTTTTTCGAAGTGTTTTTTTTTTTTTAGTGGGCCGTTCGATCAAATTAAAATTTGTTCGAATCGTTCGATCTGAATGATCTCAAAGATTTCAAAAAGACTGCATTCAGCAGGTTTAAGGTGGCGAAGGGCCGAATTAGAGTTTTTTTAATGGTCTAATTTTTCAGTTCGAATCTAATTTTGGCCTATTCGATAATCTTACCCAACAATTCAAATTTTTTTCATTCGAATTTTCACTTCGACCCTTGATCTGCCCCAATGTGTTTATAATACAGTGACATTGTCACAGTGACTTCATTAGATAGCAGATGGACATGCTGTATATATAGCTTTCTCACTGTTATACTGTATGAAAGCATATAAATTGAAAACCAACCCCTTCTACACATGGGCAGTGACATAACCATGGGGTCATGGGTGACTTGCGATTGTTTCCTTGTACATAGAGGAAAATCAGTGCATGTTTAAAGAAAGAGGCAAGAATGGAGAAGAATAAAAACAAAGATGCATCCATAGTAACAGCAGTAAAGATTAGGCAGAAAACTAGTAGGATGCTCAGAGAATAGAGCTCATACAGGTACAAATAGTAAGTCAGAAAAAAAAAAAAAATATATATATATATAAGGCAACCCCAGATATTATGCAACTTCTGGTTTTAAAGGGATTTTGACAATCACCTCTGCAAATCCTTTCTGTAATCTGGCATTTTCCAGTTCACTCCTCTGTTAATAACCCAAACTGGGACTATGCAGCTGAGGCAGAATAGTGTTAGGCTTAACATATTACATTATGATGTGGATTCATATAAGAATGCTATTAGCAGGGCTACACAACACTAATGTAGCATCTATCCTACAAAATCATTTAAAAAGTGACAGATGCAAAAAGGCATCATAACAACTGGATTTAGAGAGCGTGAATTTAAAACATATTTGTAACTGCTTCCTGTTTTGCCTTATCTTGTCTTGGAATCAGCAGCATCTCAAACTAAACCTAGTCCTGCCTTCCCCTTTAATAAATCCTACTGACCAGGGCCGGAATTAGTGGGTGGCAGGAGAGGCATGTGTCTAGGGGGGGCAGTGGCTTGGGGGTGCTGAGTAAGTACCTCTTATGGCCATCTACCCTTAGTTCAGGGTACTGGAGGATCTCAGATGCTGGTAAACACAGCAGAGTAGAACTTTTAGGTTAGGGTGCCAAATGGGACTGATTTATATGCTTCGTTTATAAGTTGGCCGAGAATCATCCCTGTGTGACACTACCCTTAGGGGAACATTTATCAAAACAATATGATTTCCTCAATTTCCATCTCTACCTGGAAGTAAGAGGAGCCTGCAATGTTCCCTCTAATATATTTTTGCTTGTAAGCACCAAAAACATCTTATGAGTGCACTTTTTAAAAACTGCAAAAAATTATTTTACTGTGTGGCAAGAGTTTTTTTTTTGCATTTTTCACATTGTGCTCTGCATTGTAAATTACTCCTGTGTTTTCAAACAAAATTCTATGGGGCTCATATATAAACACTGGGCAAATTTACCCATGGACAGTAATCCATAGCAACCAATCAGTGACTGTTTTTTTTTCTGCCAGTTGCAGCTTGAACAATGAAAGCAAATATTTGATTGGTTGCCATGAGTTACAGCCCAGGTGCAAATTTGCCCAGTGTTTATAAACCTGTATAGGTACCTGTATAGGTACACCACGATTTGTTCTGTACATTGGCATCATGCACATGTAAGCACCTTGCTTAGACAGGGAACTGGGCAAAAGATCAATTATGTGATCTTCTAATGTTCTATACACTTCCAAATATGAAAAAATACTATATATTTAGCAAATATTCTTCTAAAGAATACAGTATAAAATAAGTCAAACCCACAAACAATCAATAGTTTCATTAACTAAACCAAGCTGATCAGCAATAAGCAATAAGCTATAACTAACTTGTCAACTGATCATCCACACACCTGAATCTAAAAAAGAGCCGAATGTCAAAGTGCAGTTCTGGATGTCAAAAGGGAAGCGGAAAATGCTAAGATTGCAAGAGCTCACTACTCTTAGGGGCTTCAGAAATCTCACCCGTCCAGTGTGATCCACGAGCAAGTAAGGAAGATGTGGAGATTTATCTTCATCAACACTGGAAGACGGATAAAAGCATACGTTAGACAAAAGGAAGACTTACAAGTATTTTCTTTCAATATGCCAATCAATATCAATATGCACATCTCAGTTGCATTCAGGCAACACTTCTCCATCTCTTCTCTACTTCTCTCCAGGAATCTTTTCTCTCCTTTTATCTTCTATTTGCTCTTTTTAACTTTAACCCCCTCTGCTCCAGTATTACATATATTCCCACCTGTGGGAATGCTATTTCACAGAAATAAATTTGCGGAGGTGTGGCTTCCTTGAGCACACCTCTCCAATTCCAGCACTGTCTATATCTTATGTTTATACTAGCATCTTCCAAAATAGAATCAAAGGTCAAGGCATGCTTGAATTTTATTACTGCATCATCTCAGGACCCTTGATTAAGAAACAGGGCAACTTTGCAATTGCATGAATTTATTTATATAGCTGTAGCAGTATTCTCTATTAATTTTTGGTTTTTAGAAGCAAGGGTTAATTTGATCTGTGATCTTCAGAATTATCTCAGATGTTTCCCTGTGATACTTACAACTGCAGAACAAATATATCTGGAATCCACATCTCTTCAGCTGGGACGGAAATGTTTTCAACTCCCCCACATAATGCTGGTTCCCATTCTGCAAACTCATTAAACCAAACCTGCAAATGACAAAATGAGTGCTGATCTGAAACACTGTTATTTAATAGGAACTACAAGCTGAAAATCTGGGGGTGAGTGGGGTGGTAACAGTAGCAAACCTATAGAGGAAACAGACCCCAAGATTGTGGAGGGGCCAGAGAAGCCCAGACCATGGTCTGCTTCCTCTATAACACAGCATTTCCCCTACCCAGCCACTCTTCTTAAAGAAGAACTAAACCCTTTATATTAAAATCCCTTACCCTACATAGACCACCTTCCCTGCCCCCCCAGCCTAGTTGTTACCCTTAGTAAATGCCCCTAACTCTTTACTTCCCCCTCATTGCAGATTCAGCGCATCGGAGCTCACAGACGCCATCTTCTATTCGGTAATCTTCATCAAGCGATCACCGTATCAGCACACATTCAGTTAGAGCAGTTCTCAAGTTTTTGACAACTGAGCATGTGCTGAAAGTGATGGAAATTGCTGAAGCGCCGAAAGAGGACCTGAAGATTACTAAAGATGGTGCCTGTGAACTCTGATACGCTGAATCTGCAACGAGGGGTAAGTAAAGAGTTTTCCAAGGGTAGGGGATTTTAATATAAAGGGTTTGGTTCTCCTTTAAATATCTTAAATATTTGCATGCAACTGTACAAGCAGGTGGGGGTTTGTGTCAGAGCGGGGTTGTACCCGGCCCTCTGGGGGGGGGAAGTTAGTTTGTTCCATGAGACATTGCTAAATTTGCAGCTTTAAGTTATGGAAATATCAAACATTGCACTTTGTGTCCAAAAATATGTTTTTAATCCAGACAAATCAGGATCAGGGGTGTACCTACAGATGAAGCAGACCCTAGGGGGTCCAGGAGGTATAGGGACCCCATAAGGTCCTAAATAATGAGCAAACATATATTGGTAAAAAAGAACAACCTCTGGTTATGTTGGCGGCCCTAAAATTGATTTGCTGCAGGGCCCAGTAAAATCTAGTTATGCCACTGATCAGGAAGCACTTTACATAAACAATACAAGGCAATATGTGGATGTAAGCATTTTCCTATAATTATGCTGGAATTATGCTGGAATTATGCTGGCATGCAGTGATCCCCATTCTTCTGGATTAAAATGCATTTCCAGGCATGATCCACGCATAGCAAAGGCCTGTGTATGAAATTGCTGTTGCAGAAACATTTGGGGGCAGATTTACTAAGGGTCGAAGTGAAAATTCTAATAAAATTCAAATTTCTAAGTAATTTTGGGCTACTTCGACTATGGAATAGCCCAAAATTCAATTTGAATTGAAAAGAATTGAAAAGATTTGAAAATTTGAAGTGCTGTCTTTTTAAAATCCTTCCTGTTCGACTATTCGCCACCTTAAAGCTGCCAAATTACCATTGTAGCCTATGGGCTACCTCCTGGAAGCTTTCCTGGGAAAATTAAAAAAAATTTTTTGGAAAATAAGTATAACTATTTGGGTTTCATGTTTTTGAAAAGGATTTTTGTTATACACAGGTAGGGTTGCTACCTTTTCTTTAAAAAAAATACAGGCCTTCCTATATATTTTTTCCTATTAATAACATTGGGATCAGCCATAAAAAATACCGGTCAGGCCGGTAAAAAAACGGCCAGGTGGCAACCCTATACACAGGCCCAGTTTTGCCAGTCAGGCAAGTCTTGCACTCACCTGCATACTCCAGTTCACTCACTCCCTTCTGCTCCCCCACTGCTTGTTTGCACATGTGCACTCTCCTGATTTGGAGACCAGGGCAGGAACTAAGAGTAGACAGAAGAGGCAAGTGCCTAGGGCGCAAAGCTTAGGGGGTGCCAGACATGGCATAAATCTCCTGTTAAAATGTGTTTGTTTTCTAGTAATTCTAGAATAGACTCCTGCATCATAAATATGGCAGCCCCCTCATATAGAAATATGGGGCATCAGACAGGTATAGAAGTAAATACTTTATGGCAAATGTATAGCTTTCAAAGGCAATATTATGATAGATGTAAAAAAGAGTTTAATTTCTGGTGTCAGTATCTCTTTAACATGGAGGAGGTTACATTGATAATGAGATGCAAATGCTGCTACTGTATTTTATATTGGCAGTTCACCATCCTGAACCTGGAATAATTTCTCTTGGTGAAAATGTATTCTGCTCTTAAAAGACCAGTAACAGCAAAAACTATTTTCAAAATTTCGTTAGTATACAATGAAAACAGAACACCAACACATATTAAACTTTAAAATTTCAAAGTCTTTATTAAAAATTATTTACAGAAACTCTACTTGTGCTCCTCTTCAGAAAAGGCAACAGGGCGATTCATCATGCAGAGTTCAATTTCTCCTCCCTTCCTTCCTTATAGGAGATAGCCAGTCAGGAGAAATTGATGAAACGCCCTGTGACCTTTCCTGAAGAGGAGCGCAAGCAGAGTTTCTCTAAGTTATTTGTTAACTTCAATATGTCTTGGTGTTTTTTTTCATGGTATACTAATGAATTTTTTTCAAAATAAATTTTGATGTTACTTGTCCTTTAATAAATTGGCAGAGATTCGCTGGAGCAATTTCACCGCAAAAAAGAAATTTTGCCAAAGTGAAGAGATTTTCAGATATGATAATTTACCATAACTTGTCATACTCATCTTTTAGTGAATTGTTGATGTTGTGGCAAATTATTATTCTTGGTGAAAATACACCAAAAAAGCAGCAATACATTCATGCTTATGAGAGAGACAGAGATTCTGGTTATCATAAGAAAGCTTTCACTCCACAGTTGTCAGTGTTTCTATTTGAACATTACTGTGTACCACTGCAGGATTCTAAGGCCTTAACCAAATTAATAAACAAAATGAATGAGATGATATAGTTGAGCACAGCAAGTGAAATATCGTTGATTTAACACCCGCTGTAGAATCCTTCTAACTGAAATGAATGGCAAATATTAAAGGATGCATCATTACAAATTGTACCTTCTTGATGAAAACATGGTAAGATGCATGTCATATTTGTTATTACCTTTAATTCAAGAAAAACAAATTAATTATACATTGTTTGTGTTAACAAAAAAACAAAATTTTAAATTCCCCAACATGGACTCAGTTTTAGGCTACTCACCATTGTAAGCCACAGGAAAGAGGTAAGTAGCTGGTCCTTTTCATTCTGAAAGAAGTAAAAATATCTTCAGGGGTAATCTGGACTAAATGCCTTTTCTTGGAATCTAAATTACTAACAGGCATATTTAAAGCGTGTACTGTACTTCATTTTACACCAAAGAAATGTTAGATTGGTCAAAGAGCAAAATACTTAAAGGGGGAGTAAAGTCTAAAATACAATACGGCTAGAGATGCTGTATTTTGTATACTAAACATAAACATGAACTAAATGATTTATGCTTTCAAAGTTGGCCACAGGGGTCACCATCTTGTAACTTTGTTAAATATCTTTGCAAGACCAAGACTGTGCACATGCTCAGTGTGGTCTGGGCTTCAGTTAGGAGGTTAAGTTTAGGGATTATCATTAATTATCAAAACAGCACAAGTCAAATAATATCTGCTAGAAGCCAATACAGCAAGACTGATTAATAATCAACATATGCAGATTGCACTAGGTCCTGTGTTGCTATATAAAGGTTTGTGTATTGTTTAATGCAAACTTTCTCCAACTCTGCAGAACCAGTGGCTGCTACAAAATAATCTTACAAATAGGAGTTCAAAATAGTAAAGGGGATGTAAAGGCAAAAATAAAATCCAATACAAATCTCTACACAGTTGTCGACTGCTCTACAGGGAAACAAACAAAGCTGCTTGAGTTCTGCATGGCTGGGAAGTAAGGCAAGGGCTCCCCCTGCTGTTGATAAGTATGATTGTTTCCCTGTAGCGCAGTTAGGGACCATCTGACAATTCGTATCCACAGCAATAAATGAAGGGAGAATTTCACTGCATACAGTCAGGTTTTTTATAAACACAGTACACATTTTTCAACTAAAGTATATTGGAGATGTTTTCTTTTCTATTGGAGAGGTTTCTTTTTCATTAAATATTTTTTATTTTTTTTGCCTTTACATGTCCTTTAAGCATGCATAGAAACCAGCATCGTTCGCAAAACTTAGTCATACCTTAGGTAATTTACACAGCTTCTATACATGTTTACTAGACATTTGTAACTTTTTACACAGTTTTATTTGTGGGATTACCACTGCTTCTAAACTTTTTTTGAATACATCAGCTTTTGCACAGTGATAGGCTGTATAATATACCCCAAATGCTGGGGTTAATTCACTAATAATACAGATGGGTACAACACACTTTGTCAACAAGTGCAAATGTTTTGGGACCAAATAAGTACATACTGTTCAATATGTGTTTCAAAAAATTTACTGTTTTGTAAAAAATTTGTATAATGAAACACACTTATGAATTTAGGGACACAGTTGTATCATACATACTTTCTTTATATTTCTTTGTTATAATCCCCTCATATTTTATTTCTTTATTATATCTATATCGATGTATTTTTTTGTCTTCTTTATCTCCCAAGTTCACTAAGGGGCAGATTTTGCTACTGTCAAGCATCAGTGGTCAAGCAACCAATTGATTGAGAAAAGGTTTGAGTTCCTGAGTTCTTGTTTTTCAACAAGAGTGTAAAGAATTTTATGTAAGCATAGTTCTATATACAGTAGTGGAAATACATTCATAGTTGAATATGTCAATAAGATCAACACATACCACCCCTAAGATTGCATATACAGTTATGGAGATGTTCACTACAGTAGGATGATTCAGGTCTCTCACTGGACGGAACGCTTTCCTGAGAAACACCTGTCTGAAGGAGTCCAGGAAATCTGTCTGGTCTCCAGTGCAGTTGAATGCACCCTTTATTAAATGGCCTGTGGAAAACAGTAATGAGAAAGATTATAGGATTCCAGCCAAGATCTAGATATTATATACTTTAAGTGAAACCATGCACCATTATGCAGCATGCAAATAAAACTAGTTGTAGTTAACTCACATAACATGAAACAAGCAACATTTTGCTTCACTGTTCCCTTGCATTTTGTTCTAAATTCCTTTTTTATTTATCATTTTAGCTTATATCTCCTATTCACCTCTACTTTTTCTTACCTATCCCCTTCCTCGCCAATCAAAAAAGAAGGGAGACAAGTGTGGAGTCAATAGCCAGATGATCCCCTGAACAGAACAACAGCTACAACAACTACAGCTATAAATCCCTGGCTTAATGTTCCTGGAAAGCTTAGCAATAAGAAAATTAAAATACATTGTTGTAGGCCATGATTTGCAGGAATAGACAACTCCAGTTCTGAGTCCAAATTTAACAGGATTCGAGAAGTACCTCACTGGTTAGGGTTGGTTCTCGATCCAGAGAAGTCCTCAGTTTTTATTAATTCACACACATACATATATATAGATAGATAAGCAGATGCCGGTGCACACAGGGAATTTTTAGCTGAATTCTCCTTTATTGAATCGACAATGTGTTGCCCTGGGGGTGAGTGTTTAAATGTTTTTGTATTTCCTGTTGTTTTTATTTTGAGAAAGGTCCCAACAGAGGACTGAAACGTCGATTCAATAAAGGAGAATTCAGCTAAAAATTCCCTGTATGCACCATCTGCTTATCTATATTTTGAAACACTGGTAGCAGCGGGGTATATATCCTGTTGGCAAGAGTGTGCAGTGGCCTTGGGATTTACATATATATATATAGTTTTAGGCAGGAGGATTAGCTGCAATTGTTCCTGTTAAAGTTTACTGTTGTAAATTAAGAACCTAATGATCCTGTTTTTCTGCCTCTGGACCTGGATTATATGTCAGATTAGAAGTAGTCTAAGGTAGGGGAACACAAATAAGACACTGTTTTAAAGCATGTCTCTGTTTACAATTGCTTTTGATTGCTCTTCCACACAGTGTGTGTACCCAATTAAATGTCCATGCTCATTGGTATACATTGGTTTACATAGACTAATGGGGTTATTTGCTAAAATCCAAATTTATCTCAATCAAACTCCCATACCTGATTTTACCTTATATATTAATAAATTAATTCCAGTCTCTTATTAAACTCAATGCAGGGTTGCTAAGGTAATTTGGACCATAGCAACTGGAGAGCTGCTGAACAAAAAGCTACATAACTCAAAAACCAGCAATAATAAAAAAATGAAAACCAATCGCAAATGGTCTCAGAATATCACTCTCTAAATCACACTTTGGGGCAGATTTATCAAATGTCAAAGTGAAAAGTGAGTTTTTTTTTTATCATTTTCATTGTTCAAATCTTTCGATTGAATTAATCAATTGAACAATTCGAACAATTTCCTCCAAAAAAATTTAGAAAATTTTATAAAAACAGTCCATAATGGTAAAATTTTTCAATTCAAATCAAGTTTTTTCAATTCAAAACTATTCGATAGTAGAAGTACCCAAAAAATACTTGGAAATTCGATTTTTTTTTTTTCATTCAAATTTTCACTTTGACCCTTGATATTATCTGCCCCTAAATGTTACTATAAAGGTGAACCACCCCTTTAAGTACATCATAAAATTAGAACTCAATTTAAGGAAGTGGCACATGAGCCTACATAGGTTTACCAGTGTAGTATAGGTATTGGATCTGTTATCCAAAATGTTCTGGACCTCGGGTTTTCCCGGATAACAGATCTTTCTGTAATTTGGATCATCATGCCTTAAGACTAGACTACTAGAAAATTATTTGAACATGAAATAAACTCAATAAGCTGGTTTTGCCTCCCATAATAAGGATTAATTATATCTTAGTTTGGATACAAGGTACTATTTAATTATTAAAGAGAAAAAGGAATGTTTTTAAACATTTGTATTATTTGGATAAAATAGAGTCTATGGGAAGAGGCCTTCTCCTTATTCAGAAACTTCTGGGTTTCCAGATAATGAATCCCATATCTGTACTAACTAATTTTTTGCAACAATTTAAATATATATTAAAAATACGTCTGAAATTGTGTGTAGGTAATCATTTTTTTCCTCTTTTTGTGCAAATAATAGTTTATAATTTCTAGCACCTGGTCAACTCCTGAATGTAAGTTATTCTTGCATATGGGTGCTTCCAGCAGGAGGTCAATGCTACAGCATGAGACTAAATTCCACAGATTTATTGGTTTGTTTTACACCTAATAGTATACACAGTTGTTTTAAAAGCCCAGTTTGTGTCAATTATATGTGTTCTGCATACTGCTTTAAATAGTAAAAATATTGTTTCTAGAACTGATAATGCAAAATCTAGCATTATACTTGATAAACAAAACCAATTCCTAAAGGTCTGGGACCCTTGGATTAAATATAGATACCCGCAAACATTTCAACAGTCCACATTGACCTACTGATTTATCTACAATGTGGATGATCATCTCTATACAAAGATTGCTTGGTGTAGTATTTAATTTGCCATTCCCAGTAATTTTTTATTTTACATAGGCAAACGTACAAAAGAAAGTGGCAACATCTGTATACGAGTAATGTTCCTTTGTGAAAAGTCCTAAATTCATTGTTGAAGACACAAAAAAAGAAGAACTCAACAGTAAGGCTGGGTGCAGACGGAGATTCGGGGAGATTATGTCGCAATTTAGGGCTGGGATAGACAGGGAGATTCGGGGAGATTCTGTCGCTTTGTGATTAATCGCTGGCGACAATCTCCCCGAACTGCCTTCTCCCTGTCCGCCGCCTGTTTAAATTAAAAAGCGCCAGCGCCAATACACACGCGGCGCTGCGATTTCCGGAATCGCATAAAGTTGCATCGTGAGGAAACTTCGGACGATTCCGGAAATCGCTGCGCCGCGTGTGTATTGGCGCTGGCGCTTTTTAATTTAAACAGGCGGCGGACAGGGAGAAGGCTGTTCGGGGAGATTGTCGCCAGCGATTAATCACAAAGCGACAGAATCTCCCCGAATCTCCCTGTCTATCCCAGCCCTAAGTTGTACATTTGTCCACCATATATATACTGTAGGTACTGCTCATTAATGCTCAGAATCATCCCTAACAACCTGTTGAGAAAAACACATCTCTGTAATCTGAACCATTTATATTGATTTTGCAATCCTGTGCTACAAAAGGATGCCATCATCTATTGTCTATCCAACAGACATTTTCCCTGATTAAGATTTTCAGCAATAAAAGCCACTTCCATACTCTGTATCACCCTCTTTAGATACAATTACAGTGTAGTCTCACCTGTCAAACAAATATAATATACAAATATAATGCAATCTCACCATGTGACAAGAGACAAATAGCCAGGAGAAGGAAAGGTCCAGATGCCCTTCTTGGATTAGTTTTAGTATTCTGCATATCTTCCTTCCTAGATGGAATCCTTTGTCATTCTCCCTTTGTCCTTGTTTAGCACAACCATTTTATTTGCCATAAAGTACATAGGTAACCAATTAGGAGAGCTTGTGGCTTCCAGAGCTTGTGGCTAATACAAGAGTCCAGTGTAATTAGTGACAGCAAGATTGGGGATTAGATTTGTTATAAGACAGAGAGTAACCACATTACTTACAAGACCAGTGAGGTTGGAGGTACTCTTCCTTAGTTATTAAGATAATGAAATTCTATAATGAACAGATTATACTACGGCTAAGGCCTGCTTAAAACTTTTGTACCAGAAAGACTAAAATAATTACTTGCTAGCTAAGAAAATCATATCCTATGAACTTCATTGGCTGACACTGATATCAGGCCACTGGAGGAAAATAATACATGGTTGGCATTAGTATGTTATTTTGCTGTTCCCAAATTCTCTCTAGAAACAGTTGGATATTTTACTTCTAGCACAGATAGTTTGTTAGATTCATCTTTCCAGGTTTTAAAAATGTAAATTGTACAACAGAAATGAAGCTAGTTATCTTTCATTATTCATGATTATGTAATTATTATGGATGATGATAATAATGATTTTGAGCAGTTTTGGCAAGGCACTTTTACCATTTTACTTTAATTATAATCCGACTCAATTAATACTCAGTTTTGCTTCTTGTTTATAATTATTCATAAACATATTAGTTGAATTATAATTTTTGTTTATTCCTTAAGTGGAATGAAGATGCAAACCTAATGTATTGTCTCTTTGAACAGAAACCTACAAGACTAAAACCAAAGAGGCACATAAGTGATTGTATACAGTACATTTACAAAATGTCCTAGACCTCGAGATTAACTGCTTTACATGGGATAAGCCATGCCTGATAACATGTAGGAGGTGGAAAAATGTTTTGTATCTGTATCTTTTGACAAATGTAAAGTTTAAGGGGCCTATTTATTAAACCTCAATTTTTTATGGTCGAATTCTAAATCTCAAATTTTTAGAGCTTTACAGTATTATACCCCTAAAGCAGCTAAAAATCCAAATCCGAAAATACTCCAGCTAAAACCTGTCAAGGTCATATACAAATCAATGGCAGAGATCCCTTGAACTATTTGAAGGTGTTTTTAAGTCAATGTCAGATGTCCCTGACGATGTTTCTTGACATTGTGATCTGCACTGGTCCGATAATCTAATAAATTGTTACGACAATTTAATAAAGTTGAGCATTGGAAGCATCAATTCGAAAAAGTTGCAAGATTTGAATTGATGCATGATTTTGTTGCAATGTTTTTTTGCATCAACTTTTATGGGCCGATTTTTTGATAAATGAGTTAGATTTGTGGATGTTATGTCAACTTTGTTTGAATGAAAAAATTTGAAAAAAAAAATCGAGTTTTAGTAAACACCCCCTAAATATTATAACAATGTCAGTGTATGGACTACTAATTTTTGATCCTTTTACTACCTTGGAGGATAAAAGTATGCATGCTGCCTTAGGCACCAGACCTCTTACCACACCACCCCTACGGCAACTATCACAGTTCAGTTTTTGTACTGAGCATGCACTGATTGTGAATGGCAGAGGTACCCCCTCAGCTATTTTTAACATATAGACATCCATAGACACATTTCTATGGTTCCTTTATATAAATACAGCCCTGAGGTTTTTTTGGCTTCTAAGGTGGCATGAAAAACAATAAAAAGTCTCCTGTGAAAATATTAAAAAATGTAAACAATCATATGAAACTATAAAAATGAACAATAAACACTGCAATAAAATAATAAACACTAATCTCTCAATCTTATGGTGTGTGCATTAATAGGAATTTAATCCCATTGTCAAATCTATTAAGAGGGACAGAGGCAATAGAAAAGGAGGAGGGGTATGTCTCTATGTTAGGCAGGATTTTTAAAGCTTATATAAAGGAGGAGGTTATGTTAGAGAATGAAGGGGCAGAAGTCTTATGGGTAGAATTAGTCACCAATTGTAAAGAGTCCAATAAATTAATTGTAGGGGTATGCTATAGACCCCCTAATGTAAGAGAGGAGGAGGAGGCTAAGCTCCTGACACAAATAGAAAAAGCTGCTGGTTTGGGTAAAGTATTGATAATGGGGGATTTTAATTACCCAGATATTGACTGGAGCAACAGTACTGCCAGATAAATTAATGGGAAGAAGTTTATAAACTTGTTGCATGACAATTTTATGACACAGGTTGTTGAGGAGCCTACCAGAAAAAATGCTATTCTGGATCTAGTGATCTCAAATGACCCAGAATTTATAGCAAATGTGCAAGTCATTGAACCCCTGGGTAATAGTGACCATAATGTTATATCATTTAATGTCTGGTGCAAAAAACAAATATATACTGGGGCAACAAAAACCATGAATTATGGAAAAGCTAATTATAGGGCTTTTAGGGCTGCCCTTTTTGGTGATACTCTACGATGACCCGGATCGTGCTTTTTCAGCCGATGCCGCGATTCGTAGATTACGCCAGGGAAAAAGTGCCATAGAAGAGTACTGCACTGAGTTCCGCCGGTGGTCTGTAGAGACTGGCTGGAACGACATGGCTCTTCGTAGCCAATTCCGGTTAGGGCTTTGCGAAGCTGTAAGGGACAGCCTAGTAAATTATCCTCTATCTGCTACCTTGTAGGATCTAATGACCTTAGCCATCCAAGTTGATAGAAGACTAAGGGAGAGAAGGGGTGAGAAGAGTACTTCTTCCCTCCCAGAGTATACTAGCATTAAGCCTTCTAACCCCTCAGTGCCTCTGCTTCTGGAGGAACCCATGCAATTGGGTACTATACCTCTAACTCCTGAAGAAAAGGCTCGTAGGCGGTCTCTGGGTCTTTGCATTTATTGTAGGGATAAGGGTCATTTTCTCAACCATTGTCCTAAGAGGCCGGGAAGACTTCAAAGCCTAAATGGAGATGGGGAGCTCCATTTGGGTCGAGAAGCTTCCTCTCCCCAAATGTCCTCTAGGATCATGGTACCAGTAAGGTTAGCCTGGCCCACAGGCTCTGTTTCTGCTTTTGTGGATTCTGGGGCTGCCGGGAATTTTTTGGATGCCGCCTTTGCAGCAAGGTGTAATATTCCTCTAACCCCCCTTAGTCCTCCCGTGAGGGTTCTGGCCGTTGACAAAAGCCCCTTGAAGTCAGGTTTGGTAACCCACAAGTCTGTGGGCTTGACCATGTGCGTTAACAACTCGCACTCAGAGCAGTTTTCCTTCCACATTATCGAGGGTTCAACATCATCTCCTCTCATTTTAGGGTTACCATGGTTACGGGTACATAACCCCCACATTGATTGGGTAACTGGGGAGGTTATTCAGTGGGGTCCAGGGTGTAGGGATTCCTGTTTGACTTCCACGCTAGTGCTGGCAGCTTCTTCCCTAGAGAAACACCCTCCTGCCAAAATCTCTCCTGTCAGTCTCCCTCCTGTCAAGCCTACTTCGAAGTTCATTTCTGGGGTACGTGGTTCCCCTCTGGCAGTTTCTTCCGCTCAAAGAAGAGCAGCCAATAAGCCCCAAGGGGAAGTACCCAAATATCTGGTTGGGGACTTGGTTTGGGTTTCCACAGGGAATATTAAGCCTTGTATTTGTGCTGTAAAGCCTCTATCTGTTCTGTGGTTAACCCTGCCTGGCTATTTCCTGACCCTTGCCTGAAACCGACTTTGATTCTTCTTAATCCTTGTTTGACTTTCTGGTTTGATTCCTGCCTGTTATTTGATTCTGATCCTGTCTCATCCCATCTGATTGATTACCCGGTTTTGACCCTTTGCCTGCCTGGCGTTCCTTGCTGTTTGCCTGCCTCGACCCAGCCTATCTGACCACGAATCTGCTTATCTCGCCTGTACCGTGACCTTTGGCCTTTAGTCTTTCTATACAGTTGGGCCCCTTGTCTGCTCAGAACCCCTCGTCTTGTACCCTTCGTTTTAAGACCTGGCGGCATCCGATTAGCCGAGGGCTCCTCCCAAGGTGAAAGGCAGCTGTTATAGGCAGAAGTACGAGCCTAGACCAGGGTGCTTGACATAGGTTCTGGGTTTAGGGTGCCGACCGTGACATGTAGAAGCTGTAAGAATCATCCTATGTGGCTTAATACAGATGTAAGGAAGTTAATAGGAAAGAAGAAAAAAGCATTTAAAAACTACAAATCTGTTGGGACAAAAGCTGCATTTAATGACTATAAACACTGTAATAAATGTTGTAAATCAGCAATCCGGAAGGCAAAAAAAGGAAATTAAGAATTAATTGCAGCGAAGGTGAAAATTAACCCTAAATGCTTTTTTAAATATATTAATAGTAAAAAGATGCAGGTTGAGAGTGTTGCTCCATTAAATAATGGTACCAGTATGGTTTGTAACCGATACAAAAAAGGCAAATGTGCTAAATCCGCTTTTTTCTTCAGTGTATACAATAGAGTCTGAGTTCCCAGGCTCACTTCATAGATGCACTGACTCAGATCAATCTAGTCAGTGGCTGACTCAGGATATGATTCATAAAGCTTTAATAAAAATTTATGTAAACAAGGCGCCAGGGCCTGATGGTATACACCCACAGGTTCTAAGAGAGCTTAGTTCAGTTTTAGACCATCCCCTATTTCTGATTTTCTCAGATTCACTTTCATCTGGTATGGTGCCTATGGATTGGAGGAAAGCTGATGCCATCCCCATATTTAAAAAGGGATTAAGATCTCAGCCTGGCAATTATGTGCCAGTAAATTTGATATCTGTGGTGGGCAAATTATTTGAAGGCTTGTTAAGGGATCACATTCAAAGTTTTGTCCTAGAAAATGACATTATGAGCAGCAATCAGCATGGCTTTATGAAGGATAGGTCATGCCAGACAAATTTGATTGTTTTTTATGATGAGGTAAGTAAAATGCTGGACAGTGGGGGGGCAGTAGATGTAATCTATTTGGATTTTGCCAAAGCGAATTATATCGTGCCCCACAAACGACTGCTTTCTAAATTAAGGTCTGTTGGTCTTAATGAAGTCATTTGCACATGGATAGGAAACTGGCTACAGGATCGGGTACAGAGGGTGGTTGTTAATGGTATGTTTTCTACTTGGAGTAGGGTTCTTAGTGGGGTCCCTCAGGGCTTGTTATTGGGTCCACTTTTATTTAAATTGTTCATTAATGACTTAGGGGAGGGTGTTGTAAGTAATGTTTCAGTGTTTGCAGATGACACAAAACTATCCAGCCCAATTAATTCCATCCAGGATGTGGCATCCTTGCAACAGGATCTTGACAAACTGGCAATCTGGCCAGCTAAGTGGCAAATGAGATTCAACATTGATAAATGTAAAGTCATGCACCTGGGATGTAAAAATATTCAAACAAATCCATTATGGAAAAGGAACTTGGAGTCCTTGTAGATGATAAACTTGGCTGTAGCAAGCAGTGCCAGTCAGCAGCATCAAGGGCCAATAAGGTCTTGAGCTGTATTAAAAGGGGCATAAGGTCACGGGAGGAGGGGGTCATTCTTCCACTTTATAGAGCACTTGTAAGGCCACATCTAGAATATGCCGTACAGCTTTGGTCTCCCTCACTCAAACAGGACATTATTGTATTAGAGAGGGTACAGAGAAGGGCAACTAAGCTGGTAAAAGGTATGGAAAATCTTAGCTATGAGGAAAGACTGGCCATATTGGGGATGTTCATGCTGGAGAAGAGGCGCTTAAGGGGGGATATGATAACTATGTATAAATATATAAGTGGATCATATAATAATCTCTCTAATGCTTTATTCTTAATTACTTTTTTCAGCCTAACTTACTATGATACTATGTAAGAGGTTTGGCGTAACAGCCTATAGTAGTTTGGCATAACTGGTCGGATTTCTGAGTGAACCAGTTTATGGTAAAGGGTATTGCTGACTATTCGATGTCAGCAGAGATCAGCAAACATACGCAGGTTTATGTTAGTAGAGAAACTGCAAAAGGAGAACTTGGTATATGTAATGTTCAGTTGGGTTTTGTAATGCTAATGGTGGTGGACGATTGAGGGCAGTGGGGATTGTCTTCAGCATCCATATGCCTTGGCATGACACTGGCCTATGCAGCTCCCTTTAAAAATAAAAACAACTAAATTAATAGGAATATAATATAAAATAACACAGAGCATATTCAACCCACTAAATGCTTTTTATATTTTGTATAACTGAATGTGGGGCTTCCAGTACTCCAGTGCTGTACCTTGCCATCCCTATGAGAAGCTGTTCAATGAAGTCTGCATTGGTTCATTGCATCACTTCGTGAGATGTCTACTTCTTAAAGGCCTACAGTGGTGTAACTAGGTATTACAGGGCCCCACAACAAATTATTTTTCAGGCCCCCAAAATGTCCAGAAATTGACCTGTTCTACCAACATTTATTTAAATTGTATATTAATTAGGGACTCATGGGGCCCCTATACCTTGTGGGCCCCCCTGCAGCCACAGGGCCTGCTTTCCTCTGTAGTTACACCCCAGCCTACCCGATCCCTTTTCCTGTGTGGAGTCTAATGTCTAATGTGACCTCCTAAGATGAAGCACCCAGTAGCGCGAAACGCGTCAGGGGGGAGTGGCTAACACAGGTAGGCAGACAGAGGGGTAACACTGCACTGTGGTTGTTGTAAAAAAGATGTGTTTGTAGTTTTATTTTTTGCTGTGATTGCACAAATAAATATTTTTCAGTATGAAGCTGTGCATTTTTGAAAGTGATTTGGAGTCTAATGTAGCAAGATTCCACGGCTGTTCCAGAACCTGTTCCTGTGCTACACTGATGATATGAGTTTGATACTGTATATGATGTATTATGTTAGAAATTTGATTTGTCAAATAGCAATGTATGCAAATACCTATATTGATGCTGCTAGTGCAGCTGCACAAAATAGGATGTATTTGTTGAGAAGACAAAATTAGTAAAGGAAATGTTAATAGAGATAAGGCTACATGTCAAATATAGCAGAGAGAAAAAAGTGTAAAATCTAAGACCTATGGCACACATTGCATCGCTGCCATTGTTAAAAAAAAATCTAGGGTTTTTGTCCCAAGCAATTACAAGGAAACCCCTGCATGTGTAAAGTAATCACAAGGAAAAACCTTTTTGAGCTAAAGAAGTTCTGCTGTTTTTAGTTGCTGAACTTTTTCTTATTTAAAAAAGCCAAGCTTTTCCTGCCAAAATCAGTGCAAGGCTCAAGCAATCCTTAGGGCCCAATTTAAGAATGCTTGGGCCTTTGGGTTCCAAAACAACAGAGAGTTTCTAAACTCTGAGGAAGCCAGGATATTTGAAGGAATAAATCATGCTAGAGTTTAGGAACTTTTGCATGATTTTGGGACCCAAATGCTAGAGTTTGTAGAATCATGCATTCCTAAATATGATCCCCAGTGTTATCTTTGAAAAGTCAAAAAATCTTTAAAAACTTTTAGATGTTAACTCATAGTTTTGCCATTTGGTTCATTTTAACATCTACAAATGTGTACTAATGTAGCACAAAGATGTTATTATATATATTGTATATATATTTCAATTGGTAGAGGGCACATAAAATTGTTGGTCCTTATTTTGGATTGTAGTTTTCCATTTTCCCTGATCACAAATTGGGGGGGGCATACAATTGTTTCAAAAATTACCACATTCTGTGAAATCTGCTTTATTTTACAATTGGTTGTGTGTGTACTTCAACTGCAGTATATAATGCAGCAGCAACAGGCATGGAAAATTATCCCAGTTCAGAATAATTTTTTCTTTATGCATTTCGTGTTGAGATATGATGTCGATAGGAAAGTAATCATAGCAAAAAAATCTTTGTACAATATTTATAAAATGTAATATATTCCCCTTTCATTTACTGTTTTCCTGAGCTCTGGGATTGTTCCTACTGCAATGACATGTTTGTTGTTACATGTGTTCAGTAGACTCCATGAACGAAGTAAACATTAAAGAATAGTTAATGGTAGAAGAAGGCACCTGTAGATTAATGGCACCTACTGTGAGGTTAGGCATTAAAGATGTCCAAGAATTTTATGTTGGTGTTCTTCTCATTCCTTACATGAGTATGAAAAGTGTAAGTTCTGCAGTCTGTTGTAAGAAGAATATCACTGCATTTGTTGGTCAACCAGAAAGAGCAATTTTGTAGCAAGATTTAATTCCTATACATAGGAATCCCAGTGGTGCTAATTATAGGCACCTATAACACAACTGGATAAATGTTTTGCTTTAGCATAAAAGCAATAGACCATAAATAATCTGAAACAAAAAACATACATGCAGCATATTTACTAAAGGGTGAAGCGGCTGTCGCTATTGAAAATTAGCCAGAAAACCTCATCTACAGGGACATCGCCAATTTATTAACAGGCATAGAGGACAAGTATCTAGAGAAAGAGACTATCGCTATCATGTTTTCGTGCACGATTGCCAGACGAACTTTCGGAAAGATCATTACTTTGCACACACTTTGCACATAAAGCGAGAATTTTACAGAACATGTCCTCTTTCACCAGTTTCCTTCCCCAGCTTAGACATGGTAAACTGATAAGGTACGTCCTCCTCAATCTTATGTCAGTGACATCATATCCTGTATGCAGAAAAGTGATAAATTGATTTTTTGAAAACACTGGCGTCTTTTCATGTTTTTTAAAGTGGGATTGTTTTTAAAAGTTGTCTACAATCTGTTTAAGGGTGAGCTCATGTTTAGGACATTAGAGGATCTCTTTTGTCTTTATTTTGCTTCCTTCCATAAGTGGCCACTTCATGCATTTGCACCAACATCTCTAATAAAGTCATATTTAAGACCTATATGAACCCGCCCTATTCAAATTGACCTAAACATAAGTGTACTAAAGACGTTGTGCTAGGCAGAAACTAACGTTAGAGAAAGTTTGATATGAAATGCTTGTGCTGACAAATTAATGCTAGGGAAACATTGCCAGCTTTTGCAACATCGCATTTCAGTGAATTAGTGTAATGGTAGTGAATTTGCACCTGGTAAAGTGGCGTGTGGCAAAGTCTTTACAGGTGAAAATTCTCCCTTTAGTGAATTTGCCCCATTATAGTGACTTTCAATTTGTTATATTTTATGTTTGTGAGGGAATTAATCCAGGGAGTGCAAGTAATACAATTGCATTTATTCACTACGGGGCAGATTTACTAAGGGTCGAATTCGAGGGTTAATTAACCCTCAAATTCGACCATCGAATTTGCATTGAATTATAACCCCTCAAATTCGTATTTCAAATTCCAGGGGTTTCAACGCAAATCGATTTGTGGAACGATTGAATTAAAAAAAATTGTTCGATCGATAAAATCGTTTGAATAAAACAATTCGAACGATTTTAACCATTCGATCAAATTTTTTTTATTTCATTAAAAAAACTTTGGAAAATTCTATGGGAGCTTCCCATAGGGTTAAATAGCAATTCGGTAGGTTTAATCTGCCGAATTGTTATATCGAATTTTTTTAAAAGGGACAGTACTTTGACTATCATTTTGCAAATTCGATGATTGAAGTATCCCAAAAAAAAAATCAAAATTCTAATTTTTTCAATTCGAATCCTTCACATGAATTTAGTAAAATCTGCCCCTACATGTGCAAGTACACAACTAAAGACTAGCCCATTCTAAAGATTAAATACAGAAAATACATAAGGTCACATCTAACCTGCATTTTAAAACAAATAAAACACTATTTACTTTAATATTTAAATATCACACTAAAACAGTACTCATTGCATCTGTGTCTTTTAAGAAAGACTTTAAAATGCAATAATCAGCATTTACATGGAAAGATCAGCAGTTACTGTATATAATAAACACATTTTTGTATTAGATGACCTTAACAGCCTATTTCATGAAATCTCTGAAAAAAGTATCTAACGTTTTGGCCACCCTTTTTAACTAACAGACTATCTTGCCATTTTAAAAGGTCACCAGGAGTGCATAGCTAAACCATATAGATGTAACATGTTTGAAGGATTTGCATTAACTAATGGAAGATTAAGAGATTAATTCTTTATATTCTATTTTCGGTATTCAAATCCTTTTTCAACTATCATTTTGGTAAGCACTATTAGGGGGTTATTTATTAAAGGTCAAGTTGTGTTTTTCATTAAAAAAATTTTTAGTTTTTCGAGGGTAGTTTCAGTAAAAATCAAATTTTTCAAGATTTATTATGCCCCAAAGCTGCAAAATGGCCAAATCAGAAAATACTCCAGCTAAACCCTGTCGAGGTCATATACAAATCAATGGTTGACCTTGAATCATTTGAAGGTGTTTTTAGCCTTCATGATTTTCGGGTTTTCTTTGGTGATTTGCCATGGAAAACTCAATCAATTTGAGGTATTCAAGGTTTTTTTTCCGACAGATAACAATCAATTCGAGTATTCATGTTTTTCCCCCTATTTGCATTTAATCAGTTTTTTTGCATTTGGGTTTTTTCATAAATGAGCAAATATTTGAATTGTGAGTTTATTTGAGGAAGGAAAAAAACTCACAAACTGAACCTTAACCCATTAGTGAAGAAATATGTAACCAGGGCTGCCATTAGATGGGGCCCTGTATGACAAAATTTTCTGGGCCCACCCCAGACCCCACACACTCCTGCACCACAGTAAAAAGGCCACACAAACATGGATACTAAAACATGAATGCTAAAAAAGTTAAAAAATAACAATTAGTGAACAGCCCCCCCCCCGAAAAGTTACAAAATCTTCATTGAGGGCCCCCTACAAGTTATAAAACCCATTGGTGATCAGGGTTCCCCTAAAAGGTAACCAAAAAAACATTGGTGGCACAGCTGGGCCCACCTTTAAACTTAAATTCTGCTGGGCCCCCCTGTGCCTCTATAAGTACAGTACATGGAATGTCAAGGAACAGTCTTCTCTCTCCCTCAGACGCACTCAATGCTTTTCAATGGGGCTATACTCACACAAGCGCATGTAGGCGCTGAACACAGGAAAAATGCAGCATGTTGCATCTGAACCTGCGTTCGGTGCCTACATGCGGTTGTGTGAGTACAGCCCCATTGAAAAGCATTAAGTGTGTCTATACCTGCACTCCCCTGTGGCTGAACGGAGCAAAACGGAACGCAGGGGAGCTCAGGTAAAAACGCTTGTGTGTAAGAGCCCTTAAGCAAACACAGCAGTTTTACCAGTGCAGGGCAACACAAAAATGTGTTGTTCCTTTAACAGACTTTACAATAAGGCTTTGACAGTAAATATCTTCCTTCTATTCAAACAGAATTTTTTGGTTCAGGATAGGAAGGTATTTAGACTCATGTATTATAAAGTTATCCAAAAATGTTATTTGACATTATAACAAAATAACCAAGGAAATCCCCCTGTCTGTATCAGGATGCTATTGTTCAAGTGGTTAACAAGAATTAACTAGAGTTAACAAGAATTATATGAATGCTCAGCACCTAATGACAAGTGATAAGCTGCCTCTGCTGTTTAGCATGCAAAGAATTTGGCCATGAAGTAATTTAGTGGTAGTTTAATCAGACACCTCAGGTATAGGATCCATTATCTGGAAAACCCATTATACAGAAAGCTCCAAATTACAGAAAGCGGTCTCCCATAAACTCCATTTTATTCTAATAACCAACTTTTTAAAAATTATTTCCTTTTTCTAAATAAAACATTGATCCCAACTAAGATATAATTAAACATTATTGGAAACAAAACCAGCCTATGTACATAATTCTCTAGGAGACTTAGGGGCAGATTTATCAAGGGTCGAATTTTGAGGGTTAAAACCCCTCGAATTTAGGTCGAGGTAAAATCCGATGAAATTGAATATCGAATTTGGAGGATTTTACCTCTATTCGATTTTTTTTACTAAATCATCCGATTTCTCGAAAAAATCTTACGAATCATACGATTTTATAGAGAAATCTAATGATTTCTATTCGATCAAGAAAACTTCAGAAAAAGCCAATGGGAGCTTCCCATAGGCAAGTATAGCAACTCGGTAGGTTTAATCTGGCAAACTAGGCAATCGAAAACATTTTTAAAGGGCAATTACTTCGACCATTGAATGGTCGTATGGTTTTCTTATTCGAATCGTACGTTTTATTCAAATCATTCGATTTGGTCGAATTAGCCCAAAAAAAAAAAATTCGAAAATCAAATGTTTTGCATTCAAATCCTTCACCAGAGCTTAGTAAATCTGCACCTTAAGTTATGAAGATCCAAATTATGGAAATACCCATTATCCAGAAAACTCCTGGACCTGAGCATTCTGAATAACAAGTCCCATACCTGTACTGAAACTTTAGAAGTAGTGAGGCATACCATGGAATGCTGCAATATAAATTGTATTTCTGTGCCTTTTTATCACACTATTATTAATAGAATCCAAAGTATCTGAGAACTCTGAACGCATTTAATTTGCAAAATAAAACATTATTGTTGTTTGTTTTTAGATAATAGAGCTTTTTAAAGGGAAAATAATGCCTATTTAGATAATCACTCCCATGAAGGCCATGCAGGCACAAAATATATTTTATCAAAGCACAGGTCTTGACTTATATCATTGCTTGCACCCATTTCCATCAGATCACTTGACTGTTACTGGAGAATGTACAGAAGAGCTCTTCAGGTTTGATACCAGACACGAGATACCACTATCAAAAAGAGCTGGTTAATTGTAAAAATTCTGTGTTTCAATTTGGGATGGTGTGGGCTTTTGCATGGTCTGTCATTCCTTTAACAAACATGTAAAATATAGATTTACCCAACACACAGGCATGGCTCTGTGAATGCCTAACCCCAGCAGGTGAAGACTTGTTATATAAATAATCCTACATCTGATTGCTTTATCCACGGAAAGTAATCTAATTATAACCGGATTATCCCAAGGCATAAATTGCCTTTGAAGTATCCTTTCATTTTCTGAAAGTGCTAGTGGCTTTCTAGGAAGAGAGAGCAGCGTTTGTCCTGAAGTTGCATTAGTGTTTTTTAATTTCGATATGATAATATAAATAAATTCGACAGGTGGTTCCACATTCAATGGCTGAATAACAAACCAAATCCGAACTCTCATATGTAAATTAGGGGTGGAAGGAGAAATTTTTTTTTACTTCCTTGTTTTGTGACCAAAAGTCACACGTGATTTCCCACCCCTAATTTACATATGCAAATTATGATTCGGTTCAGCCAGCAGAAGGATTCATCCAATTCCGATTCCTGCTGAAAAAGGCAGAATCCTGGATTTGGGTTCATCTCTACAAATAACAGAACACTCTAGTATTTAACATTGTGAGATATCATTTTGTAATTTAATGTAGAAGGTTTTCTACCCTGTAAAACAACTAACCTAAAAAACATAACAAACAAGCAAAAGTTGTGCTCACCACTCATTTTTAAACACATTAAGCAGGGGTGCAATGAGGCTGTGACCACAAAATACATATAGACAAATACCAGAGGTCCTCTGCACTCAATCCATTATCAATATATTAAGGACATTTAAACATTTTGCCTTAAGCTACTAAATATGCCTTACCCTTAAGGCTGGGGACAGACAGGGAGATTCTGTCGCCTGCTATTAAACGCCAGGCGACACAATCTCCCCGAATCTCCCTGTCTGTCCCCAGCCTTAAACAAAACAGGGATTGTTTGTCCATATATTCCAATATATTTAAGATGGCCAACTAAGTCATCCCATTCTTCTGAAAAACATTACCAATATATACAAACTCCAAGTGGGAGGATAGAAAAAAGAAAGAACCAAACTTAAAAAAAGTGCACACATAAAAATCACTACATTATAACAGTATTTGTGTTGTATTTTTGCACCTAGTACTGCACCCAGTAATAAATGGGTCTCATAATAATGTATACTAATATATGTAATCCTATATAATAAAGTTGAAGTGTCTCTGCGTCCAGTCCCTGTGTCCGTGGAATTCACTACTACTATGTGCCGACAGACCGAATTTACCAGTTTTGGCCACTAGAGGTTGCCAATAACTAGCTAA
>CM044439.1:107374975-107406003 GCA_024363595.1 Xenopus borealis
TATAAATGTTTGACTACATATGTTCTATCGCCCGTTAATTTAACGGGCTTAATGTCTAGTGTAATATAATACCCTATATATATGGTAGGCTTTCTGCAGGGAAAGAACAATAATAAAACAAGTTAAACATAATTATGAACATCCTCTTCGTAAGTACAAATAAAAGTTTTCATGAAGTATAATTTTTACTAACCAAGCCAGTAAAATAGGCAAGAACCAACTACACTAATTATGCCTATTTCGCTAAGTACAAGAAAATAATTTAATATGCAGTGAAATTTTAAACTACAGTGCTCACACTGTATATTATTAAAATAGAGAAAGTCCAAAGAAAAGTGACTAAGCTGGTAAAGGGTATGTCAGTTTCTGCCCAAGTTTGGGATATTTGCACCAGAGAAAAGGTGCAACTCTCTGATGCTTCACTAACAAGGGCATACATTGAGATAGAATTCGCAAACTGCAGATGGATGTTTTTTCATCTTTATTTGGATCAACTAGCAGGAAAGTTTTATTTAAGAAAAAAAAGCTTAAACTCGATGGACATATGTTTTTTCAACATAATAAAGTAAATAACTATATAAAGACCTTTTTATCATTGTAGCAACTGAAAACTCTTAACATTCTGTGGGGTTTACATCCAAACTTATGACCTTATCTATTGCATACCTCCCAACATTTGAAAAATAGAAAATGGGCTTAAAAGATCTGTCACGGGTAGCGCAGCAAAATGTTGTTACCATGCCCATTTTATGGGCACACCCCCAAACTACCACATCCATTTTACAAAATTTGACAGGAAAGTTTCAACACATTTCTGGGGCTTTGCTAATGAAGGTGACTTGCCCTTTAAGTTGTAAGTCTCAGTTTTACCAAGAGACTTATGTTAAATAGTTACATTTGTATCTAAGTGGAGGTGCAGCATGTTCTGGGCTCTACGCCAAAAACCTCTTATTTACATTTCAGAAACTTTGTATTCAGCAGTGTAAAGAAAATCTCAACCAGCACCTGACCCAAACCCACGCCTGTGGCTTCCCTCCTGCTTTTATAAAGACATGCAAACCCACTGAGTGCATCACATAACGGGCAAGGCGGACAGGTGCAAGCCTATAAAACTGGAAGTGAGCAGTCTAAATTCGCGGATGGTAACTGCAGGCAGAAGGGCTCAACCAAAACCTGCCTGCGACCCACAAACGACACAGTAAGGTTGGCCCGCACGCGCCCAACCCACGGTTAAACTCGCAGGTCCCTCTTCACCCTCACATCACAACTGTTCAGTGCAGGAGATCAAAGAAAAACTAGGGATATTTAAGTAAGAAACTGGGACCACTGTCTGAGCTGTCAAAATAGGAACTGTCCACCAAAAAAGGGGACATTTGGGAGGTATGTATTATAAAGTGGGTTATTTAAATGGATCATTGAACTTACTAGAATGCATTTTCATTGACATTTACATTGAGGGCAACTGCTATCTGGTCAACAGAATTCAACACACAACTGGCATAAGGTATATAGTTCTGTGCTTAAGGATCTTGTTTTTAGCAACTGCCTTAGGAAAGCTTGAGGTATAAGGCTACTGAAACACCTGGCATCACATGCACTTCTGTAAGCACCTTGTAAATATTGTGGAAGTAATTATCCAAGGGGATACCTGCATCCTGCCACTTAATATATCTGGTGGTCCAAGTTGCCAGCATATATGTGCCTGACTCTTGAATTGTAAACACAATCACATATTAAAGTGGACCTGTCACCCAGACACAAAAATCTGTATCATAAAAGTCCTTTTCAAATTAAAAATGAAATCCAAGTTCTATTTTTTATTAAAGCATTCAAAGCTGTTGTAAGCTCATTTACAAATATCAGCTGTCAATCAAACATGGTCTGCCCCCTCCTCTATGCCCGTGACATAGAGGCGGGGCAGACAATTACTTTCACTTTCCATTCAGCACTTCCTAGATGCCACTGCTCCCCACACTTTCCCCATTCTCTACACTGTTTAATTGTGTAGCCAGGGCATGGGGATGGACATTGGTTCCCCCATTCTGGTGCACAAACAAGAGTTTGAGATGATGCAAGGCTTACCTTAATAACAGTGTCCACAAAATGGCTCCTGCCTGCTTGTTATAATTTTGAATTCCCAGACTGAAGGAAACAAGAATCAAATAATTTATATAGTGTAAATAAAGTTAAATTTGCTTGACTAATGTGATAAAATAGTATTTTGAATATTTCTTTTGGGTGACGGGTCCACTTTAAGAAAAATGGTGCATTGTATGCAAATAAATATGGTCGTTTGAGTTATTTGCACATTTCATCTCTGTAAAAAACTCTACAGCCTTTTTATTGAATAATGAAGCTCTGAGCATAATGTCCTGTTCTGTATGACCACACTGTTACAAGTTGGCTGCCTGGGGTCTTTGGTGCCTCTCCATTCTGATCTCCCAGCATCCTCTGTGCCTCCTAGAAAAATTAGGCTTCTACCCAGTCAAACACACTGTATAATGATATCTCAGTCATCCAGGGATACTAGCAGCAAGGGCAGGACCAGCACCGAGTGTGGACAGGTGAGAGTCCTGTTAGGGGCCTGTAGCATTTTGGAGCTGGGAAAACTATGGTGGCCTTTTTGTTGTCTACTTAAAAGTGGAGCTTGCACTTGGGTGGGGTTTTAGGCAGATTGTGGCTGTTATTGGACATGACCATGGTGGATCTGGTGTGGTGATATGTTGACTAAGCTAGCAGGGCCCACTACCAACTGGCTAATAACCAAGGACCCCTTACACTTCTGCATAGTTACGCTGAACACCAATGCCTTGGTCCATACTGCTCTGATGAAAAGTGAACCTACAGATAATTGGAAACCCAGGGTAAAAACCACCTTGGATGTTGTGGCAATTCCAGGGTTCCCACAGCAAATTGCATAAATAGCCATTAGAGACATACTCAAATCACACTCTTAAAGGAGAACTAAAGCTTAACGAAACAAGTAGCTAGAAATGTTGTACATTATGTTTTGTGCTTCTGTACCAGCCCAAGGCAACCACAGTCATTTAGCAGTAAAAATCTGTGTCTCCAAAGATGCTCCTGTAGCTCCCCATCTTCTTTTCTGCTGATTCACTGATTCACATGCTCTGTGCTGCTGTCACTTACTGAGCTTAGGGACCCACTCACAATGTACAGTACACATAGAATAGAAATGTCACGATATAAGGCTGATTAGTAATTAATACAGATAATGACTACATGGCAGCATGGAAATCAGTGCAACTAGCATCAGAATTTATTATCAGCCTGTAGCATCATCTTATATTACAGACAACCCTCATTTTCCGCTGCATAATTAGTGACGACACCTAAGCGTAGCTTCTCAACAGCTGGCTCATTGCTGCTATTGACAATCTGAAACTTTAGGCAGGTGCAATAAGTTAATTATATTAAAGGGCACCAATCATAACTAAAATCATTTACTAAGTAAATACGCTATGTGAAAGTTCAAGAAATCCGATTTTTAAAACAGTTAGAATTGTTTGTATAATGTAAATCATCAGCTCACTATACCTTCTGCAAAATCTCCCCTATCTCCACTGCAGTTCTAGCTGAGGCAGGCATCTTGGATTTCACTGGCTCCTCCTACCTATATCTTCACAGCCAACTGTAGCTCTGAAATCTTGCACATGCTCAGATGAAATTTCTTGCTTGCCTAATAAACTTTCTAAAATATTTTGAAATCTGCCAAACTTCTGTGTTAGTGCTGCCACCTTGTGGAAGTTGGTGTGTGCACTTCTCTTGATACATCCAGAGCAGTGATCCCCAACCAGTAGCTCGTGAGCAACATGTTGCTCTCCAACCCCTTGGATGTTGCTCTCAGTGTCCTCAAGGCAGGTGCTTATTTTTGAATTCCAGGCTTGGAAGCAAGTTTTAATTGCATAAAAACTAAGAATAGTGCCAAGCAGAGCCTCCTGTAGGTTGCCAGTATACATAGATGATACCAAATAACTAATTACAGCCCTTATTTGGCACCCCAAGGGATTTTTTTCATGCTTGTGTTGCTCCCCGAACTCTATTTATATTTGAATGTGGCTCACTGGTAAAAAAGGTTGGGGACCCCTGATCTAGAGTTTACTAAAGTTAGGCATTCTGGGTAGAATACTCAGGGCAGTGCTATAATCTGAGCATGCTCATGAACTCATTTGCATGTTGTAGTCACAGTAAGGACTCGCTCAGTGAGAGAACATTTGACAAAGTAGGGGATTTTTAAAAACTGCTGTTTGTTTTTTTTTTTTTTTAAACTGTATATGTAGTTTGATTAAACATGTTAGGTTGTACTGGTCAGGTTGTTAATATGTGTTTGATTTTGGCTGTTATTGGTGCCCTTTAATTATGGAATTTTTAGCCACATTCATGTTTAGGGTTAGTTCTTTAAAATAGGATCTGAAATGTACATCCATTTAACAAAAATTCACACAATGTTTGGATGCACACAATTGTGGTGTTGCGATTGGCTGTATGGCTGCAATTGTCCAGAGAAAAAATTGTCCCAGCAAACTCCATGCTGCTTTTTATCTTTGAAGCTGGGCTGAAAGGGTTTCTAATGGATGGTGTTGTAATCAGCAAAAATAGTACCAAATGTTATTTTTAGCACATGGCATGCTATCATTCGTTTCTGGGAATACATAATCAGTCTCCTGAAATGTTCTTCGTGAAAGTGATTTTTCGGAAAGAATCTAATGCATCTACATTAGGCATTCCCATAATTCAGTTGAACAGCAGGCTGTCCAAGAAAGGAAAAACTTTGTTCTGAACCTAGTGCAAACTGGAACCTGATGTACCACAAAATACATGAATGGCTCAGTCACAGACATGGAATAACATACCATAGACTGAACATCAAGCTGCAAAATATGCTAACGTAGTCAAGTACCTTCATTTAAAGTAATAAATAGTATTTCTATTTTCCCTTGATGAATACTGGTCTTTTTGGCAGAACTTGAGCAAGAAAATGATCTGAAACAAAGTTGCTGGCTGTAAGAAAACTTGCAGCCTGTTTTTACATGAAGCAATTTTGTCCTCAAATTATTTTATAGCAACCTGACAGCACAGTTACCTATGTCACTTAAAGAAATAATTCACCTTAAAATTGACAAATATGGTGTAGACTGAAAAATAAGAAAATGTTTAACTTTTTTTATTTTTGAATTTCAAGAACCTGACAGCATTTTCATCCAGAGGCTGGAGAAAGCAAGGATATGAAGGATAGTTCAAGAATAGTTCAATAACTAAAAACAAATTAGAAAGACCAACTAAAACGTGACTTAGAATATGTCTGTTTACATGTAAAATATATGTAAAGTGAATATGAAGTCAAACCTCTAGTCTATAGTTACACCACTGGGTCCAGAGAACATTGTTCTAGAAGTCTTACGGGCAAAGTCACGAAGCAGCGAAAATGCGCTAGCGACGGCTTCACCACAATTCGGTCTGACCTGGCGAAGTAAAGTCTATCGCAAGAGGTATTGTTCAGTAAAATGGTCATCTTAGTGAATTAGCGTAGTTACGTCCCTTCGTCAGTGCGCAACTTCGCCTGGCATAAGGGTGTGAAGTTGCACTAGTCCATCTACTTCGCTAGCAAATTTTCGACAGGGACAGTTAGTAAATTGGCGAAGTTGCGAAATTACGTCATGCTGGCGAATTAGAGCTAGCGTTGGACGCTTCGCTCTTTAGTGAATTTGCCCCTTAGTGTTTGTCTAGGTGTTCATGACAAAACCTGATGTTCTTTTTGGGACACCTCCCTTGAAGTACCTATTTTTACAGACTCTTTCTAAAAACAGACTCATGCATTTTGACACCAATCATGCCAAGAGTTACTTGAACGTTTGTAATAAAATTCTGGGGTTCATAGAAACATCTTTCAGCATTTTGCATTCTGTTCTCAGACTAAACTTGCTGGGATGGCCTGGCCTAAGAAAGTTGGCAGTTGGTTGGAATCTTCTACACTTGCAGATGATCTTCCAGACTGTGGAATAATTGTTTTTCAATTGTTTGAAAATCTTGTATACCCTTACAGGACTCAAAGGAATCTATAACCATGGTGAGAGATAGGGGGCTTACAAAATCTACTGTACAGATGATTTATAACTATTGTGCATTGTAGAAACACCACAAACCATAATGTCTGTTTCATAATAACTGACTACAGTCTCTATGCCAGCAAAGTACAGGACTTACAGGACAAGCTTCACAAACATGCCTAAATTCTAAGAAAAAAAAAGACTTTAAAAAGCCCTTACCTAGATCAAGCAACCTGCAAATTACACAGCAGTCTTGGAACCATATAAATATAATTATCTGAAAACCTTTCCATGAAATCCTTAAAGTCTAACCCTCTTTGCTTGTATATATATATATATATATTTATTTATTTATTTCGCCAGCGCTACGCAAATTCACTAAAGTACGAAGTTACGCTCAGGTCGGCGAACGGTAGCGTAGTTGCACTAGTGTTACTTCGCCAGGCAAAGCACAGTTACGCTAGCCATGCCTAATTTGCATACGGCGGGAACTTTAACGTATAATAGAAGTATATGTTACAGCCACTACAAAAGCCCAGGAAACCTTTAATAAATTAAATAAAGTTGTCCTATTGCCCTACATGTGCCCCCTGTATAGTTGTGTTGACATATGTTAGGAAATGTAGGGGGAAGGAGGGTAAGCCCCCCCCCCCAAAAAAAATCGATCTTTTTCAGACTATCACCCTACAATAGTAAAATCTGTCACTCAAGTATTCATTTTGGGGGTATTGTTTTACTTTAACATAACAATTTCAACTAGAAAAAAAAAAAGGTCAATGGGCTTCCTCACATGAACTGCCTAATGAAGGCCCTTCCACAACATTACTATAGGATTTAGGTCAAGAGCTTAAAGGAGAACTAAGCCCTTATTAATAAAAAAAAAAACCCTACCCCCTTCCCTACATAGAGTCCCCCCCCAGCCTAGGTGTAAACTTTGGTAATTGCCCCTAAGTTTTTATTTATCTCTGTTTGCAGATTCAGTGCAGCTGAGCTGCCAAAAAATTTACTTTCTTCCACTTTAAAGACTCTTTAGCGGAAATACTTGCGTGTTTATAGTAATTGTCTTGCTGCATGACTCACTTCTCTTAATGGATGGATTGCAGTGGGGAAAGGTGGAAATTAGGGAAGTCAGATAAAGACAAGTTGCAGTAGTCTGGTAACAGGTTAGAGAGCCACAAAGAAGGACATTGTAGTCTGGCTATGACATCTTTTCACTCCACCATTTATAATTACATTTTTGGCTATCTAAAAATAATGGAAATATTTTTTAATTTTGCATAGTTTATTTGTCCAGTTTTATTTTTACACTGAACTGTTCCTTTAAGGGGAACTTATGATGAGGTGTTGTTAACATAACAGAACATTATCATCTGTTACAATTTATGTAGTGATGCCTTACTGTTCTGTACTTGGTCTTTTTTATTTTCCCTATACACTGACTATGTGAGATCTCATCCACTTATTTGACTTGAAATATGGTGATGATATTTAAATAATATTTATTAGTCCCTTCATTAAAGTCAGCAAACTCCTAGATACATTACCGAATCCGGTATTTATTTTGGGATTGGGCTGAATGCAAAAGCCTGGCCAAACCGATGTGAACTTTGGTTGCCATCTGACCAGCTTTTGACCAGCCCAGCCGGTAAATAACCAGCTAGGTTCTGCACCAGTATTACAAATATACCGACAATGTAGTTGCCGGTTAAAACTATACATTTTTCCCCTTCCTTACCTCTTTTGCTGCCAGACTTGTCTTTTAGCTGCAGATCTGCCTTTCCTCTGCCTGGAATGTCAATTTCCCAGCCCACTTTCTGGCCTTACCACCCTCTCTTGTCCAAACCACTTTTTCCCTCACACAAAAGACATCACGGCCCGACCCCCAACCCAAAAGCTGGTTTTGAGGTGAAATAAAGGTGGCAACCCAAATCCGAACCATACAAAATGAGAAAAAATGCCATGCACATGTCAATTTGTACACATCTTCAGCACACGCATTGCTGATTTCTACCCACAGCGAGGGTTTGGATTCCGTTTGGCATTCAGCTGGATCCAACATAAAGGATTTTTTTTTTTTTCAGGCCAGAAAGTCGGCCGGATCTCGATTGGGCAGGTTAAAAAACCCCATTGGATCACAGCCGCATCTGAATGTATGCGGTGCTGCGATCCACCTAGGGTTGCCACCTTTTGCTGTGGCTGAACCCAGAAAGGGGGCGGACCCGTGACGTCGGTGGGCGGGCCCGTGACATCATGGGCGGAGCTATGACGACGCGATCGCCGATTGGCCGATCGCTGCGTCAATCAAGCTAATCCCGCCCAGTTTTCCTTATTTGGAAAACCGGGCAGGAAGTATTGACCCCGGCAGCCTGGGCTGTCCGGGTCAAAAACGGACAGGTGGCAACCCTAGATCCACCGCCCGTTTCGGGTAATCATAAATAGAAAATTGCCATTTTAAAAAATAAAGACAGCCTCCTGGGATCGTACGATTCAACGGTGCACACAAACAAACTATAAAGTTAGGTCACATGAGCCAATTAACAGACAGAGTTATGGCTTTTGCTTCCACACCTCTTCCTGTTACAATTATAGTATTTCTGGTCAAGTGATCTCTGAGGCAACACACAGACCATCACGAAATGGTGGTTCAAGACAAGAGACGTAAAACGACAATATTTACTTAAAAGGGGAATTCAACCCCCCCCCCATTGCTAACTAACCCCTTCCTCCAGGGCTATTGCCCCTAAGTTGCTACTTAGCCCTCTGTGTAGGTCCCCTCCAGCGAAGTTCACAGGGGCGCTCTTCTCTACCAATGGCTTCTTCCTGGATCCGGCTCTGTCGGCAGCACATTCACAGTAGAACGCTGGTACTACTGCGCATGCACACACAGTTCAATCGACCACCAGATCCAGGAAGGAGTAGTTGGAAGAGAAAATGGCCCATGTGAACTTTGCTGGAAGGAACCTACACAGAGGGGTAAGTAGCGAATAGGAAGGAGGGGTTAGCAGGGATTTAATTCCCCTTTCGATATATATATATATTGCAGTATGGGGAGATTCTTTAATATGCAGTGATATAAACTGTTTAAAGCTATAGAGAGTGGTGCCTATAAAGGATGATGCACAGCAGGTTAGGAATCTACAATTAGCTCTACAAAATACGAAAACTCAAAATGACGTTACACCCGGCCTTTACGCACATGTTCTGTCACCGTCACACAGCGCATTCAAGGGGAACTACAGTAACACAGCCACACACGAAAACTATCAACAGATTAAACAGAGACAAGAAGAAAATTGCAATTTCTTTTGTCACACCCAGGCCAAATATGGCCGCCCTGTCAGTGCCCGCGCAGCGCGTCCCCAGCTAAAAAGAACGTTCCAGAGCGTGTTACCGCAGCGCAAGAACAAAGGCGTTTTGCCTTCACTTCGGCCCCACCCATTTCTGTCTGCGGGGCGGGACCTCGAACTTTGACAGCGCAACTCCTTATGGGAAATTGAGTTTTCTACCTCACGTCTAAAAAGATAGTGGCGCGTATATTGAACTACAAATCCCGACATGACCTGAGCTTTGGGGTTTGTGCGCAGGCTTTCTCTGGCTCTTCCCTAACAACCCCCTCAGCCCGGCAGCTTGTTTTCCCTGAGTTGAAGAGCTGCAGTGGAAGAGACAGCAGCGAAGCTCATCTAGTCTGACTGTTGGAAGCCAAGAGTCATAATTAAATCAGGTAACGGTGAGGAGCTCCTGCCCCATAGGCTTCATCTGCTCTTTATGTATGACAGCACCGTAACAGCGTAGTGAGGGGGAATATTAAGATGTTACAAACCTGAATATCAGTCACATAATCCGGGGTCGCGGCTACTGAATGGTCTGTCAGGGACCTGGGCTTGGCAGCGAGTTACACATACTCGCAATCTCTCCGAGCCGTGTCGCTGACATTCCGGATAGCGGATTTATTCGGGGCCAGGGCGCTTAGAACGATCTGCGGTGCGTGAAGGAGCGAGTTCGGCTCCTGTCAGAGGAGATGTCATTTGAGAGCGAGGCCCTTCAAGGCTTTTTTTAATCTATGCTATACACCAGAACTGCTCGGCCGAGGCGTTCCCTACATTCTCATTCGGTTTTTATTACTGCCTTTCGCCTTAGCGTTAGTGACGTGTCTGTGTCAGGGAGCAGAGACATTTATCTAATGAAATGTACTGCTTGAATATAAAAGCCACCCTATTCAGGGCTTGTTTACACGTTGAAGTTCAAGTGAACTGTTATTACAGAACAGGAAGCTGCCTGAATGTTATGCGGCTTCTCCTTGTTTGTTCTGTTTTTACTTCCGGCTTCTGAGCGGCAGAGGGCGCTCTGAATGTAGGAGTTGACTTTATGCGGCTCCTGTTAGGAAATGATGCTGATGTCTAGTTCTTAACCGCATAGGAGCCAGAGCTCGTAATCTCCCGGATGCAGGAACTGAAGGCCAAGGTGTCTGGATTGAGAAAGGGTTGGGGGAAAGGTCAGGACATCATCCAGAAACCGGTTTGACAAGAGCTATAGGAAGGACAACTGAAGAAAACAAAACAAAACATCTGAATGGAGAGGACCTTAAACTTACCATCTAAGTCTAAGAAAAATACAGATGCCATTTATTCGTACTGAAAGGACAGACACTGGAATCTCTAGATCCTCTGTTGCCACGGTAGTGCCAATAGTGGCTAGGGATTCCAATTTTATTAATTGGGGGGAAAAAAGAAATATATAGCAACGCCGGTATTTTTTTCCAGAAAACATGGCAACCCATTTAATTTTATATTTAACCACTTACCATACCCAGGCATAGAAACGGTACATTAACGTTAAAATTTTGTTAGGAAAATAATGTTTACACTGGAGACTATTGCAAAGACCAGGTTATGGTTTTGGGTTTTTCTCAGATTTTGGTAAATGTTGGTCTGTTGTCCTGGAGTAAGCATTCTCACTGACACTAGTGATAACAGACGACAAAATACTTTTTCTGAATAAAATCATTACTATGGGAAACACCAGAAAGAGGGGAAACACTGTACTAAACTATACCTTATCATGGGAAAATTGTAGACCCCTGCTCCTGGGCAAAATAAGTACCTGGGGCTGCATATGGGGGCAAGACATCTAAAACATGTTCTGTGGTTAGCTACTTCATTACTTAGATAATTTATAAAACATACATTAACACATGTCCGCATGTTAAGCAATTTGATATCACAATGAGATGTAGAAGCCATATATTAAAGAACTAGCCCTTAAAAATGAATGCCTTGAAATGCCATATTTTATATACTGAGCTTATTGATCCAGCCTAAAGATTCAGCACCTCTATAGTAGTAATGATTCAGACCTTCAAAGTTGTCACTGGAGTTTCACATCTTTAATTTTGTCAGGGGTATCTGCAACACACACATGCTCAGTGTGCTCTGGGAAACTGTTGAGAAGCTAAGCTTAAGGGTTGTCACAAATCATCAAACAGAAAATTAGGTCTTCCTGTAATATAAGCTGATATTACAGGGCCGATTATTTAATTCTGATGCTAATTGTTCTGGTTTCTGAGCGGCCATGTACCAAAAATCTGAATTATTTACTAATCAGCCTTATACTGTATGAGTATGTATATGTATATGTATATATATATATATATATATATATATATGTACACATTAAATATATTGTGCATCGGTCCCTAAGCTCAGTAAGTGACAGCAGCACAGAGCATGTGCAGTGAATCAGCAGAAAAGAACATGGGGAATTACTGGGGCATCTTTGGCGACGTAGATCTGTACTGCTAAATGGCTGGCATAGATGCCCAAAAACATAATGCAAACTGTTTTACTTCTTTGGTTAAGTTCTCCTTTAAGTTACTGCTACCAAACAAAAAAAATTTACTAACTTTACCACACATGATAGTGATATTGCTCCCATAAAGGATTTTCTATCTCCTTATTTAAAATAACCCAACATAGAAATAAAATATTGAATTGAGGATGTACACAAGCCAAATAAGATTGGTTTCTGGTTGTGTCTACAGGTATACAATAAAATGTCTCAAATAGGCGAGAGGGCTGCTGATCGCTAATCTGCTAATCAGGCTGATCTCTTTAATAAATTGACTTGAATGTCGCATAATTTAACTGCATCCTTGTGTATAGTATGCAAGGTTGTGTGTATTGTACACACGGTAGCTTTTTTTTTTAAGTGCCGTTGAAATTCGTCCAAACAATACTTTTGTTAACCTGCACTTGGCAGTGATGCTATTTACAGCATAAGGGTTAGCTGTAGCCATGGTGAGTCTACAAACAACTGAACCTTAAGCATCAAGAGTGAAAGAATATTTACTTCATCCAATAATTTGTTTATGGTGATAGCCTCCTGGTTCTGTTGAGTTTAAAATCTTGTGACCGTTAAGACGGTTAGACATTATATAATACACAAAAGCCATGAACATCTTGTAGATTGTGACCTTATAAACAGTGACTAGCGATGTCATCGGTTATAAACAGAGGGTATTAGTCATTTTTGTCACATGACTTGGTTATAAACAGAGGGTAGTAATGTCATTTTTGTACCCCTTGTTGGAAATATTAGGATATTAGAAGTAACCTCGGAGTTCCATGATCTGTATAAAAGCACTCCGCCTTCTGCCTGTGCTTTTATATGGCCATGGAACCCCCTGTGACTTATAATTGTCTGATATTTTACAATAGGGGGTACTTTATTCACTATATAATTTCTGCTCATGGTTATCCACTCCCTGACAATTTTTAAAGGAAAATAAACAGCCCCCGCCGCCACAGCCAAAAGCCCCCATTGGCCTCCTCCCTTCCTCTCCCCCATACAGTTCCACATCAGAACAAGTGTCCCCTGTAGCAACACCTACCCGCACATGCAGATCTGCGGAGCACAGGGGAACCATGGTCGCCAGCCTTGGCATCTTCACTGAAGTGAGCGACTGCACTTTTTGGTCCATGCATAGTTGGATCCTCAAAGCTCCATAAATTACTGAAATAAAAAATAGAATCCAGAAGATGCTGAAACTTGCAAACTTGGTGCCCCATTGCACTACTCTGCATATACAGGTCAGTGTTGCCAGAGGGGACAACCATTTCGGTACAACATAGTGCAGGGATGAGGTAGAATGGGGGCCTCCAGCTTTAGGGGGGTTTAGTTCTTTTTTAAAAAGTTAGGCTGTACTGCAATAGTCAACTGGCATCATGGTATAATACCTAACCACACCATTATAGGTGTGGTTCACCTTAAGTATGTTGTAGAATGTCCAGTTCTAAGCATCTTTTCATTTGGTCTGCATTATTTATTTTCTGTAGTTTGTAAATTATTTCCCCTCTTCTTCTGACTCTTTCCAGCTTTCATAAGGGGGTTACTGATCCCATCTAAAAAATAAATGCTCTGTAAGGCTATACATTTATTGTTATGACCACTTATTCATCTTTCTGGTCAGGCCTCTCCTACTCATATTCTAGTCTCTTATTCAAATCAATGCATAGTTGCTAGGGAAATTTGGACCCTAGAAACCAGATTGCAGAAATTGCAAACTGGAGAGCTGCTGAATAAAAGGCTAAATAACTAAAAAAACACAAATAGCAAATTAAAACTTGCAATTTGTCCTAGAATATCACTTTCTTCATCATAGTAAAGTTAAATTAAAGGTGAAAGACTCCTTGAATATAATCATCAATTTTATAAATTTCCTTGTGCTCTATAGTGATGACTAACGTGCTTTAGTGCCTCAAGTGTGACTGATGAACCTGCTTGGAGCTTCCATTAACACTTTAAATAAATCTTCTAAAAATGATCTACTATATTGATGTCATAGGAGAATCTCCCAGCAATCAGAGCACTGATTGGGTAGATGCTTTTAAAACTGGAAACCCAGAGCATTTGTTAAGGTTAGTCCACACCAGGCGATTCTGGGAGATTTGTTGCCTCCGACTAATCGCCTCTTCTTTTTGGCGACTAATCTCCCTGAATTGCTTACCCCTGTCTTGTGCTGGCTGAAATGAAAAGTTGCCTGTGGTAATTCACACGCGGCGGTGTGCTTTCCGAAATTAGCCAAAGTTGCCTTCGGGCGATTTCGGAAAGTGAACTGCCACGTGTCAATTGCCACAGGCGACTTTTCATTTTAGCCAGCACGAGACAGGGGTAAGCGATTCAGGGAGATTAGTCGCCCAAAAGAAGAGGCGATTAGTCGGAGGCGACTAATCTCCCAGAATGGCCTGGTATGAACTAACCCTTAGAGGTTATGCTACTTAACTGTAGGCAGATGACAATATTTGAGAAAAACAGAGACACATGGAAATTATTAAAGAGTGAGGTAAAACAGGAGAGAAAGAAAACAAGAGACCGGAATGATTGGGCACAGCAGTCAGTCATGTATTTAAATCAGATGCAATGAACACTGCCTGCTGCTTTATAGACTCCCAGCACTTCTGTAGCTTATGTGCTATGGAGAGAGGATCTTTTGAAATCTGAAATTAAATATATAAATATGATTTTAAAAAGAGCACCTATTATTTTGAATCCTGTCGAGTGTGATACATATATCACACACTGTATCCAGAGCTCAGAAATTTGTGAATGCCATTTTAAAGGGGTTGTTCACCTTTCAATTAAATTTTAGTATGAATTTGCAATTGGTTTTAATTTTTTATTGTTTGTGTCTTTGAGCAATTTAGCTTATCCAGCAGCTCTCCAGTTTGCAAATCGGCAAACTGCTTGCTAGGGTTCTGATGACCTTAGCAACCATGCATTGATTTTAAAAAGAGACTAGAATATGAATAGGTGAGGGTCTGAATGAAAAGGCTAGTAATGAAAAGTAGCAATAACAAATTTTTAGCCTTACAGAACATTTTTGTATGACATTGTTCGTTTAAGTTCGTCTGGTACACACAGTTGTGTAATGATTTTCTTTTTTGTGTAACAGTATATTTTACTTGATGGTAACTAAGCTGCATGAGTACATATTGGTTGCAGCACAATCCTTTTGGGTTTTACGTTTTAAATGTTTGCTTTTTGTAGCTTTAATGAATAGTTCTCTAGATGAGTGTGCTATAAGATGACAAACCCTAAAGGCAAATTGTTGCTGAAAGATGTGTATTCAACACCAAAAGATGAATGTGCTTTAAAGCAATAAGATACAATGTACTGTTTTGCCTCACTGTTAAATGCAAGTTTGCTGCAGAAACACAGCTACTGTATATATCCTGGGTCCCCAACCACCAGGCCGTGGTCCAGAACCGCCAGGCCACGGGCAGTCCTGACCTGGGACGCAAGCCTAGTGCCAAATTAATAAGGCGCGTCAAATTGGACTCTGGCTCGCCAGGATTGGACGCTGGTCCCTCCCCCAGCCCTCCTGACCCCCTGGTCCTTACAAAAACATTTGGCACTACACCAGTCCATGGGCCAAAAAAGGTTTGGGACCCCTGGTATATATAAACATGCTGCTGTGTAGCCATGGGGGCAGCCATTCAGTTTGAAAAAGGCCCAGGTTATATAGCAGATAAACTCTCTCTAATGTAATGGTGTTCTTCAGAGCTTATTTGTTGGCAATTTTACCTGTGCTGTTTAGCTTTATTTAAACTGCCTCCATTAGCTACTGCTGCTTATTTCCCACTGGCAGTGATGAAAATTACTGGTGGGAACATGTAGTTCATTGTTTTTCCAAAGTGGCCTTGTGAGGAAACTTTGAGGGGGGGACTTTGGAAAAACAAAAGTGCCAAATGTGTTTTCCCACTGGTGATTTACATTTCTAGTGGTAAAGAATCTGAAGGAGATGAATTGCACATAGTAGTGAAGGTTTAGCACTGGCAACCTATGATGTGCCACTACCCAAAAAATGTTTCTAAAGCAAACACATCAGTTTTAGGGCACACGGGGAGATTTGTCACCTGCTGTAAAAATCTGATACCACAGGTGACTGATCTCCTGGAAATGTTATAATTACTTGCTGAAATTTGATTTAATCACAGGGAAATTCCTTATTTCGCAATTTGTTGCCTGTTTTAGTGCATTTTTACTGCGGGTGGCAGATCTCTGCATGTGGCATTGTCTTACTAGTGCAGGGCAACAGTACGTTATATTTTAATTACTTTTTTTTTTTTTTAACCTTTTCATTCTTTTGGTGTTACTGATCCTTTAAAGATGCACTAGTCAAGGGACTTTACACACTAGGGGGCAGATTGATCAAGGGTCGAATTGAAAACTTTTTTTATGGTAAACACTCTCAAATTCAACTAGGGAATTATCCAGATTCGATTCAAGTTAAAAAAAAAAAAATGTAATTACATTTTCGAGATTTAACATACTCTGTCCATTTAAAAATTCAAATTTGACTGTTTGGAACCTGCTGTTTAAGGCAATGGGTGAGGTCTAGAGATCAATTTGGTGATGTTTGCAACCTTCCTGACATTTGAGTTTTTTTCTGAGAAACTCGAATTGAGGTTTCTAAATCGAGTTTTTATAATTAGTCTCTGGGTCGTTAAAATTCGTTTGAGTTTTAAAAGTTTGATCTTATTAATACATTTTGAATTTCAAATTTATGGGAGTTTTAGGGAAAAACTCACATGAATTTGAAATTAGACCCTTAAAAAATCTGCCCCAGTTGTTGTGAGGCAACTTGCTTGTTTAATTTTACACGTGTCCAGAATCTTTATGAGCAACAAATATTTGATATAAATGAAGGATGCTTTGTGAATATTCAAAGACCCTGCAAGCAGAAAAGAAAACCGAATTAAGAGAAAAAGTCTGACCATGCAACTGCAAACAAAGCAAAATGGAAATTGGGTTCAGAAAGCAGAAGGGCATGTGTGGTAACAGAATAGAGAAGTGGGAAAGAACAGAGAGGCTAGACTTGAGAGCATCTGTACAAACTTAGCTGTAGTTGGTAAATCAGGGGTTAAGAAACTCTGGGACAAAGAAATGTATCAACTAATGTATCAGTTTATAACCATTTGCAGAGTCAGTGGAAAAAAAGTCCATATCTCTGGTGAACTGTATGAAAACAAACTGAATAAAGAGTTCACTTTAAACCAGTTTTGTGCCAGTGAGCTTGCTTGCATGGTATCTCTTCCCAAATAACATTTATTTTTGTCTTCATTCTAATGGCCCCCATACACTTGGCCAATAAAAGCTGCAGAGAGTCAGCAGCTTATTGGCCCATGTGTGGGGCCATCCAACGGGCATCCAGATAAATATCTGTCTGAAAGTCGGCCAGATGCCGATCTGGCAGTTTAGAAAATACCACTGGATTGCAACTGCATCTTTTTTTTGGCCTCTATGCTGATCGGATCAGCCCGATATCAGCCACTTCAATGAATATCGTGAAGAGATCAGCTCGTTTGGCGACATTGCCCTGTGTATGGCCACCATAATACCCTCCAAGTTATTTCAAATTAGGTTTCAAAGTGGATGACCGTTTAATATGAGAAACTAAGATGATAATTGTTTAATAGTTGAAAAGCAAAAATGAATAAAAAAATGATTTTAGGCTTTTTATTTTCTTTTAGAAGATTTGAGATTGCTACTTTACATAAGGCGCTCAATGCAAAGAGAAGATGAAAGACCTAGATTTAGGAGTGGAATATGTAATACCCAGCCTGGGATACAGAAATGTTCGGGAGCAACACAACCAAGATGAAAGGAAGGAGTCGCGGGATTTCAAGTACCAAAAAGCAAAGTCACAGGTCAGTGTTGTTTACATTTGTACTATGACATTTTCCCAAACCTTTAAAAATGTTCATGTATTGTGAACAAATCAAAAGACAAGGCATAATGTTATTAAAACATTAGTTTTGTTTTAAAATTTTAAGGACCAAAATTGTCACATGTTTTAAAAACGGCCACAAAAAAAAATAAATTGTGTAATTTGTAATAATTCCCAGAAACTGTTATTCTTAGTGGTAAAAAAACACAGGGGAAAAAATTTTCTGCCCCAAACTAGAAAAAAAAAAACATTAAAGTACATTAAATATCTTTACTTACTCATAAATTTGTTAAAAAAATAAGTCCTGCTGTATGAGGATTTCTTGCACTTGTATGATTTGTCTACTTTCACTTCCCGTTTCCTCCACTGTTTTTTTTTTTTTTTGGTTTGGCCACTTCCTATTTTTCTTCTTTTGCACTCGCTACAAAGCCAACTTGCTCTGCCAAGAGGTCACAGTTGAAAGCTTCCTGGTAAACTTGTGCTTTTCAATGCAAGCAAAAAAAAAAAAAAGTATGGTAGCCAAAGGCTATATAACCATTACAGCCTCCCTGCCTCTGGTAAAGTAAAGACTCTTTACTAGTTATACCACAGCAATCCATTTTAAGCAAAAGACCCACTTCAAACTCTCAAATGATTTTTGTTTTACCTGGTTAGCCGCCTTCCTAACCCCATGGATTTTCACCTGACTTGCTCCCCGCATGGGTTGGCTGCGCAGACTGGAAGTGGCTTTTACCATGTCGATTCAGCTGTTTCCCCTGCATTGGCCACCTGTAGCCCCCCACCACCACCATCCGTCGGAGTCCCAATCATATTGCCGGTACCCAACCTGATGCAGGGCTCTAGCATAAGGGGGAAAGTTATCCCAGGCTTGGGTTTTTGGGTCTTTAGGGCGACCTGGCTGTGCTGCACTTATTTGGATTAGATGCCCACCCTGCTGTCAGTCATCTGAAAACTTCATAATGGAGGGTGGGAGCTCCACTGCCTGCATCTTTTTTCACGGCACAATTTCTGTGTCCTCATTTGTCACTAAAGTTTAAGCCCCAGTAATTTACCCATCCAATGCCTGTGTGGTTTTGCCAGGTAATCCAAGTAAGTGCATGGCGGGCCCCCTAAAGACCCAAAAACCCAACAGGTTTTTATTTTATTCCTCTCAAGCATCTGCTGTGTTTCTTGCCTCTTATAATAAATACACTTACTGCTGATTTATTTAACATTCATTTCATTTGTTTAGTTATATTGAATTAAATGCACATGCCGGTGAAATACTGGCCAGTGCAGTTAGAAAGCTAAGGGGCTGAATACATAGCAGTGTATGTGGAGCTTAGATTCCTTACTGGTGAAACTCCCATGAGTAAGAGCCCTTATCCTCCTCTCCTGGACTGATGGGAAGTTGAGGGATGGCAGAGCTTGAGAGAAGTGCAGGTCTGACCCCTTGGAACTGAACCCTACCATTTCCCTGTGCCTCTGTTAACTCTTACTGTACTGCTGCCCATCCCTTTTGACAGCTGTAGCTTTCATCAAGAACTGTGACAAGTTCATTTATTACCAGTAGTATTCTTCATTGCACATGTACTGTGTGTCTATTCACAAATCACACAAAAACTTAGGCAGCTGCTGCCTGGATTACATTGAAACGATCTGCCTTTACTTCTCACTAAAGCTTATCTGAGAGGAAACAATCCTGTATGCTGCTTTCCTCCTCTGTAGAACTTGGGTAGTGATGATGGATTGAAGTAACGTAGCCAGCGCCATCTAAAAATGTGTGCCATCAGTAATCGGAGCTAGTCGAGTGAAGGGGAGGGGGGTGCAAGTGTTTTATTAAAATCCATACTGGTTCTATAAAAAATGTGTATTAGAAATAGGTTTATTTTTAATAAAGAACATTGGGACCACCAATGTGTGTTTTCAACCATTGGGCTCCCCAGGTGCCCTGATAATGTTTTTTACAGGGCCCTGTGATTTCTGATGGTAGCCCTGGGGATGTATAGAAAGAAAGAAAATATACTATCTTTTATGACATGAGCACATTCTGTTCGGGTAATCTGAACTTCCAAAAAGTTTTTTTTTTTTTTTACCACATATATGAAAGACATTTCCCAAAATCTCTTAGACTCAAACCACTCCCTCACCTTGTTCCACTGTGAAATAATGGATTGTGGGCTTGCATTTCTTCTGTTTTCCAAAGTACAAGAGACACAGATTCTCTGGAAAGCAGAGGGAACTCAAGCCCCAGAATCTCTCACATAACAGTGGAGCTAAATGAGAGAGGTACTGCATGAAACTGCCACGCAGCCTAACATGGGTTGGGAAATGGCTGTTAAAGGAGAACTAAACCCCCCTTTAACCAAAAGTCCCCACTGGCTGCCACCCTGCACAGTGTTCCCCCTGAATTGTGTCCCCACTAGAAATACTGACCGCAAATGCAGTCAGCACAGAGGAGCTCACAGGCACCATCTTCTGGCGCTTCGGTATTCCCTAGGGTCTTCTTCCTTCCAATTTCCGTTACTTTCGCCACATGCGCAGTTGTAACAAGCCTGAAGATTGCTTCACGAAGAATACCAAAACGCTGAAGATGGTGTCCGCTGTGCGGACTTTAGTCTTCCTTTAAGATGAATAATGGTTTCCTTTTAATCTTTATGATCATGTGAGTGTTTGTGTATATTTTTTTGAATAAGCCCAAGTACTCTCCAGTAACCTAAGAAGCAGGGATAATTCTGTTTGTCAATGTTACCTTAAAGGGATTTTACACTTGGGGATGCCAGAGTTAGGCCCCTCCAAGTGACTACCTGATACCCCAGGCCCGTGCTCCTATCCGCCATAAACTGCACCAGTCCGGGGTTCTTCTAGTGTGCATCATGGAGAGATCAACTTCCTGCTGCTTTGATTTTCAAATTTTGCAGGGGGAAATTTGAAAATAGCAGAAGAGCAATATAGCCAACGGCTCTGTGCTTTCCCGAAATCGCTCGAAGGAGACTTCAGCGAGCGACTTCAGAAAAGTCAGCGCCGCGTATGAATTGGCACAGGCGATTATTAATTAATTCCTGGAAGGCAGGGGGAAGCAGTTCGAGGAGATTTGTCGCCCCAAAGAAGAGGTGATTAGTCTCTAGGCGACAAATCTACCCGAATCTTCCTGTCTGGCCTTACCCTTAAAGTATGAAGATCAAGATTACGGAAACGTCTTTATCCGGAAGACCCCCAAGACCCAAGCATTCTGGAAAACTGTCCCCATACTTGTATTGTAAAGAGGGTGAAATGTAATCCAGTAAATATGTTAAATGTGCATTTAATTCAGCAGTAAGCAAGAATGGCGATTATAAAAGCTTATCCGTATTTTATTTAATCAATATTTAATTTAGTGGGCTCTCTTACTCACTTTAGTGTATGTTATTTTTTTAAGGTATGCTTTTAATTTCACAGGAAATTGATCAAGTTGTAATTGCCTGATTGAAATACATAGAAAATTACAGTAGAGAAACTTTGTGCCTGTTTTTACATTACCCCATTGTTGTGCTGTATTTGAAGCTCCAGGGTGTGGCAAGTCAGGTGTTCTCTTGCTTCACTGAATTGATCCTTGCTGGAAACATGAGTAATCCCTAGCGACGTCCATTAACTGTTCATGCAGCGCTCAGTATTTTGCAGTAGAAACCCATGTCTATATAACTTCAAAAAGAGGTGTAATACAGAAGGAGCAGACCCTGTGGCTGCTGGGGGGCCCCACAAGGCCCTAATTAGTAAGGCATTTCAACATATATTAGTAAGGGCTAGTCCACACAAGAAGATTCAGGGAGATTCGTCGGGAACTGGTTTGGGGAGATTAGTCGCCCCAAAGAAGAGATTAGTCGCCAATCGACAAATCTCCCCGAATCTTCCGGTGTGGACTAGCCCTTAAACAGGAGAACCTCTGGATATATTGTGGGGCCCAGTAACATGTAGTTAAAGGGGTTGTTCACCTTTGAGTTAACTTTTAGTATAATGTAGATAGTGATATTCTGAGACAATTTGCAATTGGTTTTTATTTTGTGGTTTCATAGATATTTAGCTTTTTATACAGCAGCTCTTTATTTTGCAGTGACAGCAATTTGGTTTCTAGGGTACAAATTACCCTAGAAACCCTGCATTGATTTGAATAAGAGACTGGAATATGAATAGGGGATGGACTGAATAGAATGATAAGTAATAAAAAGTGTCAATAACAACACATTTGTAGCCTTACAGAGCATTTGTTTTTAGATGGTGTCAGTGACCCTCATTTGAAAGCTGCAAAGGAACGGAAGAAAATTGCAAATGATTAAAAAACTATGAAAAATAAATAATGAAGACCAATTGAAAAGTGTCTTAGAATTGGCCCTTCTACAATATACTAAAAGTTAACTTGAAGGTGAACCACCCCTTTAAGCCACTGGCTTCATATGTTGTTGCATAGCAAAAAGGCAAAAATACATGGGGTGCCAATTTTAAATTAATTACCTTGGGCTGGCATGTCCCACTTTAAAATAATAAGGAAAAATCATAATCCAGCCTTGGGTAGCATTGTTCTGTACAGAACTTTGCTGATTTCATACAAAGGATCTATGTAACTAAGAAGGCTGGGGGTCTTGCTGAGCAAAATAATGTCCAGAATGAATGAAGTAATCTGTAGTTCAGACAGTATAAATGCAGACAATTAAAGAAATGGTTACGTTTGGAGTCATAAACTTAGTATAAATGTAGTGTGCTAGCCTTTGCGTTCTCATGGTGACTCAGCAATGTGACAAAGCCATACTCCTCCCCCTACACAGACCCTTGGGATACTTGTGTATTTAGTTGCACACAATCCAAGTCTTTGTTCTCCTTGTACATCTATTATCGGGAGCTGGGAAGCATTGGCTGACTGCCTGGGTCTGTTTAGCCAATAAATGGCCTCCGATTTCTGAATGCTGCATAACAACAGCTCTCTTATTGGCTAGCTGCCTTTATTGCAGCCACTCTGCTTCACTTCTAACCGTGAAAAGGAACAGAAATTAATTCTTAGTAACTGTTTGTGCAGATTCAAGATAATTTAGGGTATTCTTTATGCTTTTTAAAAATGGAATGTTAATTGCTACCAGCTCAGCTTAGATCTTGAAATGGAGGAATGGTTATTTTCTAAAAAAAAAATTGTTTTTAAGAAATAATTTTAAAAGGTACATTGCAAAACACAGTCCATAGTATATCTGTCAGGGTAATGGCATAGGAGGTTCTGCAGCAGCTTTTAAAGGACCAGTAACATCAAAAAATGAAATTGTTTTAAAATATAATGCTGTGTTGCCCTGCACTGGTAAAACTGCAGTGGTTGCTTCAGAAGCACTATTATTGTTTGTATAAATAAGCTGCTGTATAGCCATGGGGGCAGCCATTCAAAGGAGAAAAGGCCCAGTTACAAAGCAGATAACAGATAAGCTCTGTAGAAAATAATGTTATCTGTTCTGTAGAACAAAATATTATCTGTTATCCATTACTTATCCTGTGGCAAATAGCTGTTTTTCAATTTCCGCCATTGCTGCACAGCAGCTTGTTTATATGAACTGTAGTAGTGTTTCTGAAGCAAACACATCAGTTTTAATAGTGCAGGGCAACACAACATGATATTTTCTTTACTTTAAAATACTTTCATTTTTTTGGTGTTACTGTTCCTTTAAAAAAACTATGCTGGGCTTGGGATCTCATTCCTCCAGAGCATCCAGCAGTGCCATGATAGCACTTAGAAAGGAATATAGAGGATTCCTACAGAGCTAATTAACCACTGTAATTATAGTGGAAGCAGGTTCTCCATCTGTATGGGTGCCCAAGAGATATATGTTTATGAACAATGTAAATCCCAGAGTTCATGCGTGAATTCAGTTATACCGCTACCCTACCCTTCCCTTGCTGTGATTTTTTTTTTTAAAACAGGGAAAGTGGTAGTGATGTGTGTGTTGACTCTTTTTTTTTTTTCTCTTTTTTTTTTTTAATAGAGTTGGAATTCGTATTAGCGTTGGAATTTATAAAGCGTTTTACTTATATCTGAAAGCAAAACAGCTACTTGTTTTCAGCAAACCAGCTCACCGTAAATTGTCCAATGTTGTAAGATTCAAACGTGTTTAGCCAACTTAACTATTTCCCCATCAGTCACTTTACATAGAATCTACATAGTAGTACGGAAAGGGTAACTATAGGCCTTTTAAAGAGTTAAGGTTTCAATCCCAACAAAGGGACATCAGCAGGCCACACATACTGCTGCTTTCAATGGACTTGGCTCTGCTGAACAGATCAATTTAAAGGAATACCGTCATGTTTATTTCAAAACACATCATTTAATGGTGCTACTCCAGCAGACTTCTGAGCTGAAATCCATTTCTCAAAAGAGCGAACAGATTTTTTTTATATTCAATTTTGAAATCTGACATGGGGCTAGACATTTTGTCATTTTCTGAGCTGCCCCTAGTTATGTGACATGTGCCAGGAAGGAACTGCTTTCTGGCAGGCTGTTGGTTTTTCCTTCTCAATGTAACTGAATATTATGCAGTGGGACATGGGTTTTACTACTGAGTGCTGTTCTTAGATCTACTACGCAGCTGTTATCTTGTGTTAGGGAGCTGTTATCTGGTTCTCTTACCATTGTTCTGTTGTTAGGCTGCTGGGGGGGGGGGGAGTGTAAGGGAGGGGGAGATTTCACTTCAACTTGCAGTACAGCAGTAAAGAGTGACTGGAGATTATCAGAGCTCAAGTCACATGACTTGGCAGCTGGGAAATTTAAGACATTTCTAGCCCCATGTCAGATTTCAAAATGAAATATAAAAAAAAATCTGTTTGCTCTTTTGAGAACTAGATTTCAATGCAAAATTCTGCTGGAGCAGCACTATTAACTGATGCATTTTGAAAAAAAAATTCCCATGACAGTATCCTTTTAAATCCATATTCTAATTGGCTAATTAGCAATTTATTTAATTGCATATTTCAGTGCTGTGTAAAATTTGCATTAATGTATTAACAGGCCTTTTTTAAACTGTGCTAGCTGGGTGGTAGATTTGTCTGCTTTCTACTAGTATTTTATGTAAAGTGTGTGTGTCCTCCCTCTACTCTGTGTACATGGTGTTGCAAAAATACAGGTAGAAAATGTTATTTGAAGTGGAAATAGAGAGGAGGATGCTGTGACTGATCTGGGGCCCCCTCACCCCAGTGTCCCCATGGTTGTGGGGGTCTGCTGTATGTTAGTTATACGCAGAGTAAACCATGTATTCCCTGGAAACAAATTGTAAAAGAAAACAGAACCAAACTTAAAAGGATTATTTTTCATACATTACAGTTAGGTTGCATTTATGAGCACCATCGACCACTAGGTGGAACGTAATAAAAAATCAAATTACTGCCAAAATCCTTGAAAAATGGCATTGCTTTAAAGGTTTTGGGCATGAGCGAAGCCAGCGATAAAATATGTAAAAAAAAAAAAAAGGCAATATTTATTCTTATATGTGTGCCATTTCGATCTTTGATAGGTCCCTTATTAGGATATAATTATCTTTTGTTGAGGATTTTGTTTACTTTGCCTGTAAGTGAAGCAAGTTATGGTCTTGCAAATAAGCTGTGCTCATTTTAATGAGCCGTTTTCTTTTTAAGCATGTGGATTGCCTGGATGCCCTAGAGACTGCTGCACGAGCTGAAGGTCTGCCACTTGATATATCTGTGCATTCCAACTTAAAAATCCTTGATGAGGGCCACCACAAAGGAAAATATCACCATGGACGCAACCTGCTAAAACCCTTCAGGATTACTTCAAAGTGAGTCCACCCATCCTGAAACCTGTTTTCCTTTCAAAAATGTATATGTTATGGCTACATTGTATACCTGTAAGATATGACAAAGTCCACTTTTATTCCACAAGCCATAAAGAAAACGAAGCCTTTACATAGTATAGATCTAGAAATAGTAGCTTTTCCTAAAAAATGCTATTTACCTGTTTTTTAAATAAACTTTGTATTCATTGTTTCCTGGAAAACTGCATTTGGTTGAGAATTAATAGGAAAATGTACTCCTTTTTTGACATTTTGTCATTCAGCTGAGTTTATTTAAAAAATACCAGGACTAAATAAAAAAAAGAAATAACCGCATGGTAAAATTTAAGCAACTGAATGTGCTTATGTCAAGAAAGGAAGTTTTTTGCCTTTTTAACTAAGCATCTTGTACATGACAGTCCTTAAAGGGATACAGTCATTGGGGAAAATGTTTTTTTTTTTTTCAAAACTAGTTCGTTAATAATTCTGCATTGAAATTAGTTTCTCAAAAGAGCAGACACATTTTTTAATTTTGAAATCTGAAATTGAGCTAGACATATTGTCATTTTCCCATCTGCCTTCAGTCATGTGACTTGTGCTCTGATAAACTTCAGTCACTCTTTACTGCTGTGCTGAAAGTTGGAGTGAAATCACCCCTACCTTTTCCCCTCCGCAGCCTAACAGAGCAATGGGAAGGTACTCTGATGACCGCTCCTTAAAAGGTAACGGCTGCCTGGTAGATCTAAGAACAGTACTCAACAGAAAAAAATCCAGGTCCCACTACTACACAATCCGTTGCATTTAGTAGGAGAAACCACAGCCTGCCAGAAAGCAGTTCCATCCTAAAGTGCTGGCTCTTTCTGAAAGCACATGACCAGGCAAAATGACCTGAGATGGCTGCCTACACACCAATATTACAACTTAAAAAAATACACTTGCTGGTTCAGGAATGAAATTTTATATTGTAGAGTGACCGTGTAAACAGTGTAATTTAGAAATAAAATCCTTTTAAATAGGTTAATGGATATTGCCTTTCAAGAGTTCATGCCAGTGATTTGTAAACGATAGTTACCTGAAACAAACTTCCTTGCACTAGTTAGGCAATTTCCTTGTTAGCCTATGTGGGATTTAGGCACTTTTGGACTGTTAAAAGGTGCCAGAGGCAATACAGTATGAGGCATGGTGGGAACTGCAGTTGGCTGGAGAAGAACTAACTGATGCTACATTGTTTACATAGTACATGTAGTCAGGGTAAGCAGTGGAGAGGATGGCAAAGGATAAGCTGTTTTGATGGCAATTACATCTCCAAATAATGTGCAACATTTTTTTGTATTCAGGAAAGTTATGTAGAAATCAATTTCCTTTTATTGGGTTGTTTATTTTTATTTTACAGGCACCAGCATCCTGTGGACAATGCTGGATTATTCTCCTTTATGACATTCTCTTGGCTTACTCCAATGGCCCGATTAGCTTACAAAAAGGGAGAACTCTTCTTTGAAGATGTCTGGCCTCTGTCAAAACACGAATCATCTGATGTTAATAGCAAGCGGTATGTAAAATGAGCTTTCCTTAGCACTTTCTTACTTGGAGAAAAAGGATATATATGCCTGCTTTTTTGATGTTGCCACATACAAATATGAAAGATTAATGCAAAGAGCAGATCTTAGAGGTTAAATCTTTAACTTTTATTATGTTGTAGAATGTCCCACTCTTGCAATTTTTCAGTTGGTCTTAATTTTTTTATTATTTTAGAATTTGAGTTATTTGCCTGTCTCTTCTACCTCTTTCCAGCTTTAAAAGGGGGGTCACTGACCCCAGCAGCCACACAACGATTTCCCTTCCCTGTGAGACTACCATTTTATTGTTACTTTTTATAATGTCTCTTTCTATTCTGGACCTGTCCTATTCATCTTTCAGTTCAGCCTTCCAACCACTACCTGTTTGCTTTGGGCAACCAAATTAAATAATTCAAAAACATATACAAAAAAAATACAAAACAAAGACAAATTGCAAAATACCTCAGAAAATCGCTGTCTGTTTTAGAGGTCCCCAACCTTTTTTTATCCATGAGCCACATTCAAATTCAAAAAAGAGTTTGGGAGGAACATAAGCATAAAAAAAATCCCTTGCGATACTAAATAAGAGCTCTGACTGGCTATTTGGTAGCTTCTATGTGGACTGTTAACCTAAAGGAGGATCTAATTGGCAGGACACCTGTTTTTTTAAGCAACTAAATTTGCCTCGAAGTCTGGATTTAAAAAATAAGCACCTTCTTTGAGGCCACTGAGAGCAACATCCAAGAAGTTGGCGAGCAGCATGTAGCTCATAAGCCACTTATTTTAACACCTATGGCTGTGGCAGCACTAGTGTGGTATCTTTGGATACTTTCAATTGGAGAGGCCCTCCTTCAGTCCTACAGCCATTCAGAAGATACTTTAAAAAAAACCCTCATAAAAAAAGGGGGTATTTTGAATTTTACAATATGCTGAAATATGCCTTTGCTCTGTGTATGCACAATGGTTATCAAAAGTTTATTTCTATTTAATATAGCTTGGAGAAGCTGTGGCTGGAAGAGTTGACTGAAAAGGGTGCCGATGAGTCCTCACTCCGCAGCGTTGTCTGGAACTTCTGCCGCACTAGGCTCATCATCTCTATCATGTGCCTGATGCTCACTCAACTGGCAGGCTTCATTGGTCCAGTAAGTAGTTTCCACCCTGTTTCAATTGCCCAATCGTAATATGGTCCCAGGGGCATCTTTAAATCCCCCACCCCAGTTTAAGGTGTCTCGCATGTAAATACATCACTTTGCAGTGATCTGAATAAAAATGATACCTAAATTTCTTTTGATTACACTAAAAAGTTGATATATTTGAAGTTTAGCTATATAAATACTTCCATTTCGTTTGGAGACACCCAGTAGTTTATTTTGGACAAATAAGTAAACATTTTTCTGGTTACTGCATGTCTAGGATTGTTGGGCCAGTAAGTGGTATAGTAAGTTACCACGTATACCTGCTACATTTAAGCCACTAGTTTTAAATGCCCCATGTATTTTATGTATAAATATATATAATTTACTACAACTTAATTGTCAATCTACATGATAAATGTGTAATCCCGTTTACTAAATTTTTATTTTCTGCAAATTTGTCTTGAGGTGTAGGAACTTTTTACTGCTAGTACTTAATTTCAGTTTGCTGTTTTAAAGCTGGAATTGCATTGAGTGGGTAAGTACTAATGGGGCACACTGTCCAGGTTAAAACAAGTAAAGCAACAATTAAAATCTCTTTAGCTACAATTATGATCCAATAATATAAACTGTTCTTGTTCTTATATTAGTAATAACATTTTTTATGTATGTCAACAATATGGCATCATAATGAAAGGTAAAAGCAGTGTAATATTTTTGTGATTTTTTTTTTTAATTTATTTATTTTTTTAATCCTATGGTTGAGGCCTAATTCTAGTATTGAAATGTTTAAGGCTGTAACAAAACAAACTTCATTAAGAAGAGCTTCTGTCATTGTTACACTACATGGGCAACAAGGAGTCACAAGTAAGATTAAATTTAATATTGTTGCAATTTTGAGTTCTAAAACTAATATATATAAGGCAAGTACAAACTTAATAAGTCCACAAATAATTTCCCTTTGTAGTTAATATCCACACTAAAATAAAAATACATAGACTAAGCTCTCATTATAACGCTGGGCTTGTATTTAGGATGTCACATGAGACTAATTTAGTAATGCTAGCTTTGCAACTGATAGACTTTGCTTTGTGGTAATGAAGTACAACCTGGCCACTTTTCCTTTAAACTTTAAAATGATAAAGCTTTAAACTTCCTAAAGCTTGTTGTAATAAGCTAATTGCTAAGTGATGCCTATGAAAAGTGCTTTGGTAGTGTCCACTCTGTATGATCATTTACAGAGGACTATGTTCACTTAAAGGCACAGTATACCCCCTTGTACAACATGAGTTGAATGAATAGGACTTGCGCAGAATATAGGTTTTGTCTATTGATTTAACCTCGGGTTTGCATGGAAGTGGGTTTTGTAGGCCTTTCCAGTGCAGGAAAAAAAATCTTTACATGAATGCAGTTTTTGCATGTTTTAAGAATAATTATTTTGGTGAAGTGTAAGTATATATTTGGACTGGTAGCTTCTCCTAGGAAATCACACGGCTGCCAAATACTACATTGTTTATGTAGGCTAAAATGTCTGCTGGATTAAGGACATGTTGGGCATGTAAACACTTTAGAATTCTTTTGAAATGTTTGGTTTTTTTTTTTTTTTTTAACTTCGGCAAGAAATCAACTTTGATGTCTTCTGCATGCTTGTAATATGCAGTCTTTTTTTAGTGTCAGAATATTTAAGTCTCATTATATAGATGGCATGCATCACAATGTGTAAAGGCTAATAAATGTATATATCTTTAATTCAATAGGACCAGGAATAGTTTACATTACAACTATAAAGGGTAGGAGGAGAATATAATTGAGTTTGAAACCTTTTTTTGGCTGTACCAGGAATATTAAAATAAAAGATATATTGCTTGTTTTTTTTTTTCTTTACAACTTATGTAGTACCCTCAGTTCAGTGAATCTTAACTTATACAGAGTTACTGTAGCTCCCAAACTTGGGTTCTTCTATTTGGTGTGGGTGAAATTTCCTGTTAGACTAGACCAAATAATTTGAAATTAAATGGTATAGTTATATACGAAAGAATTTGTATAGGATTCACTTTCTTTGGGGCCCCTGATAAAAAGGTTAAGAAATCCTAAGAATAGGTTTATTTAAGGCATCTTGAATTATTTAGCCACATGTGACCTTCCAGCCCAGAGTCATAATTGCAGATCTTTTTTTAGGCTTTTCATGTAAATGATCTTTATTTAGAATTAAATCACGTAAAGTGAAAGTTCATCATTAATCTAGAATGTTGCAGATGGAGTGAATCCGATCAATCTGGCAAAACTGTCCACATTTTTATTGTTGAATATCACCTTTTTGAAAAGTAAGACTAAATAATGCTATAGGCTTTTTATTGCTTATGTTTACATTCAGCCACTCCATGGTCAGTCTTTTCTTCTGATGTTCCAAGGAGTGATTAGTTTTTAGAATCAATGACACTCAACCTGTTTAACGGGGTAGTTTACTTCTAGTATGCGCTAGAATGTACTATTCCTAGTGAGTTTTCAGCTGGTCTTTGCTTATGTTTCATCATTTTTGAATTCTTGGCAATCCTTCTCTGCCTCTTTCCAGCTTAAAAAATGTATTTGTATTACTCTTCCAGGCTGTCACTCAGCAACCACTGCCTGGTTGCTAGGGTCGCTTGAAAGCTTAGCAACCACATAAACTGGAGAGCTGCTGAACAAGGCCCTAAAGCCAAATAATTCAAAATCTACAAACAATATATTAAATCGTCTACATCATAGTAAATGTTGATTTGAGTGTGAACTACCCCTTCAAA
>CM044439.1:107413902-107423902 GCA_024363595.1 Xenopus borealis
AGTATTCACAAAATCTTCTTTTCTTTTTCTCAAATAAGTTAAAAATTCACTAAAATCTTTGCCCCAGCAAGAGAAATTAAATGACTTGGCTCATAATTTTATAAATGTTTTTGTGATAACTTGTGCTTTTTACCCATATTTTTTTATTGTTTAGAGTCCAAGTTATCGAGACTTACTCCCAGCAAGACGTTATTTGTGCTCTTGGGCTCAACTTGGGCTCAAGGTTATTTAAAGAATGTGATCTCCTTTAATACTTCATCACTGTTCTTTTTCCCTTGTAGATGTTTGTGTCAAGACTCACTGCTTACTTCAGGCGCAAATGTGTGTCTGTAACGGATGAGCGGGTTCAAAAAATGAATGAAATTCTTAACTACATTAAATTTATAAAAATGTATGCCTGGGTGAAGGCCTTCTCCCAAAATGTGCAAAGTAAGTGTTATACCCATGCATCTCCATAACTTAATATATGTATGTTGAGTGAATCGGTAAATATGTTTTTGTAGTACAGGTATGGGATTTATTATCCAGAATGTTTGGGACCTGGGGCTTTCTGAATAACGGATCTTAAGTCATGGGTGACCATACTTTAATAATGCGAGGTCTACCTCTGAGGTTGTCTCATTATGATCTACTTCCATAACAGCATTGTTTGCATTCTGTTCCATGGAAAATATTACTTAAATATTATACTGATTTATAAGACAATTATTTTGGTATATTAAAGGGCAAGGAAAGGCAAAGAAATAAAATCCCATTTTTACTTTCTTTAATGAAAAAGAAATCTATCTCCAATATACATTAATTAAAAAAATGTGTACCATTTTTATAAGAAACCTGACTGTATGCAGTGAAATTCTCCCTTCAATTAGTGCTGTGGATAGGAATTGTCAGACGGTCCCTAACTTCTGGCATGGAAACAATCATACTTATGAACAGCAGGGGGAGCCCCTGCCATAATTACCAGCCATGCAGAACTTAAGCAGCTTTGTATTTTGATCATTTATGACGATCCCTAAGAAGCCCAGATCACACCCAGAGTATGTGTATGTAATCTAGTCTTGCAAAGCTGTATAACAAAGTTACAAGATGACAGTCCCCTGTTGCCAACTATGAAAGCATAAATCATTTGTTTGATTAGGCTTGTGGTGCAGTAAGTGTATGTTTATGTTTAGTATACAAAATACAGCATTTCTAGCCTTATTCTATTTTAGACTTTCCTTGCCCTTTAAATAAACAACTATTTCTTATGTAGCCTTAACCTAATAAATCTCTGAATGAAAAGCATGAAACAGGAGGGTTATTTAGACAAGCTGTTTGTTGACAGTGTCTTGAGATCTACTGATCATCAGCAAAAGGTCAACTGGTAGATCCTGATCTACCATGTGGGCACCTCTGCCTTAAGTGTACTTGAGAATCATGTAAACATTAAATAAACCCGATAGACTGGTTTTGCTTCCAATAAGGATTAATGATATCTTAGTTTGGTACTGTTTTATTATTACAGAGAAAAGGGAAATCATTTTTAAAAATTTGGGTTATTTGGATAAAATGGAGTCTATGGAAGACGGTGTTTCCGTAATTTGGAGCTTTCTGCATAATGGGCTTCTGGAAAACATAATTGATATTATTAAGGCGTTTGATAGAAACTGCAAACCAGTTTTGTTAATAAGTAATAGAAAATGTTTGCAATTTTTATCCATTACTTTCATGTAGCCCTACAGTATTATACTATATCTTTCCTTTATACTAGAAAAGGTATAAAAAGAAAAAACACATTAAGCTGGGCTAAATGAATGCCCATGTGAATGTTCAGTGTCCGTGCCTGCTAAATAGTATTCAGTGCCAGAGCTGTTTCATTTCAACTACAGGTATGCGATGGATAAAGGATGTATCTGTAATTTGGATCTTCATACGCTAAGTCTACTAGAAAATCATTTAAACATTAAATAAACACAATAGGCTGGTTTTGCTTCCAATAAGGATGAATTATTTATTGGTTTGTATCAAGTACAAGCTACTGTTTTATTATTCTAGAGAAAAAAGTAATGTTTTTAAAATCTGGATCATTGGATTATAATGGAGTCTATGGCAGATGGCCTTTCCGTAATTCAGAGCTTTCTGGATCACGGGTTTCCGGATAATTTATCACAATTTATCACAAATGATCTAGATCCAACTCTAAAACTCTAAACGGGATAGATTTATCAAAATTATGAGATTAAAGTTTACCACAGAAAAAATATGTCCATTCATTCTTATGGGATTCTTGTGACTTGTATTTATCAATGGGTAAAGGTAGAGTTCACCATTTGAAAACTTTAATCTCACATTCTAATATCCATACTACTAGCCTATGCCAAGAAATGCATTGCTATTAAATTAAATGAAAAGACCAGAACGACACCAAAAATCCTTCTGTGGTAAAAAGGCTTCACATTTGGCATTTCTTCAATAGGTAAATACATAGTAACCGTTTTGGTGATCATATGTATGATCCATGCTTTTTTGTCTCTTGAAAGACCCAGAAGCATGTTTATGAAAAGGCACATCACAAGGTTTAGTGACCTTTCATTATTTATTCTTTGTTTTGCAGTATATTGTTCAGAGTGCTAAAGCATTTCCTGGTACCCTGTGATTCTCTAGCATGTGCTTTTAGTATGTCTTTTTTTTCTTTCTAGAAATAAGAGAAAACGAACGGAAGATACTGGAGAGAGCTGGTTATTTCCAGAGCATCACTGTTGGAATTGCACCCATTGTTGTTGTCATTGCAAGTGTTTTAACGTTTTCTGTGCACATGATGTTGGGATATGACCTAACTGCTGCGCAGGTAATTTCCAGTGCAGATGGGGATTTTACATTGTATTCCCACTTATTTTATGAAAGTAGTAGTCCCTTGACAATCCAAATTTCAACCCATGTAATGAATGAAAGGCACTAAGTTAGGCCAGGAGCAGTAACCCATAGCAACCAATCGGCAGGCAACATTTACTAGTCACCTGTTTAAAAACAAACTTCTCATGGTAACTATGGGCTATTGCACCTGGGCACATGTAGTGCATTTTATTGCATATGGAGGTTAGTGTCATGTAGCTTTTAAAATAGTTTTTTCAGTGATACATTTTTTTTGATTTTGCTTGAACTGGAATATGCAAATTAGATTGTTTAGTATTCATCCTTAAGATTTATACCAAATATTACTCAATTACACAATTTGCTCACTTTATTACATTACAACATACATGATGAATTGTAATCTATTGAACCCAATTTATTTTTAGCTTTTGTTCTCCTTACAAGGTGTTTCTACAAGCTTTCTTATGTATCGACTTATCCTTGGAATGCTTTTGAAGGTTTATGTTCCCCTTTATAATTCAGTAAAACTAATCCATAAAAATGTATATTGATGTTTTTCCATTGCTTTTGTTTTTATCTTGTCTGTCACATTTTGAAGGCTTTTACAGTTGTCACAGTCTTCAACTCCATGACTTTTGCCTTAAAAGTGACACCATTCTCTGTGAAGTCTCTATCAGAGGCTTCTGTTTCAATGGATCGGTTCAAGGTAAGAAGTATATTGTGTGTGTGTGTGTGTGTGTGTGTGTGTGTGTGTGCTCCATATTGAGTTGGAATATATTTGTATGTAGCTTTGTGACCATTTATGGCTTTTAGCTCAAACTCATATGCTTGACTTAGAAAAAAATACACCATAATCTGCATGGCTTATCCCATAACCATTCTCTTCGATGCTGTACAATATGCTGAGATTTATAAATAGGCTTTTAAAACTGCTTATTCTTTGTCTTGTCCTTGAGCCATTATTTCCATATAATACATGCCAGTTTGCTATTTAAACTGTAGTCTTGTCTTTATAAACCCTTTTTTGTGCTTAACCAGTCTTTAGGTCAATGTATCTAGCATTATGTCAAAACCCGTTAAAGTAACATTGGAGCAGGCAAAGGGACGTATGGGCTGCCAAGAAGGTAAAGTAAGCCCATTAGATCTTAACAGGTCTAAAAAGATTGTAAACTGCAAGATATATTACTTTAGTGATATAACAGATAACCATACCAAAACACTGTTAAGGTTAATTTATGGTAAATATCTTGCATTAGGTTAACTGATTTTTTTTTTTTTTTACAAACGTCTCTTGTGTAGGATGTTATCCTCACCATAATAGGTTTAACTGCTTTAAGTTTGAATTAAGGACTGCGTTAAAAACACTCACACATTTCTCAGAAGTTCAGAATTTAGTGGCATGCTTGGCAACATTTTTGGTGTACCTATGTTTAGTAAGGTGCTTGAAATAGCAACTCGGCAAGACTGATTGATTGGATTATTGGTGTATTTAGAATTACCTCTCGTTTGTGAGCCCCTCAGCCAAAGGCAGGTTAGTTGACTCTAATGAGCTACCTTTTGCTCCGCAGCAGCTTCCTTCCACTGTATAGCCTGATGTTTTTGCTTCGTGAGTGCCCTAGGCCTGACCTGCTGTCTCATCTTTGCACCTCTCTCACAACCTCCTATCAGAGTTTATTTCTAATGGAAGAGGTTCACATGGTAAAGAAAAAGCCATCCAGTCCTAACCTCATCATAGAGCTGAAAAACGCTACATTAGCGTGGGACACTTCCTACGCCAGTACCCAGTGCTCTCCGAAGGGCACCCCCAAATTGAAAAAAGGAAAAAAGGGGGCCAAGGGAAAGAAAGAAAAGTGCAATCTGCAAAATGAAGGGTCACAAGCAGTCCTGGCAGAACAGAAAGGTCATCTCCTGATTGATAGTGATGAGCACCCCAGCCCTGATGAAGAGACAAAACAGCTTCCAGTAATAAATGTAAAACTGCAGAGGGTCTTGTACAGCATTGACCTAAATATAGAAAAGGTGGGTACAACTGCACATCGCAGCCTTCTACTTTATTTTATAGCATTGGCACACCAGTTGCCTTTGTGAGCTCAATCATTTGGTCTTTTGTAGATAAGGTACATAAACACTCTGAAGTTAAAAAATGAATATATAACTTTTTTTTTGTGTGTGACATGGCCATACTTGATTAGTCATAATAAATAAGAAACCATGATAGTTTTTGTAGGAATCCTCTAACCCCCCGCCCCCCCAGCCGCTTCCTTAATTTATTCTGGGTCTTGAAGTCCCTCTGTATTCCATAGTTGGTATTACACCGCTTCTCTAGAAAGCTGAGTCTCAGATTCCATGATTTAACAATGCAACAAGGTGAATGAGGGGTGTGAGTGGTAAGAGATCAGTCATTTTGTTCACAAAACCTATTTAAAAAAATTGTTTATGGAAGTTCAGAACGTGTGTATGCACATTTCTTACATAAGCCCAACTAAAACAACCCCTTTAAAATGTGGGGTACCTGTGTGTGTACTGTATATAAGGTATTTGCAAAGTTAGTGAAGTAGCTGTAAATTGTTTTGCTCAATTTGCACTGTAATAACCATCAAAGAATACGCCACAGTAAGCTGTACATTTTTTCTGAACTGGTCTGTTTATGAAACATGGTTGTCCAATCAAATCCTGCAGTTCAGCAGTAATTAACTGTGCCTTTAATTTAAAGACTTCATAAACACAGCCCTCCTTACTGAATTTGTCACTCATGATTGTTTTTCTCCCCAGAAGTTATTGACCTCAAAAGTAAATCATTTTAGGCCCCCAAACCTTCAGATAGACTACCTGTTTTGCAGTCTTACATTGATATTGTGAAACAGTCGGGCCCCTCTGGGCCCCCCAGATGTTTTCCCAGCGATATTGGATGGTAAAGCATTGTGGTTCAGGGCAGTAGTGGTACACATGGTGATTGTGGACATTTTTTTCTGCAATGCAAATAAAAGCGGTGTGTGTTGAAATACATAATATTGCAAAAGCCAGCCTTACTGATAACCAGATACATGGCATTCAATTGTGAGACGTGAATGAAGAGTTATTCATAGCAGGTTGTTGCCTTCTCATGTGCCAACAGGGGACAGTAACACCAAGATATTAAAATGCTTTAAAATCAGGAGACCATTTTTCAGGGTGCAGGCAGCAGGGGAGCAGGTTCTCCAAAGGTTGAGATGTACCATCATCTGACCCTAGCCTTTGTGTTTTATAATTTTTTTCCACTTCTGCCTTTACTCCCATCAATATCTGTTTGCTATAGAACAAGTATACTTAACCTATGGATTTGAACTTAGAAATGAAGTTTACATTAGGTCACATTGATCTCCCAGAAGAAAATGGTTATTAAAACAAGGTTTAGCTGTTTCCTTATCTCAACTTGGGTCTCTTGAGAAAAAAAAGGGTTAAGTTTTGAATTTGAGTTATTTTAGCTTTACAAATCAGTCCCTTCTCTAGTTTTCCTTCTTGTACTTTGCTGTTGGTCTGAATTGATGTTTGACACCAGCAAGAGACCTAACAAAGTAGAATTTAACTGTGCATAGGAAGGGCCAAAGCATTATAAACCTATTTCTGTAATTAAAATTCTTAGTAAAGTGCATAACTGTTACTTCAATCAGCATTTAATTCTCAGTTGTTACAAAAGGCATAACCTAATAAAGATTTACCAACCTGGCTTTCTACGATATTTTAGTGCTATAAACATAACATGAAAAACTTTGCGTGCATTATACTGACACTCTCTCTCTATATATATAAATCTAGGGCAAGCTCATTGGAATATGTGGTAGTGTGGGAAGCGGAAAAACTTCACTGATATCTGCCATTCTGGGACAGGTAATAAACTGGATTAGTTTTTTTCCCCCTGGAATGTGAAAGGGAACCAAGGTTTTGAGTTGATGATCTGTACCTTTGCTTTCCTACTCTGTTGAAATAATTGAAATTACAGCAAAGATACTTGACTATTCATAGTCTCCTGAGATTTTTGTGAGCTCTCTACTGTAAGCAGTAGATTTTGTGTTGCACGAGTACATGTACTGCATGGAACCTAACCAGTTATTTGTATAATTTTGGCCAGTCATGTGGGGGGCCTAACTGCAGTTGGGTCATGATGATCATATGTTTAGGCTTTTTTTGTGTTCATGAACCCTTTTTTGCAGCAACACTGAAATGGTTATGGTTATTCTGGTGGATCAGTGTAACACTATGAAGTTGTATTCCTAGATCTGCAACACTGTCAATGACTGAGAGCTTTTCCTCTGTAAGGTACATTTGGTTGCAGTACTGAACATGCTCTTTTTACCTTTTAATCAGTTCTCCCATGTGACTTTTTTCCTAAGTCATTGACAGGATTTTTACCATTAAAATATGCCTTTTGTTTGGTGTTGGAATACTTTAGGTGAAAGAGCACATTTTAATTCTAAGCTTTGTGATTGCAGATGACGCTGTTGGAGGGCAGTATTGCTGTCAGCGGCAGTTTTGCATATGTTGCACAGCAGGCCTGGATTTTGAATGCCACTCTCAGGGACAACATTTTATTTGGGAAGGAATTGAATGAGGAAAAGTAAGCATGGAGAGCTTTTTACATGAATTTCTATAGCTGCACTGAAAACTACATCATCTTGTCTTCTTACCAGATAAGCTTCCTAGAGTGAAGAATATTTTAGATCAGTATCCCATTACTGAAATCCTTTAAACAATTGGTATGGATTTAAAACTGTATTCATAAGGGGATCTGCTGATAAAATATAGCATGTCCTTGAATATAACTACTTTCTATTCATGCACTTCTGGTTGTGTGGGTCCCAGGTTGCACGGCAAATTAACCTATGTCGGGTAGTAGATCTGGCTAGGGATAATTATGGGGTCATCGGCTCCAGGCTGAGCATGGATATACCAACTGGACCTTTGTTGGACTCTAGTCTATAATGACACCTTTTAATTGGCAATAATTAAGTATTGCTGGGTATTGTTGCTAGGGCTAGCACCTTATTATGTATGTGTTCTTTTTTTTTTTTTAATCACAGATATAATACTGTTCTAAGTGTTTGCTGCCTTCGACCAGATCTTGCAATTCTACCTAACGGAGACCTGACAGAAGTTAGTACTACACAATTGTGTTTTAAGTCTTGACCGCTTTTAAGTTTATCGGTGTTCTAATAAAAAGAAGTAGCCTCTAATTATATTTCTGATATATATTATGCTTCCTCTTGAATTTTTCTGTATGTTTGAAAGTAAAAGGCAGATATATATATGTATTTAAGCTTATTGCATGTTACATTTGTACAGCCTGATGACGGTTTCCTGTGACGGTTCCCTGTGAATCGAAAAGCGTAGATGTTTTAGACTTTTTGATTTCTAATACAATACCCTTTTCTACAAATGCCGTGAGTGCTCTCATTATTTATTATTTTCATATATTTTTTTGTCTTTAGATTGGTGAACGAGGGGCCAATCTGAGTGGTGGCCAAAGGCAGAGGATTAGTCTTGCAAGAGCTTTGTACAGTGATCGCAGCATTTATATCCTTGACGATCCTCTAAGTGCCTTAGATGCCCATGTTGGTAACCATATATTTAACAGCGCAATCAGAAAGCACCTGAAATCTAAAACCATCCTATTCATCACTCACCAGTTGCAGGTATTAGAGCTGAACTGGACTACAAGAATATGATGCTGCCTCAATATTTTTCTTTTTTTTTTTTTTTAATCCTGTTTCATGCTTTCTTCTAGTACCTTGTGGATTGTGATGATGTAATTTACATGAAGGAAGGCTGCATCACAGAAAGGGGAACACACGAAGACCTAATCAAACTCAGTGGAGAATATGCTGCCATATTTAATAACTTCCAGCTAGGAGATACTCCTCACATTGAGGTACATTTTGTGCTATATAATCCAGTTTTAATTAAAACTTTTTTTTTAATCTGTTCCATAATGGGTATGTCTGCAGCTGCAATCAAATGGCAATGTCACTTCTTTTTAATACAGATTGGGGAATATTTGTATATATGAAAATATACACAAAATATACAAAATTATTTGCCCGTTTTATAAGGAGCCAAACTTAACATTTTAAGCATTTCAGCTTGACTGTTAAAATCGCGCTGCTGCGTGTGAACAAGCGCAGGCGACTTTACGCAGAGTGGGTGAGCAGCGCTAGTTAGCTATTCGGGGAGATTCGTTGCGGCGAGAAGTCGCCAGGTGACAGATCTCCCCCGAATCTCCCCGTCTGACCTTGCCCTAAGAGAACTGGGGGAATGTGTGGGGAGCAGTGGCATCTAGGAAGTGCTGGATGGAAAGTCAAAGTAATTATCTGCCCCGCCTCTATGCCTAAGGCATAGAGGAGTGGCAGACAATATTTGATTGGCAGCTGAGATTTTTAAATGAGCTTAAAACAGCTATGAATGCTTTAATAAAAATTTGAAATTGGATTTCATGTTTAATTTGAAAAGGACTTTTATTATACAGATTTTTGTGTCTGGGTGACAGGTCTACTTTAAAGCTATTAGGAATCCATACAATTTTGTCAACTTGGACTCCAAATACCCAAAATGACTCCCTACTCCCGACTCAAATCTGACTCCACTGCTCTGGTTTCATTAAAGGCAGCTGTGATAAAATAGTTGCTAATAACCCACCAATGCTGCTGAGAAATGTAATTATGGTAGCAAATTGTTACAGTTCAGAATTTTCACCTGGATTACTGAACTTAAACACCAGAAACCGGAACATTAAATTTCCACTTTGGGAAAAATGGTCAAAACCATGGAAAGCAACTGAATTAGGTTTTATTTCTGCTGACCAATCTGAGAACAACTAAACTGAAAAAAAGTGTTTGAAAGGTGTTTGAAAGCCCCTTTAAGAAATGTCAAAAACCTTACATTATTTGTGACTAAAACAATTGTCAAAAAAGGATATTCAGCAAACACTTGATTTATTGAACTCATGTTGGGGGGGGTATTGTTCCGTTAATGTTTTTATTTAGAATTTTTTTATTACTTTATATGAATTCATTTGTTTTTAATTATAGTTTCTAATCTATTTTTATAAACATTTGATGTTGTTTTTTCACAATTACAGCAGTACTGTTAACAGCTTGCAAATTACTTCATTATT
>CM044439.1:107428902-107431100 GCA_024363595.1 Xenopus borealis
ACGGAAGACATGCAAGATGGCTGTGTGGAACTCTGCTGTGTGAATCTGCATAGAGGAGGAAGTATAAAGTATGGGGAGTTTCCCCGTCATCTTCCCATTCAGGCTTCTCCTATTCATATTCCAGTCTCATTTTCAAATCGCTGCATGGTTGCTAGGGTTATTTGGAACCTAGCAACCAAATTGCGGAAACTTCAAACTGGAGAGCTACTAAATAAAAATAAAAAAAACTAGCTCAAACCACAAATAATTAAACATTAAAACCAATTGCAAATGATCTCACAATACTCCCTCTACATCATACTAAAGGTTCATTTAAAGGTGAACAACCCCTTTAAAACAAGACTTGCAATTAAAACTTTGACTTGATATAACTGTTTGTATTGAGTCTTCCCAATCTAGGCTAAGGGACGTGAAGTTTGTAGGCTCAGAGCAGGAATGGAATTCAGAAAAGTGGATAACCTTAGATTCAGTTCAAATAAATGGAATAATTAAAACAGAGATTATAATTAACCATGTATTAATTTTTCCTTTTCCCCCCCTTGCTGTGCAGTTGATGTACGCCTACCCTTCCAAGCTGAAATGTTTGTGCAAAATGTGATCTTGGTCTTCTTCTGCCTGGGAGTTATTGCTTTTGTCTTTCCCTGGTTTCTGGTGGCAGTTGGACCTTTAGTTGTCCTCTTCACTATACTGCATGTCGTCTCAAGGTCAGTGGAATCCAGAAACTGTTTGAATATTATGTTTTAAGGAATATATTTAAAATAAATTAGTTTCTTGACTGTTCTGTACTTAAATCCATAATTGTAATAAATTATATTAGGTTGGCTTTGTTACTGTATACTCAAAACATTAAGACTAATAAATTTTAATGAGCCTTAAATCTTGTCTTTTATTATGTTTGACCCTTGTAAATTGACTTTATAAAGAGAGTAATGAGTACACTTCGTATTTTTCTCTCTCTAAAATTATCTAAATATTTATTTTGTTTCTCTATTACAGCCAGTTTAACTGCAGCTCTTTTAAAGCAGTGATTTGTCTTTAACTTTTAGTATTTTCTAGAATGGCTAATTCAAAACAAAATTTTTATTGGCCATCATCATTTAATTTTTTACTCATTTTAAATTATTTGCCTTCTTCGTCTGACTCTTTCTAGCTTTCAAATGGGGGGGGGTCACTGACCCCATCTAACAAAGTAACATCGTGAGTTAGGTTGAAAAAAAAAAAAACGTCCATGTTCAACTGTAAGTCTGTATATAATCTGCTTAACTGCTAGTTGATCCAGAGGAGGGCAAAAAACATCTGAAGCCTCTCCAGTTTGCCTCAGAGGAAGAAAAAATTCCTTCCTGACTCCAAAACGGCAATCAGACTAGTCCCTGGATCAACTATCTAATCTATCTAGTTGAAAAACAAAAACTCTAAGGCTACAAATTGATTGCTATTGCTACCTTCGCCTGTTCATATTCCAGTAGGGATGCACCGAATCCACTATTTTGGATTCGGCCGAACCCCCAAATCCATTGCAAAGGATTCGGCCGAATACTGAATCCGGCTCCTAATTTGCATATGCAAATTAGGGAAGGGGAGGGTAAAAGCATGGGCTGCAAAAACTTTTTTAACTTCCTTGTTTTGTGAAGAAGAGTCACATGATTTTTCGGATTCGGTTCGGTCAGGCACAAGGATTAGGCTGAATCCTGGCTGAATACCGAACCGAATCCTGGATTCGGTGCAACCCTATATTCCAGTCTCTTATTCAAATCCGTGCATGGTTTGTAGGGTAATCTGGACCCTAGCAACCAGATTGCTGAATAGAAAACACAAACACCACATAAAACCCACTGCAAATTGTCTCCAAATATCACGTTCTACATCATACTAAAAGTTAACTTGAAGGGGATCAAGCACTTTAATTAGGCATGTGCAGTAGGCACCTTTTTTGAGGTGTTCATAGTTTGAGAGAGACATGCTCAGAAAGCAAAAGTAACAAAGGAACTTGGTATAGATGCAGGGAGAAAGGTATGGGGGCTGTTTAGAGTACTTTGAGGGGAAATTAAATTAAGACTTATCCTTTTAATTATTTAAGGTTAGTAAGAGTTGTTTGTAGACAAATCTGTGCAGAGTCAGACAATAGAATAAACAATGTTGCACATTTGTGCTCAGCACTACAGCACTAACTACTACAGACCCCCAAGATAACTTTGAAG
>CM044439.1:107454286-107470698 GCA_024363595.1 Xenopus borealis
GGTGCTAACCCAGCCTCTCAGATGAACTCAGACAAGACTGTGCAGTCTCAGTCTGATCCATGCTAGAAACTCTCCAAGGGTAGGCCTGCACTGTAAACATCACTGTTTTTGGAGTGGACGCCACCCACTGGAAAAATAGGTAAAGGTGCCCACTACCCTTTTCCATGGCCACCTAGTGAGCCCGTGACCTCCACCATTCTTCCACAAACTTCCTGATGTTTCCCAAAAACAAATCCATACCATCTCAGGACAAATGAACACTATCATTCCTGTAAAGATGCCTTTGCTTATACTTTATATTTTCATGCTTTATTATCCCATTACCGGACGAACCCATGATTTTGTGCATGGCTCTATTCACTTTCTTCCTTGCTTTCTCCACTCCCCTAGGGCAAAACGCTCCTCTCCACTCTCCCCTCTGAATGATATCTGACCATGCAACTTTCCAAATCTTACCATTTCCTGCCCCTCTGCATGTTTCCTTGCCCAAAAAACTCATTTGTTTTTTGGGCAGGCAAACATGCAGAGGGGCAAGAAATGGTAAGATATCATGGCCTATGATCACGATGTTGCAAGGAGTTGAACCCCCTGATGAGAAAAATAAATTTGACAACCTCAAAATCATTACATTCCAACTCCTGCCCCTTGCACTGGACGTATGTATTTCTTACACACCTTCGATCTCCATCTCCCTAACCCTTTTATCCTTTCTTCCCCATGCCTCTGTCGCTGCACCAATCCTAAAGGAATGCGACCCAAAGTTACTTGATCCCAACCATTAGCAACCATTGCTTTCTTCAACACCTGCCTAAACTGAAAAACGGACACAGGAGTTAAATCTTCATGTATTAAAAACAACTGGCCTTACCCCCATTAATTCATGTACCGCTTTTTTCACCGGGCATGTCAACCCAACCGTTTCTTCAATCCACACCCATCTCCCCATACCTAACGGATCTGTCTTTGACCTACTAATGTACACTAAAACCTTGCCCTCCTGTAACAATACATGTGTAAACATTAAACCTTTCCAAAGCCCTTTTAGAAGGGGGCACCAACTCACTTATCCTGAATGCCCCCCCAAATGCCAACGCAAAAGTTGCCTTAAACAATATATATTCAAATTTGTCAAAACAAACCTGTTTCAATGACCTAAGTATTAACTGCAGACTAGATTCTACTATCGGTTCCCTCTTATCCATTCTAGGGCTGTCCATTCTTGCCCACCCCTTCATTATTTTCCTTACCACTGGCACATTGACCAATTTGGCCCAATTGAGCCCCGCTCTTATGGGGGCCCCGCTCCAGTGCGAGCTCTGATTACTATTCCCTTAAAGGGCACCTATGGGGGCGAAAAAAATTGCCCCCTGCAGGCGCTGGCTTACTCGCACCGGGAGGGAGCTCCACAGTCCATGCGCATGCGCAGTATGCACGTGTGACGTCATGCACAGAAGCTAAATGAAAAGCTGCAGCTTTTCATACTGCGCATGCGCATGGACTGTCATGGCGGCTCACACCGGGAACTCCCTCCCGGTGCGAGTAAGCCAGTGCCTGCAGGGGCAAGATTTTTTTTTAAACTGCTAGAACCTTCGGTTTGGGGAATTTTTTCTCCCCAAAGGTGCCCTTTAATGCCCGAGTAGCCCAGACTACCCCAAATCCAGATTGGCCCAGCCTGCTCAGACCTGATTGGCCCAGGCCACAGCTGAACCTGATTGGCCCAGCCCCACCCCCAAACTTAATTCAACCAGCCCGCCCCAAACCCAATAGGCCCAAATAACAAGTGAAATGCATTAATGTTGTTTATATAATCCATGGTGCTGCACAAACACAGTTTACAGTGTTTAGATTAAAAAAAGTGAGGGAACATTTTTTCCCAGTTGCCCAGCCTGTCCCCACCCCCAACTGGCAGCCATCACTTGGACAGAGGGGAAAGCAGCCGCTATTTGCCCATCCAGCTCTGTGACCCTGCGACAGACAGCAAAGTTCTTTTTAGGGGGCCCTGCCAAAATGGTTCCAATTGGGCCCCGCACTTGATACGACCGGCCCTGACCACTGGGTAATGTGTTATGTCTGGTTTTCCTTGTTCTATTGAAAAATGGGAAATCGCTGCCAATGCTGTATTCACCCCTGCCCTTGACTTCCCCTCTTTATGCAATATGCCAGGAATGAGAGCAATAGCTTAATGCTTTCCTCGCTCTTACCGCGGCTGCAGAATAGCTGCCATCTTTTCCATTCCCTTTTGTAGGCGACAATAGTTTTTTCTGATACCAACCTTTCGAAAAACTCTCCTAAGAGGGGCTCACCAACTGCCATAAATTATCAGGGTATAAATGAGCTTTTTTAAGCCGCATTAGGTGCCAGCCCCAAGTGTCCCGCTTTTCACGGGACAGTCCCTCTTTCAATTATCTGTCCCACTGTCCCGGGTTGTGGACTTAATGCCCCGCATCACTGTGACTCTTTTGGCTCTTCTGGTTTTTTTTTTTTTTACTGAAGTCTCGCGAGAACAGACTGTAACTGTGACCTCACGATGTCTAACGTCTCACATACAATGGTGTACACGTGAGGGACTTGCTGATGGTGTTGCTCAGTAGTTTCAGAGCTTGTATGTGTGTGACCTGACAGGGTCACCTCTCACTGATCTTGTGTTTTTATCTCAATAACTCGCTGAGGGAAACTTTGTCTGCCTGGAGAAAGTGAACCAAGGCAGGGGGGCGGGACAAGCTAAGTTCATTGTCAGTTCGGCTTAGCTGCTCTCTGCAGAGATGATATGTTATTCATTAGGGAAAGTCAGTGATATATTCCTGTTTATGGGCTACGTATATAAAAATCCATGTAGAGAATTATTTATTTGGTTCTTTTCTTCAGCATTATCAACTAGACATCGCAAATCATTTGAAATAAACACTTATTGCCCGTGCAAGCACAAGTCAGGCAGTTACACTGCTGTCTTCTAACTGGAATGGAGTAGGGAGGGCTGACAGCTGAGGAGGGAGAGGGGGAGAGCTGAGGGGGCAGAGCTGAAGTGGAGTAATGAGGACCCAGGAAGTGACTGCAGGAGGGGTGAGAGAAAAAGCAGGTGATGCTGCATTCCTCTGTTTGTGGTCTCTGTGCTGCTGCTCTGTTATACTGGCAGCATCTGCTACAGCTAGTGCAGTTTTTGTAACCCCCACAGCTGGATAAGTGTCCAGTACATGTTGTCACAGAGCATTGCACACTGCAGGGGAAATCTCTGTCTTATCTCTCTTATAATTATTGCTGCCTCTTGCTGGTATAGGGGCAAGCTGACTTTGCATATCCTCTTATTATGTTAGTACTGAAATGCGTGGGAGTGGGGGAAGAGGCTGTAGGGCATAATTCCTGGTTGAAATTGCTCTTCCCCCACTCCCACGCATTTCAGTACTAACTAGGGTTGCCACCTCACCCCTTTAAAACCGCACACATTACATCGCTCTAAAAAAATAATAACGAGCGCTGCCACAAATGCAGGTCTAGCAGGAACTGGTACTTGCTTCCAAAGCTGCACTATTTAGGCATGCGCAGAACAGACTTCTCGCTCTGACAGACAGCTGGTCCAGGCAGAGCCCAGTGAATCAGAAGGGGTGGGGCCACATGATAGAAGAGGAAGTGGTTGATCTGTGCTGCAGATTTGAGCTTTTGTGATGGAAGTCTAGTCGAACTGAATGCCTGGCAGAAGGTATGAGGTTTTTGGGGATGTTTACAATCATTTAAAATATATTTTTACACAAATGTATTCAGTTATTCTTCAGCTGTATTCATATGAGTCCTTATATATAATATGGCTTGTTTTTTTTTCCCCTGTAGGTGAAATGTCACCTCCCTTGTCTGGGCTGTTTGTGGATTCAGATTTCCCAGCTAAGGTTTCATCGTTGGTGCATGGAGGGGACACACAACTGGCTTTGCTCAGTGATAATATTTCATGGCAGAGGCCTTTGGTAAGTTCATACAAGGAGGGTTGCCACTAGCAATATTAGCAACTATCTCTACAAGCAGGATTTATGGATGTTTCCATTGATTTCAGGATATCTGTGCTTCCCCAAGATTATTCTCAGAAAAAAACAGACTTAATTTGGGGAAGCAGGGAATTCTGGGAGACTGCTGGTTCATATGTGCTTGCACAGCACTGCAGAAATATGATCGACTTTGTGGTCAGGTAAGAGCCCCTCTTGTTAATGCCACCCTTTTCCATCATTACAGCATGTTTGGAGGTAGGTATTTTACAATAATCAGTGATAAGCAAATTTGACCCGTTTTGCGTCGCCAAAAATGTCACATTTTCGCTCCGAAACAAAGCAAAAAAATTTGCCCGTCCCAAAAAATTATTTATCTAGCTATGCATAATTATATAGTTTATACTGGCCAGTTCTCTCTACATTAATGTTTATTTGAGTGACAGCAGTAATTCTTCTTTCAAGGGGATGTAAAGGCAAAAAATTTTAATACCACTTTTACTTTCTTTGATGAAAAAGAAATCTATCTCTGATATACTTTAATTAACAAATGTCTACAGTTTTTATAATAAACCTGATGTATGCAGTGAAATCCCCCCTTGGTTTTACTTGGGTAGATTTGTATCGACAGACCCAGTGCAGTCTGTATATTCTGATTATTAATGATCTATGGCAGATATTATTTGACTTGTGCTGTTTTGATCATTTATGACGATCCCTAAGCTTAACCTCCCAACTGAAGCCCAGACCACACTGAGCATGTGTTTAGTCTTGATCTTGCAAAGATGTTTAACAAAGTTATACATTTTGAAAGCATATATCATTTGTTTAATTAGGTTTCTGATGCAGTAAGTTTGTGTTTATATTTAGCATACATAATACAGCATTTCTAACGTTATTCTATTTTAGACTTTAGTTGCCCTTTAAGTTCACTTTTAGTATGTTATATATTGACTAATTCTGAGCAACTTTTCAATTGGTCTTTTGTTTCGTTTTTTTAATTATTTGCCATCTTCTTCTGACCCTTTCCATATTTCAAATGGGGGTCACTGACCCCCATCTAAAAAAATGCACTGGAAGGCTACAAATGGATTGTTATTGTCATTTTCTATTACTCCTCTTTCAATTAAGGTCCTCCCCTTATTATATTGGAGTTTTCATTTATTTTATGCATGGTTGCTAGGGTCATTTGAATTTGATTTTGATTGCTGAAATAGCAAACTGGAGAGCTGCTGAATAAAAATAGAATAACTCAGAATAACTCAGAAACTATTAATTATAAAAATTGAAAACGAATTGCAAATTGTGTCAGAGTATCACATCATACTAAAAGTTAACTCAAAGGTGAACAAACCCTTTAAAATGGTGTGTGTTGGTGATCAAATCTTCATGATGCAATAGAATCCAAGTTTTTTTCTAAAGGGGAAGTCAACCCTCCTGGCGCAAACCCTCTCCTCCCCTCCAGCCTATGTCCACCCCCCACCCCCGGCTGTTGCGCTAAACCTGTTAATCCCGCACCATCTTCTTCCTTGATCCGGCTGCGTTAGACGACGCATGCACAATTTGCCGGTTGGTACTACTGCGCATGTGCCTGTATTTCACAAAGTTTCCGAAAAGAAGGTAATCAGAAAAGTTTGGCGCATGCGCAGTAGTACCAACTGGCAAATGCGTCCTACTGTGCATGCGCAGCCAAATGCCGCCGGATCAAGGAAGAAGACGGTGCGGGACAAGATGGCGCCCGTGAACTAGGGATGCACCGAATCCAGGATTCGGCCTTTTTCAGCAGGATTCGGATTCGGCCGAATCCTTCTGCCTGGCCGAACCGAATCCGAATCCTAATTTGCATATGCAAATTAGGGCCAGGGAGCTAAATCATGTGACTTTTTGGCACAAAACAAGGAAGTAAAAAATGTTTTCCCCTTCCTACCCATAATTTGCATATGCAAATTGGGGTTCGGATTCGGTTCGGTATTCGGCCAAATCTTTCGGGAAGGATTCGGGGGTTCGGCCGAATCCAAAATAGTGGATTCGGTGCATCCCTACCGTGAACTTGCCTTCAGGGGACCTTAAAGGGGTGGTTCACCTTCAAGTTAACTTTTAGTATATTGTAGATGGGCCAATTCTAAGAAAGTTTTAAATTGGTCTTCATTATTTATTTTTCATATTTTTTTAATGATTTGCAATTTTCTTCTGTTTCTTTGCAGCTTTAAAATGGGGGTCACTGACACCATCTAAAAAACAAATGCTCTGTAAGGCTTCAAATGTATTGTTATTGCCACTTTTTTTTACTTATTCTATTCAGTCCTCTCTTATTCATATTCCAGTCTCTTATTCAAATCAATGCAGAGTTGCTAGGGTAATTTGTACCCTAGAAACCAAATTGCTGACACTGCAAACTAGAGAGCTGCTGAATAAAAAGCTAAATAACTCAAAAACTACAAATAATAAAAAATAAACACCAATTGCAAATTGTCTCAGAATATCACTCTCTACATTATACTAAAAGTTAACTCAAAGATGAACAACCCCTTCAACCTTGGGGTTATTAACAGGTTAGGGGCAATAGCCCAGGGGCGGGGAGTAGGCTGGAGGGGAGGAGGGAGGTGGGCCTGGGGGGTTGCGCTGGGACGGTTGACTTCCTCTTTAATGAACAAGAAGCATTTCCAGACATGGTAGTACAGATGAACAACACATGTTTATTGCATTCTAAAGTTATAATTTATCAGTATAATGTTTGCAGTCCACAGTGGTCATTGTGGTTCCTCGGGGGGTGCTGTTATTTTACTTAAAGCCTACCTTTTGGCACCCCCCAAGTAAGAAGGATTATGCATTCTTTAAATATGCCAGGCATCCCTAGCATAGACACAGCACATGTGCAGCAAAGTAAGATCTGAAAAAAACGTAGTCTAATTAACATGCATAAGTCTGAAGAGTAATGCCGGAAAAGCAAGATAGTGACATGGAGGGAGCTATACTCATTTTTTCTCTGTGGCAGTGCATAGATGTACAGGTTCAGGAAATGCAGTTTGAATTACAGGGGGGGGGTGCCTAACTTGTCAGTTTTCCTTGTCTTTTATGTAGTAGTTATGATCCACACATAAGTAGGATCTATTATTTCAGACCCCCCCATTGTTTTCATGTGCAGCCATGCAACCTTTAATGTTCCAGCTGTGCAGAACTACTGCAATATAATGTTTTTATGGAAACTTTATCTATAGCTCATACACTTCTTTGGATTTCTTTTCACAAAGAATGTAAATACTGGTTAGCCTACTAGAGATGCCACTCTGACATGAGGGGTCTAAAGTCATTATTATGCCCCTAGTTGCAGAGTGCACTTACAGTTAGGTCCATAAATATTTGGCCAGAGACAACTTTTTTAAATTTTGGTTCTGTACATTACCACAATGAATTTTAAATTCAGATGCAGTTAAACAGCAGACTTTCAGCTTTAATTCAGTGGGTTAAACAAAAAGATTGCATAAAAATGTGAGGAACCGAAGCCTTTTTAACACAATCACTTCATTTCAGGGGCTCAAAAGCAATTGGACAATTGACTCAAAAGCTTTTTCATGGGCAGGTGTGGGCATAAAGTCAAAGGAGCTCCCCTGCGGCTGTGTCCGTGTCTAAGGGCCCTTAAGCTGCAAAAACACAATATTGTAGCAATTTCTCTGATGGGTTTTTTAAGACTGGCAAACTTTACAGTTTCGTACATCATGAGAAAAAGAAAAGCACTGGTGAACTCAGCAACACAAAAAGACCTGGACAGCCACGGAAGACAACAGTGGAGGATGGTCGCAAAATCATTTCCATGAAGAGAAACCCCTTCAGAACTGCCAAACAAGTGAACAAAAGTCTCAGAGAAGTGTGCGTAGCAATAGCCAAGTCTACCATAAAGAGAAGGCTAAATAAAAGTAAATACAGACGTGCACTGCAAGGTGCAAGCCACTCATAAGCCTCAAAAAGAGAGAGGCTAGCTTGGACCTTGCTAAAAAAAATCTAAAAAAGCCAGCACAGCTCTGGATAAACATTCTTTGGACAGATGAAACCAAGATCAACCTCTACCAGAATGATGGCAAGAAAAAAAAGTATGGAGAAGGTGTGGAACAGCTCATGATCCAAAGCATACCACATCATGTGTAAAACATTTGGGAGGCAGTGTGATAATTGGGCGTGCATGGCTGCCAGTGGCACTGGGACACTAGTGTTTATCCATGATGTGACACAGGACAGAAGCAGCGGAATGAATTCTGAGGTGTTCAGAGACGTACTGTCTGCTCAAATCCAGCTAAATGCAGTCAGATTGATTGGGAGGTGTTTCATAATGCAGATGGACAATGACCTAATAGATGCAGCCAAAGCAACCCAGGAGTTTAATAAAGCTAAGATGTGGAAAATTCTTGAATGGCTAAGTTGGTCACCTCATCTGAATTTGGCATGCATTTCACATGCTGAAGACTAAACTTTGGAAAGAAAAGCCTTCAAACAAACATCAACTGAAAGCCGCTGCAGTAAAGGCCTAGCAGAGCATTAAAAAGGAGGAAACACATAATCTGGTGATGTCCATGAGTTCAAGACTTCAGGCTGTCATTGTCAGCAAAGGGTTTTCAACCAAGTATTAGAAATAAACATTTTATTTTCAGTTTTTTAATTTGTCCAATTACTTTTGAGCCCTTGAAATGAAGTGATTGTGTTACAAAAAAATTTTAGTTTTATGCAATATTTTTGTTCAGCCCACTGAATTAAAGCTGAAAGTTGCAGTTTAACTGCATCTCAGTTGTTTCATTAAAATTCATTGTGGTATCAATAAAAGGGAAACCTGTTATAAAAAAAATTCATTGTGGTAATGTACAGAACCAAAATAAGAAAAAAAGTTGTCTCTGTCTAAATATTTATGGACCTAACTGTAAGTATTTCCAGGGCCAGACAATGTTCAGCTGATCAGTTTCATAACACCCCCAGCTCAGGAACTGATTTGAAAGACTGGAACTGACACAGTGTTTGTGAAGACCAGATATAAAATAGCAGTTGGGGACCGCCTGACAATTCCTATCCCCAGCAATAAATGAAGGGAGAATTTCACTGCATACAGTCAGGTTTCTTATAAAAATGGTAGACATTTTTTAATTGAAGTATATTGGAGATAGATTTCTTTTTCATTAAAGAAAGTAAAAATGGGATTTTTTTTTTTTACCTTTACATTCCCTTTAAACTGTTTCACAAGTAAACAGACTTTATGAATTTTTTTTTTTTACATAATCTTGTAAATGCCAGTAAGGGGATTACTGTTGGCAGTTGGTTGTTCTGCTGAAGAGAGTTGTATTTTTGAACATATGGGTGTATCAATTACACCTGCTGGTAGAAATAAATAAACGTATGCACCATGCAAAACCTAAAAGAGACTGTAAGCATAGAATCGATGGTGCAGGTTACTTGTAACTCTTTGTCAGCTCTGCAGAATTGACCGAGTGCACTTCTAAAAAACACTTTTAATATAGTATAAACTTTGATATAGTACTTATTTACATAAAATCAGTCTATAATAGATCCACTTTAATCAAGTGACCTTCTACAAATGTTAAAAGTTATAATTTGGTGTTTCTTCTTCTTTGAATTACTGTGTTATCGCCATCTCATTTCTTTCTTTCTCATATTATTGTAGTCTTTGTCACTCCCAGGCACGGACTAGCCTGCCCGAGTACCAGAGGATCTCCCAGTGGGCCACAGCATGGGAGTTTTTCCATTAGTTATTTTTTTTTATTTCCACCATAAGTCTATATAATTGTATAACACTTGGCACTGTCTCCATCTAATATTTGTGAGAGTGGACCTTGTAGCTCTCGTTTCTTTGGTAGGCCCTAAGAGGTACATGTCTCACAACAACTCTTACATTAGACTATCCACTATCTTTGTGAAAAGGCTTGTCATCTGCAACAGTTCAGTGCTTTACTGCCTTCACCATTCTCTCACTACCCTGCACAAACTTTTTATCTGTTTCAGGTTTTCCCTGATGGGCAATGTACTTGGACTGATCCCAATTATTTGGGGCAATTCACCTGCAGATTTTGGCGCTTTGGTCGCTGGATTGAGGTGACCATTGATGACAATCTTCCATGCTTAGGAAACAAGCTCTGCTTTTCCCACTGCCAAGACCAAGGGGCCCTTTGGCTGCCATTGCTGGAAAAGGCCTATGCAAAGTATGTTGGTTTCTTTTCATGATTCCTGCTATTTAATATATTGGGCAGAGGCAGCGCTACTTATCTAACTGAAAGCTTTGCAAGAAGCATTTTCAAATGTACATTGGTGCATGAAGAGTGAACCTCATGCTTGTTTAGAAATGCTTGCATTTTATATCACCTTTTCCCACTAGTTAAGCATATTTTAATATTTAAGTTTTTGTCTATTTTCATATATTACATAGAAACATGGAAGCAGCAAGTAACAAAGAATCAAATTTTTTCAATTAGCTAATTATTAAAAAAATCTATACTTTCCAAATATATGTAAAGTTAACACCATCTAAATCATGGTAGCAATGGATTCCTGACATAGAATTTGCATTACAAAAAGACATTGTATTCACGATCAACTCTTTCTGTAGACAGATGGGGCTTTATATTATGCACTGATTTCAATATGCTCTGATGTGATCAATCAGTGCACATCCTGATATGCTGATGATTATATGGGGGGTAGGCAGAACCATTTCATTTGTGATGTCTGTAAATATTTTATACTAAGTTGTATTTTACTATAATATTTATTGTATTGTAACCTCATTTTCATTGTCTGTTTTCTCATCTCCACAGGCTACATGGCTGTTATGAGGCTTTATGGGCTGGACAGGTAGCTGATGCTCTGGTGGATCTCACAGGAGGTCTTGTGGAGAGATGGTTTCTGGGTTCTGAGGATGACAGTGGCAGAGAAAAACTGTTCAGCAAATTAGTGTCATTAAAAGATAGATGTGCAATGTGCTGCTCAGTGCTCCATAACAGAGAAAGTAAGTAACACATGTAATACATAGACATCCTTTAATTTAACACCTTTCATTTAACTTAGATTTTAGGACATGCATGCACCTATGTTCGTTATACATCTTGACAACAATTGATATAAAATATTTATTATTATTAAGAGACTTATATATAGGGTATTACATTTAGTGTTGGGGCTGGAGGAATTGACATCATGGGGTTAGTAATAAGGTTAGTGTGGCTCAGGCAAGGGTTAATAGAGTACTAGAAATATTATCATTTGTAAAATCAGAGGATTAAAATCTTTAGTGAAAGAGATGCAAAATAGTAAGTGCTAGGATCATAATCGTGGATCGAGATAAAGGCAAAGGTTTGCATTAGAGGGCTGTGAGAAGTGATGTTGTGTAAATGGCACTAGTCTTGTCTGTAAATTAACTGCCAAGGTGTGGATCACCAAAATTGTTTGCAGTAATGCTGTGATTAGACAAATATGATGTGGACATGGTAGCTTCTTGAAAATAGTAGCTTTTAATGGCAGAGGTCAACGAATGAGGGGGCTGGATTATAGTTGATTGTTGTGGTCATAACATAATTGGTCAGAGATCCCCCAACCGGTGGCTCGAGAGCAACATATTACCCGCAGCGGTCTCAAATCAGGTGCTTATTTTTGAATTCCTGGCTTAGAGGCAATTTTTGGTTGCATTACAACTAGGTGTTCTGCCAAACAGAACCTCCTGTAGGCTGCCAGTCTATATGGGGGCTACTAAATAGTAGCCAGGTACGTTTCATGCTTGTGTTGCTCCCCAATTCTTTACATTTAAATGTGGCTCAAGGGTAAAAAGGTTGGAGACCCCTGTAATAGGTATTCCAGGGATGATTGCCCACTAAAATACCAAAGAGGTTAGTGAACAAAAGTGGCAGTTCTGAAATCATCAAGGTCTAAAAGTGAGGCTTTGATTGCTGGATCTTTTGATAGTAAACAAAAAAAATTACTTGATTTTCTAAAGGGTTAAAGTAGAGCAAATGTTACCAACAAGGCAGTTTCAGTAGAAATATGATAATCTACATTATTAGAAATACTTCATATATATCTGGATGATTCTTTCAAATGATAGGTGATGCATGGATTCATGTATGTACAGTATGTATATTTTTATTTGTATAGAGCTCCTTGAGGGCAAAGCACTGTACAGCAACAATAAATTAGTTGTAACAAACAAGGTTCACTGCATTAATGAGTAACAATAAGTGCATTATTAGAAGTACAATTCACATTAATATAAAATATAATTCCGCACTGTCAAGGAGACAAAAGGATGGAGGACCCTACCCTGTGGGGCTTACAGTATAAATGGGAGGGTAACGTACGGACACAATTCAGACGGGTATTAAAGTGCTGTGGGGGGTACAACTAAGCGGTTGCTCTGGGAGGAGCGAAGGTTTCGGCCTGGAACATATAGAGAAACGAGATGAGATGTAGTTAGGTGCAAGGGAATGAAGGGCTTTAAAGGCTATGAGAAGAAGTTTATACGTTATTCTTTGTTTTATAGGAAGCCATGATAATGACTTCAACAGGGGAGGAGCCTTTTGGATGAGAGGAGGATAATTCTGGCAGCAGAGTTTAATACAGACTGGAGAGATGAGAGATGGGAGTTAGGGAGGCCAGTTAGTAGAAGGTTACAGTAATCTAGTCGGGATAGGATGAGAGCATGCATGAGTGTCTTGGCTGTAGCAGGTGAAAAGAAGGGACGGATTTTGGCAATATTACATAAGATATATATCTGTTTCAGCTGTTAATGAAAGGGTGGATAAATATCATGAAATGGCAAATCTGTTCATTGCAGTTCAGTTGCAAGTTTACCGCTTAAGACAGGTGTAATATCCTGCCTGGAGTTGAACCTGGGACGTGGTGTTGCTGGGCTGTTTGACTTACCATTGCTCTATGTAAACAGACAGGTCTTTCCCTGGTTCACTCCCCTTGCTATACGTGTAACTGCAAGTAAGGCAGGGCTTTGTTCAGCTGTTATCTATCAGACCCATGTGATCAGCGTAAGCCATTAGACTGCTTATAAAGACCCCTGCCCTGCACTGAATCATTGCCCAATATAGGTTCTGCTATTGTGAGTTCCTGGGTGTGTTTCTACTTTGATTCTTGTGTTTGACCTTCCTGCCTGTTCCGGACTTTGATTCTCGCTGCCTGTCCTGACCTCCTTGCCTCTGACCTCGACTATGCTTCTGTCTGATCCTTGTTATAGACCAGGCCCGTTCCTTGACTACGCTTCTTGTCCTCCATTCCTGTACCACGTGCGGTTCCCTTGCTCACCCAGAACTCTCCCCCTGGTCCTCTCACATTAAGACCTGGCGGCATCCAATTAGCTGAGGGCTCCTCCCGAAGTGAAAGGCGGCTATTAAAGGCAGAACAATGAGCCGTGACCGGGACCTTGGGGTTTGTTCTGGGTTTTGGGATACCAATCGTAAGAAATAACTGGCTTCCAAAAGACACACATCTGTCATTAGTACTTGCATTTGGTACTGGATGCAGAACATGAGTCTCAATAAACGATACTGATCAAAACAGCTCTTTGCAAATAAATTCAGCGAATGTGAATTCTTTTGAAATGAACAATTTTTTTGTGCAGTATAAGTGAAATTTAAAGAAGAAACGAGATGAGAAAAGCTGCTCAGATTATTGTATCTGTTAAAAGAATAGTCATAAAATAGACCATCATAACTCTATCCTATATCACTATCTATCCTATTTTTTTTTTACAAGGAGTGGTGGAATTAGGAGAACCTCATGCCTACACAATCACTGATATTCGACATGTTGTCACTAAGGGCTGCAAAGACTTGTTGCTGCTCCGCCTGCACAACCCCTGGGGAAGAAGCAGCTGGGCTGGCACTTGGCGCAATGGGTGAGTGGTTTTATAGCTAAGAGAGAGCACAGTAGTTTACATTAATGTTTACAGACTTCTAATTTTTTCCTCTGTCCAGAGGTGATGGTTGGAATGATCTGAACCCCAAAGACAGCACTCAGCTGCTTTCTGGAGTACAGGAAGGAGAATTCTGGGTAGAAAAGCAGGAATTTTTGCAACAGTTTGATGAAGTCACAATAGCTTTTCCTTGCAGCCACGAAGGGCACTTACAAAGCATTTGGACAGGTTGGTACAAAACACAATGGAAAGTAAGCTACCACAGTAAAGAGAAGTGTAACCCCAATAATGTTACTTATTCGTTTTTGATGTGATGCAGGGAAATATACTTGCCATAGAATGAATGATCTTTTGTAGTAAATACTGTTGGGCTACTGTAGATACACACTTGCTGAATGTATCTGTAGTAAAACAAAGACTATATAAATTCTAGTCCAAATGACCGTAAATTATAAACATTTAACCTAAAGTAGTCCTATTAAAGAATTAATGATGATACATTAAAAATTATTGTGTTGACCGACTAGATATGCAGGTACATTCTAATATCTTAAATAAAGTGACTATAAGGACAGCTTATCAGCATTGGCTTTGTATAGTACATGCTAATTATTTGATGTAAAAGGGTTCATGTACAGGTTTTGTTTTATTACTAGATTCATTATTACTCTACAAGCAGCAGATCTACGGATCCTGGGTTAAAGGTCATAGTGCTGGTGGATCTCGTAATAACATTACTTTTCCTGAAAATCCCAAATTCTGGTTGCGAGTGAAGGAACCAAGTGAAGTGTTTCTGTCACTGATGCAAATACCTCATGGCGGAGTTGAAATTCCAGAACCTGTGCATGGTGTATATCGGAGAAATTTGAGGCTAAACAGGACAGCCTTTAACGCTATTGGATTTCATGTGTGGAAGGTAACAAATAATGTCACTGCCAGCTACAATAGAGCAGGGGCAATATCAGTGTTGTTTATTCCAATTTTACTCAGCAATTCCATCATCCACTTATGCTAAACCCAATTTCTGTCATTCATTACAGCAGCTGCTTACTCTAAATGGTTTCAGTATATACACTCATTTTAACTGGGGAATTCCCAAGAATTCCAACATCTGCTTATCCAATTAATTTTTTTGGTCTTCTGAAAGCAGTAATGTTATGTAGAATGTGCCATCCAAATATTCTGCATCACAATAGATACAATCTAAATATTCTGTGCTTTAGCCACTTAATCCTTGATGGAAGGGGTTTCAGAGGTCACAACAAAACTCGGGTCAGTATTTTGCATAAAATAGCCAGCATAGCTTTGTCTTTTTCAAAACATGTAAGAAAGCATCTATGTGTCACACAAATATATTTTTTTACAAACTCCCTGGCTTCAAATGATGTGAGTTTATGTTTCCTCTGTCAGGTGGAGAAGCGTCGATTTAAGCTACAAAAGACCCTTTCATCTCTGCCTTTGGCTGGTACCTCATCTCACTGCTATGATCGACAGCTGCATCTATGCTGCAACCTTTCCCCTGGGTATCATCTACTGATCCCCAGCATCTTCCTCAGGGAGGCAGAGGGGAACTTCTTGCTGCACATCCTTTCCACTGGCAACATCACACTGAGGTTATATCATGCATCACAAATCACAACATCCCATCCTCCTTACAGCAAAACACACAGCTCTGTTCTGCATTACATATGCTCCCCTGCAGCATGTTTTTATGGAAGATAACAAACTGATGCTATAACTGTAACTAGGTATATACATGAGGTTGTGATGCAGGTAAAAGATCTTATATCAGGAAACCCCTTCTATGAATGTTTTCAAAACCAGTGATGTGTTTCCCCACAGTGCATGATTTTAATAAAATCGTTATTCTGTCCGGTTCTTCTGTAATAATACAAATAATGTCTTGCCTTACTAGTGACCAAATTGGACTGATACCTGTTTGTCCCCTGGGACAACTAAATCAAATTAGGGGTTAGGGAAAAACTCTTATTTATAACCAAGCATTCTTCTTAACAGGTGCCATAACTATTACACAACAGGGCTTTCTTGAAAGCTTTACTTATGGGAAGCAGGCTGTTCTGCTTAATTTTTACTTATTGCCACAGAAATATGCCATTAATTGGAAGGATGTTAGGAAAAATAACACTGCTGTTCTCATACTGTTCTTTTGCCTGACACAGTGAATGTGCACCATCTTGGGATATGTCATCTGCCAGTGCTGATTTAACATGTGGAATGTGGGAGACTTTGGAGCTACGTGGACAGTGGAAGAAGGGAAGCAATGCAGGAGGAAGTAGAAATTTTGCTTCTTACATCACAAATCCCTGTTTTCCATTTTCTGTGCCTGATGGTGCTCCTCAAATAAGGCTGACACTTCGGCAGCAGCACAGTGGGGAGAAATGTCATGCTATTGGTTTCCATGTATACTCTGTAAGTTTTATGTTACAATAGATTGTTTGTTCACCGAATATAGAACATAGTGGTTTGAGCAGTTTGATGCAGTAATAATTAAAGGACAAGGAAAGTCTAAAATAGAA
>CM044439.1:107608611-107623146 GCA_024363595.1 Xenopus borealis
TGGCATTTTTAGCCCTATTTTTATGGTTTAGTTCTCTTTAAAATCTCAACATTCACTGTCAATGTTTGATAAGGGTTGCTGTGAGCTGTACTGCAGCAATTCCAGGTTGTCAAAATGCTGGTGACAGGTGAGGCTAAATTTTTTAAGTGGTGCTTACCCTTTAAGTTAACATTTAGTATGTTATAGAATAGCCTACTCCTAGCAACTTTGTCATTTATTTTCATTATTTATTTTATTCTTTGCTCTCCTCTTCTGACTCTTTCCAGCTTTCAAATAGGGGGTCACTGACCAAAACCAAAATATTGTTTCTGTGAGGCTACAATTGTATTGCTATTGTTTCTTTTCATTGCTTATCTTTCTATTTAGGCCCTCCCTTATTCATATTTACGCCTTTCATTTAAACCACTCCCTGGTTGGTAGGGTAAATGACACCCTAATAATCACAATTTGTCATAGATGCGCAAATGTACAAAGCAAACTTCCATTTTCGAGCGTGTGTCAGGCAAGGAATAAACTGTTTCTCTCATATGCAGAACACCATTTTCCAGAGGTATAGAAATAATATGCTTGGTCAGACATTGTACCTGTGGAAGTGTAGTGAAAGAAAAGGAAAATACATATTTCTGCTTCATGAACATGCGTAGTTTGGTTAGGTACAAGTACACTTGATCGTAGTTGGTAAAGCATTGCATTGTGCAATACAACATTATTGATATCCCGCATCATGCATTGTTTGCTATTATTGCAGCTGGAATCCTTTCCCTTCTGGATGAAGATGAACCACAGCTAAAGGTACCAAAACACAGTTTGTTTTTATGTATTTAGCCATGTAGTTAATTTCCTTGGGGTACATTTTGAGGAAAGAACCCTGCATAGTATTTTATTAGAGAACCTGTTATTGTGAATCCTCTGATGACACCACAGTCTGCACTAGATAAACAACCTTGGTGAATTCAACTCAATTGAAGGCCGTTTGAGTTTTAAATGGTCATAAGAATACAAAAGATATGTAGTAAAAATCTTTTCTATTTCCTCATTCTTACATAAGCGCTATAGAACGCTGTCTAAAAAAAAACTATAATTTGCCAATTTTTATTTAATTGGCTCAAACATCTTTTTTTAGGAAAAAGCTAGCTAGAAAAGCCTATATTGTATCCTATAACAAAACTGGCTGTGATGACTGGAGAAGTGCTCAAACAGAAATTTAGTATGATAAAGGATAAGACTTGTGCTGTGCGTACTTCTTTCCTATTGTTTTAAGTTTAACAGGGCAAACAGGGAAACAAGCCATGTCATGTGTGGTTCCTTGCAAGGTAGATTATTAAAGAATTAGCAAAAAGTATTTGCAGCAAGCCCTATTCATTGAACTAATGTTGGAAATGGGGTAAACTTGCCCTTTTAAAGTGCAACACTACTTAGAGCTTGTTGAGTTTATGTGATGGGAATAATGAGGAAAAGAACCCTGCATATTATTTCATTAGATAATCTGTTATTGTGAATCCTCTGATGACACCACAGTCTGTGCTAGATAAACAATCTTGGTGAATGCAACTCCATTAAAGGCCTTTTGCTATTTAAATGGTCACAAGAATAAAAAAAAAATATGTAGTGATGCACTATACTCCATAATCAGATGTTGCACAGGGATTTAAGATATGTATAGCATCCTATATATTCTTTTTATATGTGTTATATGTATTAATATGTACAGAGTGTATATGGAAAATGAAATGAATTGTTTGCACTGATGTTAGACTTCGCATTTATTTGATATATGTCTAAGTACTGAGCATATTCTTTCATGTCTTACAGGAATTTGCATTGCACAAATTGAATGCTGTGGTTAATGATTTCTGGGCAGAGATCTCTGAGTCTGTGGATAAGATGTAAGTTTGCTACAAGTCTCGGTTATAAATGTCATTTGGAGGGAAAGGCATATTTTTTCTAGGTGTAGATAGATATAGGAAACCTGTAGAGGATCCATAAAGGAACAAGATGATTAAGGTTTTACTTTGTGCATAGTAGAGGAGGTTGCATGCTTGTTAGTAAGGGCTGCTTTAAACCAGCTGGTATTTTTCATGGCTTATAAACATGTCTTCACTTTATATCAGGGAAACATGATGGGAAATTTAGTTTGTTGTATGTGCCAAAGAAGTGCAGATTATATTGCTAACAATCAAGGGATAACATTGAGTTTACATGCGTGCTTATTTTTTAATGTGAATATACCTGTTAAGCCTTCACAAGAGATTTTTATTTCTAGATTAGGAGTTAGGAACAATCTGAATTAATCTTGGACTGTTTTTAGAAAAATTTAGATATTTATTCTGTGGCCCAAGAGTGGAATATATTTTGATATGAGACTTGTTATCCAGAATGCTCTGGACCTGGAAAACGGCTCTTTCTGTAATTTCCTTCCTTCATACCTTAAGTCTACTAGAAAATCATGTAAACATTAAGGGGCCAATTTACTAAATTCATGTGAAGGATTCGAAGTTCTAACAAATTCGATCAAATTTCGAACGTAGGATTTATTCGTTTGGTCGAATATGTGAATTTTGGCATATTCGATCATCGAATAGGGAATGGTCGAACTATCCAATACATTCGAATAGAGTCGAATGGACAAATATTCGATCATTCGACCAGCAAAGGATTTTTATTTTAAAGTTTATTCGATTGCCTACTTCGGCAGATTAGATGTACCGAATTGCAATAGAAGCCTATGGGAGCACTGATCGAATAGGATTCCTACGATCAAAGTCTTCGATCATTCGAATTGTACGAATCATTCGAATGATCGAATGATTTATTCGTTCAGTCGAATGATTTATTCGACTGATCGAATAAATTTGTATTCGATCGTCGAATGATCCTATATCGAATAAAAGGTAGCCTAGAACTATTCGATTAACATTCGAAAATCGAATGCTAATCGAATAGAAACTAATTTTTTTTGGGGAATAATAGTAAATTTGCCCCTAAATAAACCCAGTAGTCTGGGTTTGCTTCCGATAAGGATTAATTATATCTTAGTTTGGATCAAGCACAAGCTACTATTTTATTATTACAGAGAAAAATGAAATCATTTTTAAAAATTATATGGATAAAACGGTGTCTATAGAAGATGACCATTCTGTAATTCACAGCTTTCTAGATAATGCCACTTGTATGTGTCAGGAAGGTTCTGCTGCTTCCAAAGGGTAGTGTAAGTAAGACCAGATGTCCTGAGATATAGAGAGTGATATTCTGAGACAATTTGCAATTGATTTTAGCAGTTTTTCAATTTGCATTTTAAACAACCTGGGTGCTAGGGTCCAAATGACCCTAACAACCATGTATTCATCTGAATAAGACACTAGAATATAAATATTAGAGGGCCTGAATAGAAAGAGGAGAAATAAAAATTAGCAATAATGATATGTGTAGCCTTACAGAGCATTTTCTTTTTAGAAGGGGTCAGTGACGCCCGTTTTAAAGCTGCAAAAAGTCAGAAGAAAAAGGCAAATAATTATAAACATATAAAAAAATAATTAATGAAGACTGCTTTAACTTACCTAGAGGGCATCAACATAAGTCTGTGGCTGTTGGTCTTTTGCATCTCAACTTTTGTGGTGGAAAATGTAGATTTTCTATCAATTTAACATTCTTTTAAACCTTATCATTACCCATCAGTAGAAAACATATAAAACATATAAAACTTTATGTACTACAGTATATGATCCATTATCCGGAAACCCAGTATCCAGAAAATTACTTTCCCATAGACTGCATTTTTCCAATTAATCCAAATTTGCAAAAATGATTTCCCTTTTCTCTGTAAAAATAAAACAGTACCTTGTACTTGATCCAAACTAAGATATAATGAATCCTCAGGGAAAGCAAAACCAGCCTATTGGGTTTGTGTAATGTTTACACGATTTTCTAGTAGACTTAAAGGGCAAGGAAAGGCAAAGAAATAAAATCCCATTGTTACTTTCTTTAATGAAAAAGAAATCTATCTCCAATATACTTTGATTAAAAAATGTGTACCGTTTTTTATGAGAAACCTGACTGTATGCAGTGAAATTCTCCCTTCATTTAGTGCTGTGGATAGGAATTGTCAGACGGTCCCTAACTTCTGGCAGGGAAACAATCATACTTATGAACAGCAGGGGGAGCCCCTGCCTTACTTACCAGCCATGCAGAACTCAAGCAGCTTTGTTTTTTGATCATTTATGATGTTCCCTAAGAAGCCCAGATCACACTGAGCATGTGTATGTAGTCTAGTCTTGCAAAGATGTATAACAAAGTTACAAGATGACAGACCCCTGTGGCCAACTTTGAAAGCATAAATTATTAGTTTGATTAGGCTTGTGGTGCAGAAAGTATAGGTTTATGTTTAGTATACAAAATACAGCATTTCTAGCCTTATTCTATTTTATACTTTCCTTGCCCTTTAAGGTATGATAATCTAAATTACCGAAAGATCTATTGTCCAGAAAACCCCAGGTCCAGAGCAGTCTGGATAACTGGTCCCATACCTGTATAATGATTCCTGAAGTTAGTGGAAGAAGGGAAATGATTTTGGTTTTTCTCTTATCTCCAGTGAAGTACTGTATGAAGATGAAAATTTCAGAAGCAGGCAGTTTGCTGCTCTTGTGGCATCTAAAGTGTTTTACCATCTTGGGGCATTTGAAGAGTCCCTGAACTATGCTCTTGGTGCTGGGGATTTATTCAATGTAAATGACAACTCAGAATATGTTGAAACAATTATAGGTAAGTAGAATTGATCCAGAGCCAGAAAAATATTTGTACTGGAACATTTTTTTTTCTTTGTGTAGAACTATTGTACCCCTTGTAAACCCATAAATTGGGGTGTATATTATCTTGAACAGACCAGAGGCTAAATCAGTTGGGCTTATGATGAAAGGTATATAAGCCCCTCTGTGATTGGGGAATAAAACGTTTACAAAAACATTTGAAGGTTGTAATGTGTATTGGAAAGTAACTTTCTCCATTATGCAAAAAGCTAGTTTTTGGGTGGAGATGCCTTAAGGGAAATATGACTTTGTCATATTGAGTGGAACAAAGAGCGTTCCATACTATTATTTCTACCAAATCATACTGTTGATCCTCCTTATCAATAAATAAGATTATATTGAAACGTTACATGTCACTTAAGAAACATATGACATTTCCTCTATGTAGCTAAATGCATTGACCACTACACCAAACAATGTGTGGAAAATGCAGAACTGCCTGATGGTGAGAAGAAGCCAATAGATGGTCGACTGGAAGGGATTGTCAACAAGATGTTCCAGCGCTGCCTGGATGATCATAAGTTTAAGCAAGCCATTGGTATTGCACTGGAGACACGCAGGCTAGATGTATTCCAGAAGACCATTTTAGAATCGGTAAGCTCTAGGACAGCACTTAAAGGGATACTGTCATGGGAAAGCATGTTTTTTCAGAAAGAGCAAACTTTTTTTTATTTTGAAAACTGACATGGGGCTAGATATTGTCCGTTTCTCAACTGCCCACATTCTTGTGATTTGTGCTCTGATACACTGCAGTCACTCTTTACTGCTGTACTGATATCAGCCCCACCATTTCCCCCAGCAGCCTAATAATAGAAAGGTAACCAGATAACCGCTCCCAGAGTAAAAATCCAGGTCCCATTGCTACACATTCAGTTACATTGAGTTGGAAAAACAACAGCCTGCCATCCGTCCTAAAGTGCTGGTTCTTTCTGAAACCACATGACCAGGCAAAATTCACCTGAGATGACTACCTACATGCCAATACAGGTTATGGTATCCATTATCTGGAAACCCGTTATCCAGAAAGTTCCAAATTATGGAAAGGTGATCTCCCATAGACTCCATTATAATCAAATAATCCAAATTTTTGAAAAGGATGTCCTTTTTCTCTCTAATAATAAAACAGTACCTTGTACTTTATTCAAACTAAGATATAATTAATCCATATTGGAAGCAAAACCAGCCTATTGGTTTTATTTAATGTTTAAATTATTTTCTAGTAGTCTTAAAGTGTGAGGATCCAGATTACAGAAAGACTCGTTATCCGGAAAGCCCCAGGTCCCAAGCATTCTGTATAATAGGACCCATACCTGTATTATGAATTAAAAAAATACACTTGCTGGTTCTGGAATTAAATTTTAATGGTAGAGTGAGTTATTTGCAGTGTACACGGTGTGATTTGCAAATAAAAACTACACCATGAAAATCATGACGCAATCCCTTTAAGGATTTAGATTCTCTGAAATATCTCAGTTCAGTGTTTGCATTGTTGCCTACTTTCTGTTTCAGAGCGATGTCCCTGGAATGCTAGCATACAGCCTCAAAGTATGCATGTCCCTCATGCAGAACAAGCAGTTCAGAAATCAAGTGCTTAGAGTTCTGGTCAAAATCTACATGAACCTGGAGAAGCCAGACTTCATTAATGTGTGCCAGGTAAAACTACAAAAGGGGTTTAACTTTTTTATTCTTACTCTGTTCTCCTGCAAGAGTACAACAAATATTTACAGTTTTTTATTACACGGGAAAACGGAAAACATAGCTTTGTCTGTTTGACTAGATCCATACATGAACTGTATCTAATGCACTAATACATTCCTTAATATCCTGTTTGCTCCCTGCAGTGCCTTATTTTCCTCGATGACCCACAGGCAGTAAGTGATATTCTGGAAAAGCTGGTTAGAGAAGACAATCTTCTCATGGTGTATCAGATCTGTTTTGACTTGTATGAGAGTGCCAGTCAGCAGTTCCTCTCTTCAGTTATACAGAATCTGCGTACAGTTGGAGCCCCCATTCCATCGGTACCAGGCTCCACCAATACTGGCACTGTTCCAGGTGCTTCAGCAGACAGGTATGTAATCCTGGTTGTAGTTTAAGAGCATACTATGCATACAGTAAGAGTGAAAGATGTTTTATACTTGGCATCACATTTAAAAATTAAGAAATTGTAGATCAGGATAAATACAGCAGAAGTCTATTGAATGCAGAGATGGGTAACAATGAGTATGGGTGTCACAGAATTATATTGATTATCGCCAATCATGAGTGTGCCAAAATAATTTGACTCTGTGACTCCACTGACAGATGAGTTTATTTCACACACTTAATTATTGGATCTTTTAATATTGAAAAATCATGACAAACTGGGCACAAGTCTCTTCCGCAAACCCACGGATCGTAACACGATCCTTCATGCAGCGAGAGTGACCATCCACCCGCCACGATTAAAGCCATACCAATTTTTGCGCAGCATAAGCAACAATAGTGATCCTACTAAAACCCATTTGCAGTTACAAGAAATGTTTGAAAAATTTCAACAAAGAGGATATGATGGGGATCTCCTAGAGCAGGGTTCCCCAACCAGTAGCTCGTGAGCAACATGTTGCTCTCCAACCCCTTGGATGTTGCTCCCAGTGGCCTCTAAGCAGGTGCTTATTTTTAAATTCCTGGCTTGAAGGCAAGTTTTGGTTGTATAAAAATGTACACAGCCAAACAGACCCTCATGTAGGCTGCCAGTCCACATAGAGGCTACCAAATGGCCAATCACAACCCTTGTTTGACACCGCTATGGACCTTTTTCATGCTTGTGTTGCACTCCAACTCTTTTTATACTTGAATGTGGCTCACGGAACAAAAAGGTTGGGGACCCCTGTCCTAGAGCAACAACTCCAGCGGGCCTTGACACACAAACAACTGGATTTATTTGAAAAAAGATCTACTAACAACAAGACTACATACTCAAATGTATCTAATGATCTTAAGAGATGTGTATGAAAAAATTGGCCTATTCTCACTATGGATGAAACATTATCCTTATACCAGGCTCCATGTTTGGACATAATAAGAACCCCAGCTTAAGGAATATACTGGTTAAGACTGACTTTTTAAATAAATCCAAGACAAGGACTACCTGGCTTGGCAGTCCACAAAAACTGGGTTGTTATTGTTGCCCAGATTGTACAACATGCAGGTCAATGTTAACGGGTAAGGACTTCCCACACCCACATACGGGCACACGGTTCCAAATTCAACACAGACTGACATGCACCTCATCATATGTGGTGTATATAGTGACATGCCCTTGTGGACTCTATTATGTGGGTAAAGCCACCACTTCACTGCGGGATAGAATGGCAAACCATCGATCAGCCATTAGTAAAGCTCTATAAGAAAAATCATCTAAACAGCCAGTAGCAGTAGCCAGTAGCAAGACATTTTTTACAAAAGGGCCATAGTCTCCCTACTTTTCGCTGTATGGCTATTGACTTTCAACCACAATTACCGAGAGGGGATGACAGGGATCTAGCATTGCTTAGACGTGAGTGAAGATACATTTACCGCTTGGATACGGTTGCCCCCCGTGGACTTAATGAGACCCTACCTTTGTTTCATTTGAATATATTAACTTGATTACTTCCAGCTCTGGGCACCAGATCAGTAAATGGTCTATGGTGATCACTATTGAAGGACGTTACTTAAATGATTTATGAGCAACCTGAACACACCAGAAACTGATTCTTTATGTTTAATGAACTCCTTAAATCTCATATGGAGGTCATATACAATGCATATTCTGATTTTAGATCGAGTTTAAGATTTATGAGCCATTACATCTTAAGTATTAAATTGACTCTTAGTGGACTGATTACTTCCGATATTGTTGCAATTATAAGAGCTTGTTACAATATAGGCCTGATAACTGCATTTATTACAATGTATGCCTATTAGTTACTGCCTCTCCAATGTACTCTTATTCTGCTTGAGTTTAACCCATTTCCAGCTATTCTTTCTTTTTCTGGCACATACCCTAAATTCAGATGCCAAACGACTACCTGTACTTATACTAGCAATTAGCGACCATAACAGCAGAACTATGTGGGCTACTGATCGAAGTAACTACTGTAGGTCATGAGGGCTCGACATTATGAACGAGTAATCCATATTCAGGCTTTTCCTAAGGTACTGACAGTCATTGGCTGTTTATCACATATCGTGAAACCATCTTACTGGCTCGCTGGGGCGATGTAGATGTTTTTATGACTATGCGATCTGTTTCCGCGAATTATGAGAGCTACTCGCTTAGCCGCTGGCATACATGTTACAGTGCAAACTATATGCTGCCCCTATAGTGACACCGGTTGCTCCGGATCACTACATTAGCAACATGACGGAAAATAATTAGTACAGAGATCGGTGCGATAAACCGCACGCCCACCTCTAGATTGCCCTCCGATTGGGTGAAGGCTGCGGGTATGCAATAAACTGTTGGTCCTACGTGAGAATGAGGAACGGCTTTGATACTGGCATGGGTACATGTCCTTGCTTCTATTCACTTATCTCTATATTTACTTTTGCTTTCTATCTTTATTCACTTCTAATTTTCACTGATACTCAGGCAATGTCCCTTTCTATAATTTATGATTCTATATTTGAATAATGAATCTGTAATTTGTTTACCGTGAGGGTTGCCTAGAAACCAACTTTGGCACCAAGACAGGGCCCGAGGCGCTATCTTTATCTATTTCACAAATATCCTGTGAGTGCCTCAACTATTTTTCTATAGGATTCTTTTTTTTCTTGCTGGCACCCAGGTATTACTTGGGTTAACGGTGTGCACCATTACTTGCTGCTATAAATATATATATATATATATATATATATATATATATATTATTAGCAATATTATGCAAATAAGCTTGCTACCATGTATTCTGCTTTTCCAATTTCATCATCGTCTTTTTTTAAATTTTTTTTATCAATTTTACAGTGAAACTATGGAATCGGAGGATCAGGCTAGCAGCACAGTAGGAAGCAGTGTGGCAGAATCAGTAAGTTTCTGGGTCAAATTGCTAATAATGATGTAGCAGAGAGCTCAGTGACTAATACATGTTACCCTTTAATTCCAATAAATTCTGTGGTGTTTTACAGAGGTTATAAATGATTCACACAAGTCCCTGTCTCAGTGGATCTTACAGTTTAACACTGTTATGTAATAAAAAGTCTTGCATAACCCCACATCTAGCAAACCATAGCAACAAATCAGATGTTTGTTTTCAACCGCTGGCCAGTAAATACTACCTTCTGATTGGTTGCTATGGGTTACCAGACAGGTAGAAAAATTTATTTAGATAATCCTCATAGTTGCCTATCACACAAAGATTAGTCTGTTTTATTAAGAGTAAATTATTATTGTGGTCTTACTACAACAAATGTAATCCACGCTGTCAAACCAGGTGGTTTTATTTATGACAGTAATACATGGCTTGAAGGACAAATGTCACTCACACAATTCTACAATAAGCAATCATGAAGCTTTAGTTGAGACCCCAGCATGCAATCACTGTGAAGCTTTATTTGAGACAAGTGGAGATGTTTATTGCCGTGTATCGAGACTAAAACTTTTTTTATGTGTAAAATTTTCAGAACCCTGAACCTAAAGATCAGATCTCCAAGATGGTGAAGATCCTCAGTGGTGAGATGGCCATAGAACTACACTTGCAATTTTTGATACGGAACAATAATACAGACTTAATGATCTTAAAAAACACTAAGGTAATAAACTACCTACTTGCTCCTGTTTAGCCCAAAGCACAACCATATACTGCTGGTTGTGAAGGTTTTGTTGTATCTTATGGTTTTATATCACTTTTCTTTAGGATGCAGTAAGAAATTCTGTGTGTCACACAGCAACTGTTATTGCAAATTCCTTCATGCACTGTGGCACTACCAGTGATCAGTTCCTCAGGTAAGATTAGCACCTTTCAGATACCATATGCTTCCATGATAGCATCTCTTGATTTTTAAGTAATTATCTTTACATTCTGTCCTCAGAGATAATTTGGAATGGTTAGCCAGAGCCACAAACTGGGCAAAGTTCACAGCGACAGCCAGTTTAGGTGTCATTCATAAGGTGAGTGATGGCAAAGACTGTGTTATCTATAGAAGATGCAAATCCTCTACATGTCTTATCTCTCAAGAAATATTAAATATTATTATTATATATATTATATTATGGATCTAAATTTGTATCTTAGAGGTGCTCCTAAACAAATCTTAGTGGAATTGTTTTTGGGAAATCAAATATTAGTGGACTGTATTACTTGCTTTAATTTAAGAGGGAAGCACTTCCAATTAGCAGATAATATTGGCTAAATTGATTTTCCTTGCACTTTACATAAGTCTTGGCCCACCCTTTAAAGAGGTTGTCCTGCTTCAAACAACTAGTTGTTTTCAGATAAATCACCATAAATAACGACTTTTTCCAGTTACTGTCTATTTTCTATTTATCGTTTTTCTAATATTGAAGTGTTAAGTGTCATTTTTCACCTTCTAAAGCAGCTCTGGGAGGGGGGATTGCCGACCCCCCCAACTGTTCTAAACTGATACATTTAATGGATACATTTCTTATCTTTGTCCCTGCTGAGCATAATCTATGGGTTTAATTCCAGGCAGCTGTTTGACTTGATACAATAGTTGCTAATACTCCAGAGATGTTGCTGTGAAATGTATCAATTAAATGTTGCAAAATTGTATCAGTTTAGAATGCGCCTGAATTACTGAGCTGCCAGACTCGAACAGCACAGACACCAACATTCAACTTTAAACTTAGATTTTGGAAAAACAGTGAAAAATAAATAATGGAAAGAAAAAAATTGAAAAAAGTCATTATTTATGGAGAACAATCCAAAACCACTGAACAGAAAAAAGTGTTTGGATGGTGGACAACCCCTTTAAGTCAAGGACTTATTTTGCCTACATGCTTTACTTTGTGCAAGCTGTAATTAAGGATATGTAAGTGAGTGCCTACTTGGCACCCATATTGACTTGGAAATTACAGAAGGATGCAAGCTTTTCTTCTAGATTGTAATATTACCTCTGCCTATTTTTATGCTGTTGATTAGATTATTTAAAACCCTGGCAGTCAGTACTTAGTAATTCAAAAGAATTTGGTGTCCTCTTACTGCTGGTTAGTTCCCATATCAAGATCATTAGACCTAGGCCCTGACTGGACTTATATTTTAGACTTGTCGCACCTCTTAGATTTCCATGCATTTAGTATTTGCTTAGTCAGTCCCACCACATCACTGTATATAATTACCCACTGACCTTGCATGGTTTAGGATGATGATGAAATGAAGCCAGTGGGGAGTGGGTTAATTAAGGTAACTGCAGAAAAAAAAGATCATACATGTATTCAGTTTGGCCTTTTCTGATATGTTACATGACCTTTGTTCCTTAGGGTCATGAAAAAGAGGCTCTTCAGCTAATGGCAACTTATTTACCTAAAGACACCTCACCGGGATCTGCATACCAGGAGGGAGGAGGACTCTATGCTCTTGGACTCATTCATGCCAACCATGGAGGTGACATCATAGACTACCTTCTGAACCAGCTTAAGAATGCCAGCAATGATGTGAGGATTTTCTTAAATTTTTTTATATTTTTCCAGTACTACTAAACATCTTAATTATTCAGTTAGCACTTTTCTTATCTGCCAAACATACCCTTCCTAATACATGTATAAACTCTGCAGTCTGGTATACTTTCTAAACTATCTGAAACTCACAGCTAAGTTTAAGCTTTAAGTTAATATTGATAAGCTAGAAATTATTTTGTTTCCACTGGTAAAAATAATGTATCTTCCCCCCAATTCTTTTCCAATTGGGGAAATATTATGCATTTTTATGATGATATATCTTTTGGATAATTGTGTGCCTGTGATTTTTTACCCCTTGTTTTCCTTTAGATTGTGCGGCATGGTGGTTGTCTGGGCCTTGGTTTGGCAGCCCTGGGGACTGCACGACAAGATGTGTACGACCTTCTGAAAACTAACTTGTATCAGGATGATGCTGTTACTGGTGAGGATAATCTATACATTTTTGCAATTTGATTATTGTTTAAAATAACTGTTTGGTGCTGTGTGATGAGGATGCCAAACAGGTTGAAAGAGAGGTAGTAAGTTAGAAAAGCTAGTTTTAAATAAAATTTAGGATCTTTAAGGCAAGGCATAAGTTGGGGGCAATTATGCTTTTCACTGCTATACTTTCCCAGGTTAGAAATATCACTCACTGCAACTACCTATTTCTAACTTGTGAGCCACTAGATGCAGCTTGACTATTGTGCAGCTAATTACTATCATTCTGCTTTTTGGTCCTGCTTAGGAGAAAGTATTGTCTTGGTTCAGTCCCTGTATAGTGGCCCTCAAATACAGAGGTGATTCTGGCCTTTCTGTTGCTTAAGGCGAAGTATGGCACAGCGCCCCCTCCACTGTATGCAACATCAAATTGTACAACACCCCTTTCTCACACAGTATAGGTACATTACCCCTAATTTGTTACCTTGCTGTCCCTATGGTAAATAAAGCTATTAGCCTAACACAAAAAGGTTAATTTATGGATGTGTTGTTTTTTTACTGCATCTACCATTATTTATAAACTCATTGTTCTCTTTTGAAAAAGTTATGAAATGTATTGGCTTAAGCAACAGTTTGTAAACAGCTAGTTTATTTTTGTATATTTTACAAAACGCTGTTAGTACTTTTATAATTCTCCTCATATTGGTTTGGACATTGTAAAATAAAACAGGCAGTCATTGTCTCAACTCTGCACCAGCCTCAGTGGAACACATTACCTCAGCAGAGAAGTGCTACACAGCCACACTCCTAAGCTGGTGTCTGATTGGCTGAATCTTTCCTATCGTGCCAGCAAGCACAGTAAGGGAGGTAGGTCGGCATCAGCCAACAGTGTCCACAGGAGACGTGCTCAGGAGTTGCAAGCAGTCAAATTTTTTTTCAAACTAGTTCCTTACACTATATTTGTGTATTATAATACTCGGAAGTTACAGTGGCTCAAATGCCTCCACTTTTGGTGACATAGATTTATCTGAGTGAGGCAAGATTCTCAAGTCTCCTCATTATAGAAGTGCCCCTGATCAATTAGTGATTCACTAGTCCTGCTATTCAACAGAGAAAATGTATTTAATGTCAACACATGAAAATACTGCAGCTCATGGAAGTTTCAAAAGTGCACTTCTGGAAAGCAAAGCTTTTGCAGCAATGCAGTTCTCGCCAAGGGTATTATTGTGTTAGAGCAGGGCTTCTCTGGGTCTTGAGCCACAAAGCTGTCAGCCCTAGATGCTTTAAATCTGGATGGAGTACCCCTTAGAGAATTTGGATCTTCATACCTTAAGTCTACTAGAAAATAATATAAACATTAAATCAATTTAGCTGATTTTGCTTCAAATAAGCTTATAGCTTAGTTTATATCAAGTACAAACTACTGTTTTATTATTTGAGAGAAAAGGTTTTTTTTATAATTTGAAATTATATTAATTTCCTTTGACACAGCATAAATTCAAAAATGAGTTAACATCAAAAGATATACACATTCTGTCACCATTGAATTTGTTCACACTGTACATCATACAATGTAGTCATTGTAGTCTGACTGCTTCCATTGGACACTTGTTCTATCTTTCGTCAGCTGTTCCTTTATGTAACTGTGGGAAACATACGGGG
>CM044439.1:107623156-107642991 GCA_024363595.1 Xenopus borealis
GATGTGTAAGGAGTTTGTGATTGTCAAGAATAAATAAAGACCAAGTTTGTGATTGCCAAGAATACAATATGTGAAAAAACATGTCAAAAAAACTGAAACAAGCAATGGAAAGTAGGCCGGGTACTGTATAAGTACTGGCGAGAACAGTCTAATCACCACACCAAAGTACTAAATCGTGTTCTTAGACATAAAGGAAACCAAAAGAACAAGATATAGGCAGGAAAAGGAGAAGAGGGAAATCTAGACAAAATATTTAGAAGAAACATATCCGTGCGGTTGCAAAGGCAGGCAATATAAGTATTTCAATCTTGTACAAATAGATCAAGAAAATTACGTTATCGATAGTAAAGAAACAGCCGTATAATGATTATTAAGATAAGCTCACTATGCGTTACAAAGTATCTATACTTGTAATATAGCTAGCGTGCTGGGAACAATGTTGCGTGTAACTGATAGGAGTATTGCGCCTTTAATTATAGAGTGTAACCCATTGGTGTCCAACACCCCAGAGTTCCGTTCTGACTCAAGACCTACTATTTTTATTTTTAGGGGTCTGCATGTCCCTGTCGTAAGAGAAGTTAGTATTTAACAATGTACAGTACTTAACTGTGGGATCATCAATAGGGTATAAAAGTCCATATATCTGAGGAAGGTTAAAGCATCCACTGTCCCTCAAAGTACATGTGTGGGGAATGTTGGAATAAAGCAAGAACATAGGGCCTTGCAGAAGATGTGTGTGTATATATACATACATATACACACAAATAATTATTTGCAGAAACAAATGCTGATTTCAATTTAATTTACAAATAACTTTAAAAACTATTGAAAATGTTTAATTGATGTATGTTGGAAAGTTGCTTAGGATTACATTTACTTTCAGTATGCAAAATAATTTTTGAGAGTCTTAATCTTTCTTTTGCTTTTGTATATTTATTCTAGAAATACTTTTTTTCTAATGACTTAAATCAGTGAACCTTGAAGTAAAAATTAAAAAAAATATTTTATTTGTTTTACTGTATTTTGCTGTGTTCTAATCTGAATGCTAAGCAAGTTTAACTATCATTTTTTTCACAGGAGAGGCAGCAGGACTGGCTCTCGGTTTAGTGATGCTGGGCTCCAAAAATGCTCAGGCAATTGAGGATATGGTGGGATATGCCCAAGAGACTCAGCATGAAAAAATTTTGAGGGGACTAGCTGTGGGCATTGCTCTTGTCATGTATGGTCGAATGGAAGAAGCAGATGCGCTGATAGAGAGCCTCTGCAGAGACAAGGTGAATGTAGTATATATGATCATTTTAAAATAATTTTTGCCATCAATTATAGGCAACTGTTGGTAAACCACTAATCCTTATACTATTATGAACAGGTTAAATAAACAAGCTCAGTTTTAAAGAACAAAAATTCAGGACGTTTTTAGAAGTTTGGTAGATAGGTGGCAGGAATTGTAAGGGGAGAGCGCTTTCTCCCTTCCATGCCAGTTGCAGTTCTTTGTTGCAGCTAGCTGTAAGGGGATGCTTCTCCAATCAGGCATTGCAATCAAAACATGGCTGTATGTCAGTGTGCTGATTTGTTTTTAACTAATATTACACCTGTACTTACAGTCACACTCATTTGTTAATACAAATGCTGTATGTATGTGCAGTACTTGCAGTCACTGTCATTAGTTAATATAAGCACCCCCATGTTTGTGCAGTGCCTGTCAGTATTTAAATGTTTGACCCAATGCATGCAGTCCACCATGTCAATATAATTGCCCATATACCTGCAGTCTCTGGCCATTGTTATGCAGTCTCTAGTTATTAAAATTGCAGTTTTCTTGCTGTACCTGGACATTGGTTAATATAATTACCCCATTACTTTCAGGTATTATAACAAATTAAATCCACAACTGCCCAGTGGGGCACTACCTTTGGTACACAAATTTCTTTAACCCTGCTTAAAAGTGGAGTTTGTATTTTCTTGTGTTCCCATAAATATAATTGATTAACTATATTAGTATTAATTTGCTAACTAAAATCAGAGGTGATATATATATATATTATTCCCATGAGAAGGAAGCATATCCCAGCTTTAACAAATTACCCAACTGTTTTGAGAAATTGTGCTTGTCTAGTTTACCAAGGAGGCATTTTGAGCGTGTATTTGTGTTCCATTAAGGTAGATGATGTTTTCTTTAAATTTGTAATTGGTTAACTTAATGTGCCTTTAGTTTACATGCAAGGTATCTTTAAAAGGTATCTTTAAAGGAACTGTTCAGCGTAAAAATAAAAACTAGATAAATAGATAGGCTGTGCTAAATATAAAATGTTTCTAATATAGTTAATTAGCCAAAAATTTTATGTATAAAGGCTGGAGTGATTCGATTGTTGAATTACTTGCCCTTTAAATTTTTATTCGATGGCCTACTTCGCCAGATTAAACCTTCCGAATTGCTGTAAAACCCTGTGGGAAGCTCCCATAGGATTTTCCAAAGTTTTTTTTTGATCGAATATAAAAAATTCAATCGAATGGTTTAAGTTGTTTGAATCGCTCGATTCGAACGATTTTATCGATCAATCAAATTTTTACATGTTCGATAGATGGAATTACGCTAAAACTCCTCAAATTTGAGGGGTTTTAATTTGAATTTAATTCGATGGTCGAATTCGACCCTTAGTAAATCTGCCCCTTACTGTGCCTATGGTGGACCTACAAGCATTAGCTGTAATGCAATATTACACAGAGAGGACCATGACTATGTATGCTTCATAGATACAATTTTGCAATAGGTGTATGCTCACAAAATCTGTTTTGGGACACGTTCGTCCAAAATAATGATACAGGAAAGGCAAAGTTGGCAGCCGGTACAGAGCAGATACATAGAAAATGAGCGGATAACTTATATGCAGTGGGTTTTTTTAATAACAAGCTAGTGATGTTTTTCAGCAAGGGGTTCCTTCTCATATGCTGCATTCGTAAAATGATGGGCTCCTTGTCCCTCAAATGTAATAATGTTTTTTTTTTTACAAATGAATTTCAGATTGACAGTCACCTTCCTTTTCTTTGTGACAATAACAAGCATCTCTTTCGTTCTCTCTGCCTTCTGTTTGTCAGTGGTTATGACAGAACAAAATTCCAAAAGAATTTATAGAACACATCTGTTTTACCTCTGTATAAAAGACAAGGCAGGCCTCCCAATAAAATCTAAAGCCTGCAGCAGTTACTGGGATTTTCCCAACTTAATTTATCAGAATTTCCTTAAATTAGTTTTCAATACATGTCAAGGAGTTTTATATGAAACACAAGCTTTATAGAGAACTGGGCATCCCAGACATGTACTTGCTGGTGTGTTGGAATAGGAAGTCCTTTTTTTTTTCCGTTAACCATTTAAAACAAAAAGAATTTCTTTCCTTTCAGGATCCGATCCTTCGCAGATCTGGAATGTATACTGTGGCTATGGCATACTGTGGCTCAGGGAATAACAAGGCCATCCGTCGCCTCCTGCATGTGGCTGTGAGTATTACTTTTTGCTACTTTAGCAAAGCATGTAAAGTCTTGAAATCTGTAATTTAAAGGGCTGCTATACCCTGCAAAATTATTTGTAGTACTGGATAAACCTAGGTGAGCATTGTTTTTGAATATTGCTGTACATGTGCTACAATAAAATCTACAGGAGTTCTCCCTGCCCACTTGGTTGTTATTGGTTATTGGTTGCTATTCCCAATAAAGATGCTCTTTGTGTGCAAGTTCCAGGAAAGGCCAACTGCTGCCTTAGGTAATCCACTACTTCCTTCCAGAACTGGAGTACCCATGGACACTCCCAAACCATGTGGTAGTATGTGACATCTGGGTGGTGACATTCATTACATCTGACTTCTGTTGGTTTGCCAAATTTCCTCAGCTTAACCAGTGCGATGTTGCCAAATGAGCGTCTCTCTCTCTCTGATATGCCCACCTTCAGGTGGGCGATATCGTGCCGATCCGATTGTGGGCCCTAGGGCCCAACAATCAGATCAGAATGACGCTGATATGGGTGGTGCATCAATACACAGATGCGGCCGCGATCCAACGGGATTTTTTAATTCTGTCCGATCGACATCTGGCAGGATTTTTTAATTCTGCACAATCGACATCTGGCTGACTTTCGGCCAGATATAGATCGGGGAAGCCCGTCGGAGGGCCCCACTCACGTGCCGATAAACTGCCGACTCAGTCTGTCAGCAGCTTTTATCGGTCCCTGTGTGGCCACCTTTAAGGTACAACTGGTGGATGAATTTGAATCGGATGAGGCGGTCTCTGGTGGAGATCACAAAATCATAAAGATCTTATGCAGCCTCTTCCCAATCATCTGGGTCTAGTGAAGGGATATCAGCCTGCCACATTTTTTGAGCTCGATGCATGCAGTGAAGTCTTATTAGGAACTTCAATTATACTTCCTGTGAATAAGTCATTTCTTCAAAAGATATTTTTTCCCTCTCTTGCGGAACCACAAAGTTAAGATGCAATAGAATTTACTAGTACTGTTTTAAATGTTGATATAAAATGCTCTAGTATCTAATGTAAACTCTGTGCTTAGGAAGGCCAGTTGCAAAGAACTTCTGCCAACCTGCTACATTTACTTTTCTCTCCCTTCTAGGTGAGTGATGTCAATGATGATGTTAGAAGAGCAGCTGTAGAATCTCTGGGCTTCATCCTGTTCAGGTCAGTCATGTCTGATAAGATATTTTTGGATAATCCTGCATTGAAATCAATTTTTCAAAAGAACAAACAGATTTTTTATTTGAAATTTGGCTAGACAATTTCTTCATTTCCCAGGTGTCCGTTGACTTGTGCTCTAATAAACATCAGTTACATTTTACCACTGCAGTGCAAGTTTGAGTGATGTCACTCAGCAGCAGCCCATCAAAAGAACAATGGAAAGGCAACAAAATAACAGCACCTTGACACCTACATTGCTAAAACTGCTAAAAACAAATGCTCCCATGCCCCACCTAGCGGTACACATAAGAATAGCACTCAACTGTAAAACACCCAAGTCTGGCTCACTCAAATGATGACTCCTCAAGTTACACAGAGTAGAAACACTATCTTATTTGAAAGCAGTTGCATTGTGTATGCTGGATCTTTCTGAAAGCACATGATCAGGCACAATGACCTGCTATGGCTGCCTACACACCAATATGACAACTATAAAAATAAACATAGAGGTTCAAGAATAAAATTGTTAATGGTAGAATGAATGATTTACAATTTACACAGTGTAATTAATACAACATAAAAATTACAGCCCCTGCAGACTGGAAAGATTCGCCCACTGCAGGATATAATGTCTGTTTTTTCTTTTTTAAAACATTAGTTTTTTTTATTTCTCACACTAACCAGTCAAATCGGAATTACTTTCTTTCTACTCATGGTTCCACCTTGTTGCTTCTCCAGAACAAAGTGGGAAAACATTTTAAATAATTGTCAATCAGAGAAAAACAGGACTTTGCCTTATCTGTAAGCATGAGACACTGGTAACTGCTGGGAAAATGGAAGGACAAGGCCACCACCAGAGAATCTGTTTTCCCACAGTACCTCATACAGTATTAAATATGTGTTCTCTCTTGGTCAATTTTTGCCCAAACTATAGTTGTACCAGTTCTGTCACTCTGATGACTGCTCTGACAGGAGTGTGCTGGCAAGGATAAAACAAAATAGTTCTTTGGCTTATGCTGGACATACAGTATATTTTACATGTGCGATACTGTGATTTGTTGTAGCTTGTTATCTATGTTCATCTGTAGTGTCTAGTTTGACAGGCAATGATTACACAATGCTGCATTAGGGCAGAGACATGGATTGGAGTAGATGTAGTCGCCCAGCAACAAATCACCTCTTCTTCGGGCGATTAATCTCCCCAAACTGCCTTTGCGCTGACTAGAATCTAAATCACCAGCAGGATGGCACTCTGATCGCTTCGTTTTCCAAAGTCGTCGATGTTGCCAAATGAGGAAACTTAGGGCGAATTCTGAAAACGATGTGCTCCGAGTGCCATCCTGCTAGTGATTTTGATGCTAGCCGGTGGGAAGGCAGTTTGGGGAGATTAGTCGCTGGGCGAATAATCTCCCCGAAGTTCCGCGTGTGTCTCTGCCTTACATTGAGATGATAACGCTTGGCACTATCCCATGCATTTGATCTCCTTGTAAATTAGGTTGAACAAGGTTTTGGTAATATCTTAGTGTTAAATTATTAGTTTTTTTTCCCATACTTTATTTTTAGTTTATCTTGTTGAACTGAATGCATGTATTGATATTAGACAATTAAGCTTACACCTTGCGCAAAAAAAATGAAATCAATGGGATGCACAACACATACAGGCTTCCAAATGCAGAAAAGAAACAAACTGCATGCACTTCCCGTAAAAACTTTCACCAAATCAATTTGAATCTTTCTGTCGCTGGAACGTCCCTCTTGTCCCTTAAATAGATTAAAGATGTGCCTCTCCGCTGTTAGGCGAATGCCGCTCTCTTCCTCCAAGCAATGCAGCACTTTGTCGTTCAATAGGATCCTCCCGAGATCAGTCACATGTCAGTGCTAATCCACAGTGTGGCTCAGTTCTCAGTCCTCTCAGTTGCCTCTCACATGCACTGATGCACTCTATCTCCACTGTGGAGATCCACTCAATACAAACATTGGGTTTCAAAGCTGTGGACTGGGAAAGTTTCGGGCAAAAAGGATGAAAGGCTCAAAAATGAGGTTTGAGTTTTATTACATTATATAATTCACACTTGCTCTTAAAACTGAAACTTCCAGCCTAATGCACTTCACTTCATCAGAGGTTATAATCTTTCCCACTTAAAGTTCCAAATATACCTCTCTCCATTCCATTGCCACATCTATACTGGATGAAAAATGCTAGTAGAGACTATGCCCCATGTGCTGTGGGCCTAAAGAGTTTTGGATTCTGTTCAGCTAAGCACTAAGAATTTCACCAAATCTTGGATTCTGTTCAGCTGAACCAGATAGAGTACTAAAATTAACTAGTAGGCAGGGCCCTTCCTGCTATGAGGCAAAAAAAAAAAAAAATTGCCCCCTTGATCAACTCCCGCTTTTGACAGCTCAACCCACAGTCCTGCATTTATACTGAAAAGTCCCATCTTTCTCTGCACTGAACAGCCAGAAAAAGATACAAGGTATCTAACTTAATTGGCTTTTGGCAGTGAGCCAGGAATATGTGGTAGGTGCATTTAGATACTTTTATAACAATTTAAGGTAAGCAAAGAAACTATTGTTACAATTTAAGATGAGCAAGTTTCTTGGGGAAATTGGGACTTGAAGCTTAAAGGGCAATTTACCTTAATTAGCAAAACTGTAATAACACATAAAAACCACAGAAATGCGTTTCAACTCTCATAACCTGCCAAATTTTGTAAATTGAACATGATAATAAGGAGGTGTGGCCACAAAAATGGGCATGGTCAAAAAAATTTCGCCGTGCTTTTTTTGTGTCCCTCTTTTTGTTTCCAAAATGTTGGGAGGTCTGTAATATGAAGCAACTTTGCAATATATGTCAATTAAAAAAAATATGCAGACCTTTCATGATTTTTAATGGTTTGGAACAGTTCCCTAAGCCTAGCCCCCTGCTCTTCTGTTGATCTTTCTGACTACTTTGCTGAGCTGGCTGACTACTGTTACTTTGAATCAGCAGCCAGCTGTCCTCAGACTGCATCCTTCAAACCCCACAATTCCCTGCACAAGTGATTTCAATAAGGAAATGCATTGTGGGTTATGTAGTTCCTGCATGCTGTCTGTAAGCTGTGTTGTTACAATTTGTAACATAAGTGTTTAGTCCTTACTTCCCTGCCAGGATTTCAGAACTATTAAACAGCTGGACGTTGGCATATAAAATGGCATGTATTCATACTTTTTGAAGAAACCAGTAACTGTGATGGGTATATTAGGGGTATTTGTATTATGTGAGCCTTTTTATCAAATTTTGGTTTGGGAGCTGGAGTTCCCATTTAATGATCTATGCCTCCAAAAATGCTTTTTTAGCTCTCCAACTTAATTTTTTGCTTGATTATTTGCAACAACCCTAAACCTAGTTTCTCAACGGCTACTCAACGCATGTGCGTGTCGCAGACACTCCTAACAAAATCCAAAATGGGAAACTCCTGTGACAACTTGAAGGCCTGGATTACTACTACTATAGAGATGCTGAGCTTTTAGGCTTGTTCAATAAGTTCAGTATATAAAATATGGCATTTCTAGCCATATTTTAGGGTTTAGTCCTCCTTGAAGGAAAGCTGCTTTGCCAGTGCAAGAAGCAGCAGCTAAGTGACAGTTCACTGAACAGATCTACTATAATATATTGTTGGAATTGATGTCCCCTTTTACTACTGCAGTGTTTGTACATACAAACTGTGAATCAATGTCTTGCTATTCCCACAGCTGTGTAGTAGTTTATTTAAAACCCCCTTAGGAGTAAAATCTCTTTAGTTATACTTGACATATACAGGATTTACAGCCAGGATTTGATGAGCAGTTCATACAAAAGTACCTGCAGGAATCAGATCCCTGGTACAGGGCTTTCTGGCGTATGATCTGCTAGATGTTGGAAACGGCAGCTGCCCCCACCCTCATGCTCAGCGAGGCGTAATTTAATGTCCGTGCAATATGGCTAATCTTTGGCAATCGGCCACTAGTTGCTTTGAGACCCTTTAGGCCACACTCAATCTGTGGCTTTGCAGGGATTGCTTCCAGCACTGACTGGAATACGCACCATATTGACTGAATTGGCTCAAGGGAAGCTTGTGTTTATAAAGGCAGTGACAGCTCTCTTGGGATGAGATGCAGGCAGTGTTGGGTTTGGAATCATTCACAGGCAGCCTTATTAATGGTGCATCTAAGACCTGGCTAGCCCTTTCCCTCCAGGGCGGCTTTGCAAGGCAGTGTGTTATATCTAACCTAGCAGAGATAAATAATGTTGGCTTTCATTCCATGAGCATGAATGTTTCCACATCCTTAAGCAGATTTTCAGACAGGCTTGTATTTTTAGGCTGTGTGTTTGTGAACCTTATTAATCTTCACATATGCTCATGAAATTCAGTGGGTTCCACTAAGATGGTTAGACAACCATTTAAAAGAGGTGCATATGAAAATATAAGAATGGAAAGGATGGATATTAACACCACAAAATAAAATCATGTTCAAGTAATTAAAATATCATGTACTGTTGCCGTGCATTGTTAAAAGTTATGTGTTTGTATCTGTATCTGTATAATATGTTTTAATTATTTAGAATACTTTATTTTTTTGTTTACTGTTCTTTTAAGTACAGGCTGAATGGTCACATACTATGCAGTTTATCATGGCAAAAAAAAAATTGCTACATTTGTTCTGGGTGTTGGCTGAACGTGCGATTTGGCAAACTATGGCTCCATCTGCTGATGTTTTGGCTCCATCTGCTGATACTTCATCAGTCTTTCAAGAAGGTTAATCATTTGAATAGCCAGGCTGTGATCTAATAGGGTGCAGTATGAGGTATTATGACAGTATGGTAAAAAAAATTGTCCAAGTTGTCCATCCAAATCTGGGCATGTATGGCCACCTACAATTTTTTTGCAGTTTATTGTGTGTATAAGCTGAACTACAGGCCAATTCCTTGGTTGCAGATGCTTACAGCTGCTGGACAAAAAAGCTAGAGATCTAGTGGTTTTTATGTGGGAGGAATGTGCCAGTCATATGCAGTGCTTTTCCTGTTCAACATGGCAATGGAATGCTAAATTATGGCATTTTGTTTTTCTGTTCAATGATCGAAGTGTTGCTTGAGCCAAATGTGTCTGTGTTAGCCAGACGGCCAGGGCCTTGCTATGTCCATGGTACTTTACTTAAAACCTTTGTGTATAGATGCTGTAAAGAGCACATCTGCCCTGTGTTCTGTATACATAGGAGGATGCTTAACAGGCCTATACTGGCAATCAATGGGTTCTGGCAAATGCCAGAGGGGCTGCTATAATGTGCCATAGAAATTCAGTATTTAGTGGGCTGGTGGGGGATGTTTGGGCTGATTGGGCCTCTGTTTACTTGAAATGGCAGGGCCTATTTTGACTCTCAGCCCTGGCCTGATGAATAACTTAGAACTGAAACAGATCTTTTGGTAGTCTATACATTAACTGGTCACCAGCTTTCATCTCTGCGTGTTATCAGGTTCCTCTTTCATTCATTTGGTAGAGCTCCAGCAGATGGCGACTCCTTACCAATGACTGCCCAACAGTATTAAATGTCTGTCAGTATTGATGGATTGTCCTCCTGGACCTTCTATATACAGAACAGACTGCACACGCGTGCCAGCCCACAGCCCTGTAGACAGATACTGCAAAATTTCTGACTTCAGTCTTAAATGCCGTTACCAGTGCTAATACTTGCTGCAAGGGTTCTTCTCACTCTGCAAGGTAGTTAGCAGGTGTTTGTGTCAATTCTCACTAGCAAAGGAATTGTGTGCTGGGGACTCTGCTCTTGTCTACATTGCTCGCTTTGAAGGAATCACTGGTCTAATGACTGGGAGATGAGTGAGATTCCCGGCCTGTGAGTTGGTGCTGCTTCTTTTATGTTAGCACCTTCATTTGTAGAGGGGAAATGACAAAAATTGGAAACGTTTTAAACATTACATAAATATTCTGTAATGTTGCTATTAAAAGCCTGTCTTTGGCAAGGCTATTTATTTTCACGTTTAAACTCCAGCCCTCCACCGTTGCCAGAACTAACATAGAAGTCTTATCCAACAAAGCAATAGTAGAGGTTTATTGCATGAAGGCATTTAAAAAGGCCTTATGTTATGAATATGTGTGATTACTTTATTTTCAGCAGATGAATGTTGTATACATAAAAGCAACATTTTAAAGATGCTGTCTAGCTGGACTATAGGCTTGAGAGCGCTCAGAATGCTGGCAATTGTAGCTTATCAGATGGGAAGCTACATGCTGACTATTTCTTCACGTTTAGAGCTAAACTACACAGGATAGGTCCTACAAGTTGGATATAGTGGCACAAGTTAAAAAAAAAAAATGGGACTGATAGAAAAATCTGATGTGTAAACTATATGGAAGTGTTGCCATGAGACACAGCATGCCTGTTGAATGCAAATGCATTAGACAAGATAAAGTCTGATTGTGTCTGAACAATTTTATGAACAAAACACACCATCTGACTTGATCCAATCTGACTTAAGGTAGCCATAGACACACCGATAATCTCGTACAAAATGAATTTCCGTACGCTTTTCTGTGGGTATATGGTGGGAGACGAGACAAGAATGCCCCAACGTTTTGGCTCTATTTCCAAGGGGGTCGCACATCAGAATTCCCCTTGACAAAGGCTATAGAGCCGAAACATTGGGGCATTCTCATTTTAGGCAAGTGTATCTGCCTCTTAAGGTGGTTTCCTTGTTTTGCCTTGAAACATATTGCTAGGTGGTATGTATACCTTTGCTTATACTGCTGTATATGAAAAATACTGAACTGTTTATTTATGTTTGGATGTATGTTTTATTGTTTGAAATATTTTTTCATAACTGTTTGCAAAAAATGTTTTTGAGTGTGCATGCCCAATATATCTTCTATTTGCTAGTAACATTGCAGACTGACTTTTATCTTGTTTGAACCTACTTTCCACAATTGGCTTTTACACTATAAATCCTGTACCTTGAACAGGCATGCAGCCAATGTTTGCTCCTTTACATCTTAGTGTATTAAAGAGATGACCATTTTATTAGCAGTGCAATGGCTGTCCTATGGGTGCCAACTCCCTAAGCCTCTGTGCCAGCTTTGTAAGTCATTTGGGGTCATTGTGCTTTGTTTAGCGCTGAATAACCAAATACTGACAGTTCATTTATTCTTTGTGCTGCCAGGGAAATGAACAATATACTGAAGCAGCTGTAGAATGATAGTTCAATTCCAGAAAGTTACGTGTGCCATATTACATTATCTAAGGGATTGTCTTTGTGAAGCTTGTTTTTTAATGTAATTGTCTGTGTAGAGGCATGACTTATAGGGTAAGTCACTGCCTCAAGTTATGGTATCTGAACCACATGAATTTCCCTTTTTTTAATTAATATACAAGAGCAAATAGTCATATTTTTAAATATGTGTATGGAAATTGTAGGTACTCGTTTGAACTTGAACAGCTTCCCTCTGCATATCCGGATCCTTGCCACTAAATTTGGCCACAGATTACAAGTATGCCATTACTTTGTCTGATGGATCATCTACAAATTCTTAATGGTGATGACCTCAGATGTAGTACAGGTATGCAACCTGCTATCCAGAATGGGTGGGACCTGGTGTTTTCCGGATAACGGATCTTTGTGTAATTTGGATCTTCATACCTTAAGTCTGCTAGAAAATCATGTAAACATTAAATAAACCCAATAGGTTTGTTTTGCCTCTGGTGAAAATTAATTATATCTTAGTTGGGATCAAGTACAAGGCACTGTTTTATTGTTACAGAGAAAAGGTAAATCATCTTTCAAAATTTGCATTATTTGGATAAAATGTAGTCTATGGGAGACAACCTTTCTGTCATTCAGAGCTCTTTGGATAACGGGTTTCTGGATAAAGGATCCCATACCCTCGAGTTTATCAGCCATGAGGGAAATCAGGTGAGGTGCAGTCTTCCCTATGCGTCTCATGCCTTTTGCCTAATATGTTGGCACTATATAAAATATAATGTTTAACAGCACAGTGCTTTGAAGGACATTTTAAAGGTTAGATGCATTGTCAGACTACTTTTGGGAAGCATACATTTGGTGAATCTTACAGATTGCGTTTTTAAATATACTATCAACTCTTATTATAGGTTTAGTAGCCCTTGAGCAGAATTGAGTATTTATCACTTTCTCTGCTGGTGTTTTTCTCTTCTCACATGAAAAAGCAGTGAATCATTCCTTTAAATAAATGTACCTTTGTAATGGTCTAAGGGATAAAAAAAAAACAAAAACCCACAAGGCTTTCCAAGTGCTTCATGAGGGTCTCTTGCATCCAAAAAAGGGCTGGGATATTGCTGGTGATAGATGAGGCGTGTGATAATACTGCTGTAAATCACTCTTTATATAAATACATCATTTACTTCTCGTTGGAAGTTGGGCTTGAAATGAATGTATTTGAAAGCAGAGCACAAACAGGAGATTTAGGTTAGGTAACTTTATATAATGGTTATTTAATGTTCCTTTTGGACAGAAATGAAAATGTCACACAAAGTAGGTTTTTTCTAGGCCCCTCTCCCCTTTTTTTTCTTTTTTGCTTTTCAAGTCTAACAGTTTATGGGTAGGGACAGACAGGGAGATTCGGGGAGATTCTGTCGCCTGGCGTTTCTCCCCGAATTTCCTTCTCCCTGTCTGCCTTTAGTATAAGTGACAAAGAGCCAGCGCCTGTGCACACGCTGCGCGGCGATTTCCGGAATCGCCCGAAGATACCTCGTGAAGAAACTTCGGGCGATTCCGGGAATCGCTGCGCAGCGTGTGCACAGGCGCTGGCGCTTTGTCCCTTTTACTAGCGGCAGACAGGGAGAAGGAAATTCCGGGAGATTGTCGCCTGCTAAAAACACCAGGCGACAGAATCTCCCCGAATCTCCCTGTCTGTCCCTACCCTAAAAGGATCTTGAAATATCTGGAAAGTCCCTCTGGTTTTCTTTACTTAGAAGCCTTAGGCAGATGCCTTCCAAACCAGACCACCATTTTGTGTATGAAGCCTTTAGAGTGACAATCATAATAAATGACCAACATCAGAATGGAATTAAGCCCATTGCTTTGAATGGTTGATTTTTTGCATTGAGAAAGATTGGATCCATGCAGTTTGGCCTATGCAGCAAGCAACCAAATATGATGGTTGTCCTTTGTGTGCCCTGTAATAAGAGAACATAAGGTCACTTCACACGATTTCTTAGATTCAGAGAGGTTTAGGGCTAGGTCTCTGTGATACTTTGGTTAAAGTAATTTTTTTCATAGCTCTAGTATGCTTCCTGCCAATTTGCACAACAGTTTGGCTGAAAATTAAATGGATTGATCTGGCATGGAACAGTACAGCAGCTTCCATTCATATAAATAACATTTCAGATTAATGAAGCTCCCTGTGCAGAATATCCTATTCTAATATGGTTAGCGGAATATTTATAGAAGAAGTTAAATTAAACAATAACTCTGCTTATTTCTAGCGCCAACTATCGTGGATCAGTACATATTTTAGTATTTGTACTTAGAGTGGCTGTCTTTATTTGAATACTAGCCCTGTGAGTGAGTGTTGGGTACAGTACAGTGGAAATATACTTTCAAGTACAAGATTATTCTAGCTTTATGAATTTACATTGGGGACTGTGAGTTCTGCTTGGTAGTTTAGTGTTTGACAGCAAATACTGTCCATTTCCCAGTTAAAGGCAAACTCTGTAGACTACAAGTCTCTTAGGTTGAATTACTAGTGCTGTGATTTGTACATAATTATGAATGAAGCAAATGCAGTTGCACATAGTGTTCTTCGTATGAAGAAATGGGCGCCTCACACATTCCTGACTATGCTGTTTCCATGTGGACAGTTTATTAAATGTATTTTATGTAGCCATGCTATATTCAGCTATCTTCTCTTCTGGAAGTAGCTAACCGAACATCTCTGTTTATTTGGTACTATTTCTCCAAACTAAACATTTATACCACATAGAGGTGTAGGAGTACACAGCAAAGCTTCCTCCTGACATTCTGCGCATAATTCTGTTGGGTAGGATTTATTGTCAAAGGTTTTTATCAAGTGTCTGCAATGAGAATATGGATAAAGGCTTTCACTGCAGGTTTCAAGTCATCTCTTAGCAGAAGCATTTTTCAGCCCCTGCCTCCATTTTGTATAGCATGTGCTAGCATCTTGTTCTGTTCTTCATGAGCATTCTAGGACTTTTCCCCCGCTCATTCACATGCTCTTTTTTTTTAGCCTTTTCTGTGTATTACCAAAATGGAAATTACAAATTTAAACATGTATTTCAATCCTTTGCATTGCTGTCCCCTATCTATTTATGGTTGTTAATTTGGCCATACACCGGGAGATCCGTTCATTTGGTGATGTTGCCAAATGAGTGGATCTCTTGCCGATATACCCACATTTAGGTGGGTTATATCAGTCTGATCCGATCTTCGGCCCAACGATTGCATCAGAATGGAGGTAATACAGACAGTTGGATCATAGGACCGCATCAACGAACAGATAACGCCACAATCCGACAGGATTTTAAACCCTGCCCGATAGACATCTGGCCAGATATCGATCGGGGAAGCCGTTAGGCGGCCCCACACACAGGCCAATAAGCTGCTGACTCGGTCTGTCGGCAGCTTTATTCGCCCTGTGTAAGGTGGCCTTTACTTGCATTTCTACATCAGGTTTTCTTGTTCCTGAACTTGGCTCTGGTGTTTGGCTACTACAGGCATGGGATCCCTTATACAAAGCACTGAATTACAGGAAGGCCACCTCCCACAGAGGCCATTTTCAACAATTTTTTTTAAATGAGTTCCCTTATCTCTGTAACAGAAACTTGTATTCAATCCCAACTAAGATACATAAATCCATATTGGTGGCAAAACAATGCTATTGGGTTTATATAATGCTTAAATGTTTACTAGTATACTTAAGATAAAAAAGAAAAAGATCCATAATATAAAAAAAACCCAGGTCCCAAGCAATCGGCATAATAGATGCCACACTTGTACAGATATGGGACCTATTATCCAGAATGTTTGGGACCTGGTGTTTTTTCCGGATAATGGATCTTTCTGTAATTTTGAACTTCAACCATAAGTCTACTAGAAAATCCTGTAAACAGTAATTAACCCAATAGGCTGGTTTTGCTTCCAATAAGGATTAATTATATCTTAGTTGGATGTTTTATTACAGAGGAAATCATTAAAAAAATTTTTTGATTAAATGGAGTCTATGGGTGACAGCCTTTTCCTTTATGAGCATTGTGGATAGCGGGTTTCCAGGTAACAAATCCTATACCTGCATCTACAGCCTGGAAGGCCCCATACAGAGGGCTGCTTGTTGAGCATGCACAAGCCAGCATGGTATTAGTCTTTGAATTTACTGAGTAATATCTGTCCAGTGAAAAATTGACAAGTCCTGGAATACAGTAACTATTGTTGAGTCCAGTGGAATGGTTTTCGAATAAATAAATGGGAAGCATGTGCTTTGTTAGAAGGCACTGTTGTATTAAGTGCAAGCTAGGGAAATTGATGGTTCTTGTGCACTAAAGGAATACTTCTTCAAAGTACGTCTATATGATGATTGAGTTCTTCATTACTAACCTGTTTATTAAAAGAAGAGGAGACTAAACAGATCTAGAACAGAACATGTAATAAATTATATACTCCAAAAATGGTATGCCTTGACTCTCTTCATCTCTCGTATGTCTATATAAATATATATATATATATATATTTATATATATTGGGACTCCTTGTATCGTAGGGCCCAGAATCCTATCTAACTTAATTGCCATTGTATTAAAAACCGAACCCACAGATGACTATGGGACAACCAGGCTTTTCCTCCTCTGTAGAATGGAGGGGATAGGGAGCTGAGCCTGAAACAGCGCGAAGTATGGTGATACATAAACTGAAGGCCTTACAATCCAAAGAATTAGTTTCATGGCCAAAACATATCCTCTATTTTAATATTTTTCGCTCAATACACTTTTTTGCTCAATACACTTTTGCATTATGTGCCTGTATTAATAAGTGAAAGGGAACAACTGCATAAAGTCACATTTCAACTTTGCTTTGCGTCCCTGTTGCAAGTTTTTCCAGGCAATAAGGGGCAAGCCCATTTAGAAGTTGTAGGACCCTTCAGATACAGAATGAATTAACCACCACCTCAAGGTGAGTTATAGCTTTTTTAGAGAAAATGTCAACCCCTGACACCCAAGGTATAACCCTGAGCTAAGAATAGTGAATCATTTAACTTTTATAGTGTAGTGGCCAGTAAACATCAAGCATAGCACACTCAAATAAAGCAACCCCCCAAAAAACTGTTTTTCCCCCATTCTTATTTGTTGACTTGTTGTTGTAGACTCTTAGAGCTTCTCAAGCAATTCCCCAGGTTTTTCCCGTATAGTCTTGGCTGGGAAACATGTTTTTATGTGTGAGAGAGAGAGTTGCATGGTTACATTACCTAATATGTATGCTGAATTGTCCCACCAGGGACTACCACATTGCCCCCAAGTGTAGAAGGGGGCAAGTGAATGGTAAGGCTTTCTGATTGTATAAAACTTTGGAATAGGCATCCTGTCTTGCTAATCCTGTCATATTAACCAGATCCCCATAAGTTTTGATGGAGAAAGAAAAACATTTAAAGCTTATTTAATTAAAGTGGACCCGTCACCCCAAAAAAATATTCAAAATCATATTTTATCACATTAGTCAAGCAAAATGAACATTAATTAACCTATATAAATTATTTTAATTTTGTTTTCTTCAGTCTGGGAATTCATAATTATAGCAAGCAGGCAGGAGCCATTTTGTGGACACTGTTATTAAGACAAGCCTTGTATCATCTCAGAATCTTTTTTGTGCACCAGAATGGGGGACCCAATGTCTATCCCCATTTCCTGGCTACACAATTAAATGGTTAAGAGAACTGGGGGAATGTGTGGGGAGCAGTGGCATCTAGGAAGTGCTGAATGGAAAGTGAAAGTAATTTTAAATGAGCTTAAAACAGCTATGAATGCTTTAATAAAAATTTGAAATTGGAATTCATGTTTAATTTGTAAAGGACTTTTATTATACAGATTTTTGTGTCTGGGTGACGGGTCTTAAACTGCAAAAGTACTTTATGCCTTTTTGTAAGCAGTTTGTTTCCCTCCATTTTTGTATGTTTTAAGCTTATCATACACTTATACATCCTGTTAGATAATCCCTTATTGCTTGATTCGACCAATACAAGAAGCAGCTTTTGGTATTTGTGTAGGTTTAGTATCTTGTTCTCCCCTTTAAAAAAAGTGACCCTGATTTATCATAGGTTTTGCAACATTCTGATTGCATTCACTGCTTACCCCTAATGTAAGGGAGGAGTGGGAGTGCAGATGTTCCAACCCTGTTTAGAATCCTATAACCCTTAAGTGCTTTAATATTCTTGACTTTTCAATATAAATCCAAGAAACCGCAAATTAATTAGGATGTTATCGCATTTGATATCTGTATCCAGTAACGCTGTTTCTCAGTGCCTAGTCCATCTGCTCCATAAGCCTGTTCAGCAGCAACTGACCGTCTGGTTGATACCTCATTTTACCTTGTGATTCCAGGCATACTGCGGGTAAACTGATATTATATCTGCTCAAATATGATTAACCAGTCTTTATTTAAAGCATTGAACAGGCTGCAATATCCACATGTCACTTTCCCGTATATGATGCCCTCTGCAGCTGTTCTTTAGGGTAGTAGTCATTGCTTATCTGCGTTACTGCTTGCATGCCCATTAATAACTCTGTAGTTTTAGAATCATAAGACAAGTTGCAGTGGCTTGTCTTTCTTGGAAAAAAGATCTCCTGAGGATGATCACTGTACAAGTAGCCTTCCATTTAGGTTTTTCAGCGTTGAATTTTATAAATAATGTACAAATTATACTCCTGCATCTCTTTAACGTGTACTTTGAACTTTAATGGTCTTAACAGTTTGTATCCAACTCACACATAGCTTGCTTGTTCCTCTGTCTTCCCAGCTTCATTTTCTGTAAGTAGTAAAGTGTCCAGTAAGATTGCAGATGATTCAAGCTGAGCATTGCACAACCTCAGAGGGCTCTGATACATGACTGGATTAATCCCATTCCTCATTCCATGTTTCATAATTAATTTGGAATTCTCAGCCATAGAATTCCTAAATGAGATGCGACTAGAGCAGTTCCTCAAGAGCTTTACTGACTGCATGCCATGGAAGTTACATTTAATATAGCGGTGAAATGCATCACGAAATGTCTTGTTAAAAAGGGTGTAAACCAGTGGGTTGACACCAGAGGAAATGTACCCCACCCACACAAATATATCCATCAGCATCTTAATGACCTCTTCATCACACTGATCTTCCCCGCAAAGCACTGAGGCCACATTGGTTAAGAAAAATGGGCACCACATGAAGACAAAGAGAAAAAAAACTATCCCTAGGACTTTTGAAGCCCTCTGTTCATTAGTGATTGTTTGCATAGACTTCTTACCAACACTGGATAGTCTGCGAATGGGTAGTTCTTCCCCAGTAATACTGAGTGTCCCATCTTTCCGTGCACCCTCTAGCATGGCTATCTTTTCTGGGGAAGAGCCAGGAGTCGCATCTCTCTGGAAGACAGTAGATACTGTGGACCATGTGAGGCGCTGTGGTGGCTTGTTCTTGATTAAATATGCTTTCTTCCTTAGTAGGTGGATTGTCAGGAAATAAATGACCACCATGATCCCAAATGGGACAAAAAAAGCAGCCATGGAACCATAAATAATGAAATATTTGAAGGGCTCTATTCGAATTACACAGGTGTAGCTTGCACTGAAGGTAGTGTTTGGGTAAAGGAGACCTTGTATCGGGATAGGAACAGCAATGCCTGCAAGAGAAGGAAGATTTTGAAAAACTTTTACAGATTATTTTAAGCACTGTATTGGAGATGTTTATTTCAAACACTTTTATGACATTTGCTAATGTTTTGTGAATGTCCTAAACACTCTTTCAGCTATGGTATCTTTTAAAGTTCTAAAAATCACAAATGGTACACACCACTGCAGAAGAGAAGGATCTGTAGTTGTTCACTTGACAGTGTGCTATAGTTTAATATTCAGGACAAAATGGCTATAGTTTAATATTCAGAGCA
>CM044439.1:107643782-107660572 GCA_024363595.1 Xenopus borealis
TAGAGCAAAAGTCTTTCTGCTGTCGGGGTCATTTGCAACCTTCTTCTGCCTCTTTCCAGCTTTCAAACAATTCATAAACAATAAAAAATAAATAATGAAAAACAATTGCAAAACTGCTAGGAATAGTACATTCTATAACATACTAAAAGGTGGTCCACATTCAAGTAAACCTAGTATTTAGAGAAAGAAAGTTTAAGGGCCAATGGGCATTTCCACTCCTTGTGTTTCATAATTTCTATTGAGCAGGGCCCTCTTTGCCTCTTGTGTCCGTATGTTTTTATTGCTTTTGTTTTACATTTATATCCCTTCTATTGCACAATGCTGTGGAATTTGTTGTCCTTTTATGAATACATGTAACTAATAATGCTGTAAATGCTATGGCTACTAATAACAAAACAGTATACATGTAGATATCTTTAACTTCTGGGAAATACTTAATAGGAAAACAAGGTGTTTAAAATACCCCTACCTGCTGATATGACCCAAACCACAGCGATTTTGATGAGCGTTTTCCCTCTGGAGTTGTATTGGCTTGCTTGTATGGGCTTTTTTATGGCAATATAGCGATCCAGAGATATGGCACACAGGTGCATGATGGATGCTGTGGAAAACAGGACATCAAGAAAGAGCCATATGGCACATAGGCACTGTGGGAGTTGCCAGACTTGATCTAAGAGAGGGAGAATAATAGAGTGTAGGCTTAGTGGGTATGGAGACTATACAGATGCTGAGCACTCCAGGTATGGCACCTGTTAACCAGAATGGACGGGATGTGGGGTTTTCCGGATTAGGGGGCTTTCAGTAATTTGTCTATCTGGGATCAAATACAATGTACTTTTTTTATCACAGAGAAAAAGCAAATCATTCATAAACATTTGAATTATTTGCTTAAAATGGAGTCTATGGGAGATGGCCTTCCTGTAATTTGGAGCTTTCTGGATAAAAAGTTTCCGGATAACGGCATGATAGCTGAAAAGTTTCATCCTGACTTCTGGGCCGGTGCAGTATTTGTAAAAAGTACTGTGGAATGTAATATCACCTTAAGTTAATTATAAGGAACACTATTCTCAAATAACCAGCTTGTATTTGTACTTGAAAACATTCATACTACGGAAGGTAATGCATTGGTTCTCAACCTCCATAAATTGATATCTGCAATGAAATAGAAAAGGACTGCAGATTGAACAAAATGTGAAGAAAACAGGTATATACAGTACGAGCAAGGCTTGCACCGCGTGAACAGCTTGTTCAGCTCTCGTCTGCTCGCTAACTCTCTAAACTGTGCTTAACTTCACACACAGGTCTCCTGTCTCTGTAAAGTGGCAGGATGATTGAAGTGCTGTTCTTGGGAGTTCTCTGCAGCAGAAGGAAAGCATGAATGGGAACTTGCTTATATGCCTCCAAGTGCTGAGCCTGAGTGCTGTTTTCATCTTGCTCCTGTCTGTTCACATAACATAGTATCTATGGTAGCCAACATACAATTGTAATGATCCCGTTTTACAACCTTGTGCTCACAGTATGATCTCTGCAAACCCAGCTTTGCGGCCTTTTCCCCAAGTCTTATGTAAAGTGTGCAGCTTGTCATGTCCTCACAACCAGGTTTTATGCTGGTGGTTGTATCATGTTTGTAATAAAGGGGAGTGTCTAATCAAAGAAGCTGTAATTCTAATTAATATCCTTTCTTTTGATCTTTTAAATAATGGCAACATTATTTTTAAATGTAATTAATTGCAATTGAAAAGCAGTATTTGCCTCTGCCCAGTTCTGTGGGGGTTTCTCATGAAACAATGTAGCAGAGGGCAGCCTTGCATGCTTATCCACAGATTTCACAGTTATTAAAATCACAACTACCAAGGCAAAGGTAGACCTCAAAGGGATTTTAATGTCCTCCTCCCTTCTAAAGTACTCCACTTCTTTGTGTGGTATCTTGAATTAATAAATGAAACGCAGAGCATCAGCTGAGTTGTAGCTGGAATGATGTAGGTTTTATTAGGTGCGTCTTTCTATGTGGTCTAGCCCAAGTTAGTCGTCTTTGATGTTCAGCTTTGCTTCAGTGCAAACTTTCTAATGTTCCAGCTCCGTGGATCCAGTCCTGCCTTTATTTATTTGCAGGCGCTGTAAAGAACACATGGTTTAGTTAGACGCTAGTACCCCTGAGCTATGTTTATATTCATGTGGAAGGCTTCATTGTATGTTTTTCTTGCTCAACCCTGTTAATTCTGAGCTAATTTAACTTTCCAAGCAAAAGCTGGATTGTATTTTGGGCTTTTTAGATTCCTGTTGATTCAGCCCCCTCCCGGACTGGCAATGAATGGGTGCGTGCGTTTCCCCTATATACACTAGCAGCTGACATAAACCCTTTCAGTTCTGGTGTTTCCCATTATAGCTTTTCAGTTTGATTGCATGAAGCCTGTGTTTTTTCCATTCTTTTCTGTGTCAGCTTGAGTTTGTTGCAAATAAAATAAGATATCTTAAATTGATGCTCTTCCATTTAAAGCTGTCTTTTGAAATTCATGTAGTTAAAGGGCAATGAAAGTGTAAAATAGAATAAGGGTAGAAATGCTGTATTTTGTATACTAACTATAAACACGAACTTACTGCACCACAAGCCTAATCAAACAAATGATTTATGCTTTCAAAGTTGGCCACAGGGGGCTGTCATCTTGTAACTTTGTTATACATCTTTGCCTGACACTGGCACTGCACATGCTCAGTATGGTCTGTGCTGCTTAGGGATCGTCATAAATGATCAAAAAACAAAGCTGCTTGAGTTCTGCATGGCTGGTAAGTAAGGCAGGGGCTACCCCTGCTGTTCATAAGTATGATTGTTTCCCTGCCAGAAGTTAGGGACCATCTGACAATTCCTATCCACAGCAGTAAATGAAGGGAGAATTTCACTGCATACAGTCAGGTTTCCTATAAAAACAGTACACATTTTTTAATTAAAGTATATTGGAGATAGATTTCTTTTTCATTAAAGAAAGTTAAAATGGGATTTTATTTCTTTGCCTTTCCTTGCCCTTTAAAGCAGGACACGCACTATGTTTTTATTTCATAAAGCATGTAGCATTCCTTGTACTCTAGTGGAGCACTGACATAATGCAGGGCAATTTATTTTCTTCAATCGGTTAAAAAGTGGCACAGACAGTAATATAGTGAATAAAGTATTACATTATAAGTTACTGAGGAGTTCCATGAACATATAAAAACACAAGGCTGATGTCCTCATATTTTGCAACAGGGGGTACTTTATTATAATACACAAGTTTCAGTGAGTCATGTGACATCTGATGACATCACTAAGCACTATTTATAAGGCTATAATTTACAGGATATTCATGGTTCTTGTGTATTATATTCAGATATAAATAACCTATGGAGCAGTGATGGACAAACTTTCAAATCAAATGAAGCTGAACTAAAAATCCTAGGGCTTTTACAGCTTTTGGCTGCTGATGGGTTTGTATGAGTAGTTGTTCTTAAAAAAACTTGTATATATGTGTATATACACATATATATACATATATAAATATATACACAGTCCCCAAAGCCAGCACACTCTTATTAAGGAAAAAATTTGCTTTCACAGTTTGCTTAATACTCTTAAACGTCAACGTCAGTGTGATGTCACTGATGATGTTTTCCCACCACTGGGTGTTTATTAGGTTGGTGTTTAGTTGTGTTAGCACTTTGAGAAAGGCTAGATTGCCGAAACGTTAGGCGTTTTTTGCTAATAAACAGCATAATTTTGTGGTTAGTCCTGTGAGTGCAAGCTTTTTTCAATATATATATATATATATATATATATATGACTTTTGTATAAGTGTGCCTTGTGTTTGACCTGCACTGTTCCTTTAAAGGAACAGTAACATAAAAAATATTTTTAAAGTAATATAAATATAATGCAGTGTTGCTCTGCACTGGTTAAACTGCTGTGTTTGCGTCAGAAACTTCTATTGTTTATATAAATAAGCTGCTGTGTAGTCATGTGGGCAGCTATTCAAAGGAGAAAAGGCTCCGGTTACACAGCAGATAGCAGATAAGCTCTGTAGAACTTAATGATGTTATCCTCTATATACCCATATAATCTGTTATCCACTATTTAACCTGTGCCATATAGCCTTTTTTCAATATCTGCCATTGCTACTCAGTAGCTTGTAGTAGTCTAAAGTAGTGTTTCTGAACCAAAAACATCAGTTTTACCAGTGCAGAGCAAAAGTACATTACATTTTCATTACTTTAAAACACTTTCATTTTTTTGGTGTTACAGTTCCTTTGAGCAGAATGTGTCCTGAAGACCCCTTAATCCCAATATATTTAACAGAAGTGGAGATGTTTATCTGAATTTCTAATGCTTTGCTGAGCAAACCCTTTCTAAGATGGATGCTACCAGCAGCATTAAACCTTACCTCTCTGTTCTCGTGTTTAAACTGAGCTGTTATCTGATGCAATAATCTTCATTTGAGCAGAATGTATGATTTAATGCCCTGCAGCCCACTCTTAACTTATACTCTGCTGTATAATGTTTGGATGATCCTTAATGGCACTCAAGAATATGGGAGCAATCAGTGTCTGGTCTGATGGAAGATAAACACAACGCTGCTTTAATGTGTGGTGTAGTCTCTTATGGGAACAAGAATTTCCCTTGTCATTTGGCTGAATTCTCTCTGTGATTTCATATCAAAACTATGAATTCCCCTATTCCAGTGAACTGTATCCACTAGTAAAAGCAACAGTTTCCTAAACACAATGCTATCACGCTTGTTGCTGCTACCCAAGATACATTAAGTGTGTGTTTTCATTTGTGTTTGGTAAGCATCTCTTTTCTGTTGTTGCCATAGTCCCCAGAACTTTTGTTCATGTTTTTGTACTCAAGCACAAAATAAAAGGAATTGCTGATTGTGGCTGAGACCAGAGAGAATGCTATAACCCAGTGATCCCCAACCATTAGCTCGTGGGCAACATGTTGCTCTCCAACCCCTTGGATGTTGCTCCCAGTGGCTTCAGAGCAGGAGATTATTTTTGAATTCCAGGCTTGGAGGCAAGTTTTGGTTGTATAAAAATCAGGTGCACTGCCAAACAGAGCCTTAATGTAGGTTGACTATCCACATAGGAGCTATAAATGGCCAATCACAGCACTTATTTGGCACCACAAGAACATTTTTCATGGTTGTGTTGCTCCCCCACTACTTTTACTAGTGAATGTTGCTCACGGGTTCAAAAGGTTGGGCCCGAGGTGGCGGCCGTTAACATATCGTGGGCACCAGATTAATAGCAACTCGTGTAGAGAGTAGCAGCAAGTCTATGTGCATAATGTTGGACCTGCCATTAACCCTACAATATACTATTTAATCCTCTCCTCATTTTCGGTAAACTATTTGCATTTCAAAGTACAGTGCTTGCTTACATTACAGAGAGCTGGGATTTATTTTAGCTTCTTCGGTCCTCTGTACACGTTACAGCAATATTCATCATAGCACAGATTATGCACAGAGATACTGCATTACCAGGAATCAAATAAAACATTGCACATTGGTTTCAGCTGTATATGTAATACTTATTTTTTCTGGCTGATTATATCCATTTACATGATAGCAGCTATGAATATTGGAAGGTATAATATACTTTTATATAAATGTGCATAGGAAACTAGGGGGGTTATTTATCAAAGGTCAACTTTGTGAGGTTTTCTTTCTACTTCGAATAAACTCACAACTCAAATGTTTGCTTATTTATTAAGAAAACTCAAATGTAAAAAAACTTGAATGAATATAATCGGGAGGGGGAGGGTCTCGACTTGATCGAGTTATCTCTGGGAAAAAAAAAAGCTGGATTTGATCAAGTTTTCGAGCACAAAGGCTAAAAGGCTAAAAACATCTTCAAATGGTTCAAGGGACCTCTGTCATTGACCCTTTCATCCTGGCAGAGAGGTGCTTAAGGGGTGATATGATAACTATGTATAAATATATAAGGGGATCATATAATAATCTCTCTAATGCTTTATTTACCAGTAGGTCTTTCCAGCTGACACAAGGTCACCCATTCCTATTAGAAGAAAAGCAGTTTCACCTAAATATTCGGAAAAGGTTTTTTACAGTGAGAGCTGTGAAGATGTGGAATTCTCTCCCTGAATCAGTTGTACAGGCTGATAGATGAGAAAACTTTAAAGGTGAATTCAATCCCTCGGGCGCTTCCGGGAGATTTAGTCTCCCCAGCAACAAATTGCCTCTTCCCCAAGCTGCCAATCCACTGGCTAATATCTAAATCGCTGACAGGATGGCTCTCTGAGTGCTTTGGAAGGCATTTCAGGGAGAATAGTCACCCAAAGAAGAGGCAATTTTTCGCCGGGTGACTAAATCTCCCCGAATCTCCATGTGTCTGCCCTTAAGGTTAATCAACTTAGCGTGTATTATGTTGTAGTGATGCATTAGGGAAGGGTTAAATGGTAATAGTTGTATTCACATACATAGGTGGCAGCCATAGCAGCTCAGCTTCTGTAATTTTAGACCTATAACACACATTGTGTTTGTATCCCGGTGAAGCAAAAGCCAAACCTTCACCCCTCCTATGTGTTTAGTGACAGGAATGAATTATATCTGCATATGGCTGTGTACATGGTGCAGAGTTTAGCTTAAAATGCTTTATTGTATCTTCTAACTAAAATACACCCCATGTGTGCAGTAACTGGCAGGTCACATGCATTCCTTGAACTACACACATGGTATGGGTGCTGTGGGATCTGTTTTTTTCCCTGTTGGCTTTTTGTAAACTAGTCCTGTTTGCCTTAGGCCTTTGATTAGTTAATGCAGAAGCTAAAGACTTAAGTAAAAATAGTGGTTCTCAAAATAATTATCTGCTTTGAGACCCAAAAGGGATAAAAATGAATGTTATTTAGCAACCCATACGGAACAGCACGAGGATGATCCCAGCATTAAAGGAGTTGTTCAACTTCCAAACACTTTTTTCAGGTCAGTTGTTTTCAGATTGTTCATCAGATATAAAGACTTTTTCCAATTCCATTTTAAATTTTTTAACGGTTTTCCAAAATTGAAGTCTACCATTTAATGCACCAGTCCCTGGTGTTTCATTCTGGCAGCTCCATAATCCAGGTGCAGATTCTGAATTGTTACATTTAATTGAAACAATTTGCTACATTTAATGGATCCATTTCTCAGCTGCATCTATGGAATATTAGCAACCTTTGTATCGATTCTAACAGCTGCCTTTAATGAAACTTGGGGATTCTCAGCAGAGGCAAATATAAGAAATAGATCAATTTAGAACAGTTACAGAGTCGGCGAACCACCTCACAGAGCTGCTTCAGAAAGACATAAGAAGGTGAAAAATTTACCTTTAAACTTTAATATTACAAAAACTTTTAAAAATAGAAAGCAACTGAAAAAAAAAAATCTTTTGAGACCAACTGAACTGAAAGAAAGCATTGGAAAGTGAACAACCCATTTAAGTCAATAAAGGCAGGGTTGTTTAATAATAATAATAATAATAATAATAATAACCTGTATATAATGAAATCAATTAGTTCACTAAAGCTTAAAATTAATTAAATTATATCTAAATTATATTATAACTAAATTATATTTGTCTAAAATCTGAATAACTGTATAGGTAATTCCAGCTCGGCCTCTACGTATCAACAAAGTGGCTTTGACATTTGAAAGAAATGATTTCAAATTTGAAGCTGCTCCAAGCAGGACATTTGCTTGATTTATACAAGTTACTTACAGTTACACTTGTGCTGCTGAATGGGACAGAGCTTGATGATAATAACAAATGTTGATCAAACAAAGGCTACCTTTAGTGCATAATGTATATAAAGAGCACTGAATTAAATGAGTAGCAGATTATACAGATTTATAAGGGTACTTGTCTGAGCAGGTTTCTAGTTACTCTTCAGTGCAAATTTAGATGTAGAGCTGTAAAATCTGCAGGGGCTTTTGCCAGTAAAGGCTGTAAAATTCATGTCACGTTTGAACGACTTTCATTAAACAAATGCTAAACATGCCAAGAGGAAAGCAATGTGGCGTACTTATTTGTAAGGATAATTGAGACTTTGTTTTCCTTGAAAACCCATCTTGCTTGGTCAGAATGCTTTAATGCGGTTTCAAAAGAAGTCAGTGATGGCAGAAACTCTTTCAATGTATTTAAAGGGGAAGGAGCAACTTGCATAAGTTGCATGCAAAACAGTTTTTGTAGATGACCAAGCTATTCTTAATGGTTAGCACTACAGGTTTGGGGGGGGGGGCTGGGAGCTCTAGTTTATTTACTGCACTGGACATTGCCTGTTATTTAAATAATCTTTTGCGCAGTAGGTAGATAATGAAGATTTAGAGAGACTTACCATTCCCAAAAAGAGGCCAACTGATATTTGTATATACATATAGATGTATGTCATAGTGTTGTCAGACTGTAGATGTCTGTAAACCAGACGGTTAAGCCTGATGATTTGTTAAAACCACTAATCCTTGCTTTAAACTATAAGATTAGAAAGGTAAAAGAATACATTATACATTAATTCCAGGCCACATGCAGCCATTCAGTTGGTTTATATGGCTCACCCCTACTCAAGTGCACCAGAGCAGCCAGCACCGCTATAATCACTGCTTTTTTTATTTTATGATTGCACCTCCTTTACTTGTATAAACCCCTGACTCTCTTTGTGTGAGACTAAATTATTTAGTGCTGTGTAGCATGTTACGTGTGGGCCAATTTGTCATTCTGCACTCTCAGAGGCCAGATTTATAATAACATTATAGCTATGGAACCATTGAGCTGACTGAGAACCATAAAAAAAACTGAAGTACAACATCAAGCCCATAGGGCTCTGGTCTGGCATCCAGAAAGCAATCAGGTCCATGCAGATTATTTTGGATGGGCCAGAATATACAAGAGAAAAAATGGCTATAATTTTTTCAAACTTATAAATAATTTTTTCTATGGCTAATGTCATTTAATAGCTCAAGTATCAGATATGTTTGTGTTTTTCTTTTGTTTGAAACCTAAGGTTGATTTCCTAATGTTCTTGTCTTTAGAAATATGATGGGTATATTTAACCTGCTGCTTTCCTGCTTATCTTGATCCAAAACTTAAAACTGTGATGATGGATAATTATTATTCAGTAAGGAGACTGCTTGTACATTTGTGGCCTAAAGAGGTTGCCTGGCTCTTTCAAAGTTTAAGTGAACCTCGGCTGTACCAATCTGATTTTCAAGTACAAGGGAATAACAACTGTGTGGCAGCCATTTTCCTTTAAAAAGCTAAAGTGCCAAATTTATAATAGATACATAGCAGAGGTGCATAACACGTGTGTCATAGTTGTGCCAGTATAAATTTGTTGTCTCTGATATTTTTTTATATAATAACTATGAGAGATGTGTGGCTGTCCTTTTGAAAGTATTTCTACTCTCTGCATTCTACAGCACAAACAAGTGGAACATCTGAATAAGTTCAGTGAAGTTCTATGCTAAATTTGATGACTATATAGAGAAGGATGCTTAAATGCCAGTACTCAAAGCATAATCAATAAATGTATCCTAATATATAAACATTGTATTTCTGCATTCTTTTGATCTCTTCAGTCTTTTGATCATCGTAGTTAATCAGCAGCACTAGTTTTGTACACTAGTATATACACATACCAGCAATCCTATGTCTGGGCTCTGTATAATGCAAAGTAGCTGCTTCCAGCAGTAGCAAAGATAGGCTGCAGAACTCCGAGTTCTGGCAGGTTTTTGTTAATGTATATAAACAAAGTGTTCTTTGTGTATATGCGGTACTATCCTGTTCAAGCAGCCCTATCCATGGCCACGCTATGTACCAGCACACAGGTGCATTTATGGACCCATAAGTAGGATAGTCTTGTTTATTGTTTAGATTTATGCTCTACAGATATTTGCAACTTCCAGCACAGCATGTTAACTGTGTGGAGCTTCCAGCTGCAGAGGTGTGATGGCACAATCTTTCACTACAAGTTTATTTGTGACTATGCGCTGAGAAATGTGCAGTGTTGCCAGCAGGAAAGCAGATGCCTGGGTTCCATGTGTAGAAGGAGATTTCACTTTTTAAGTTTTTTTTTTTTTTGGTTTGCATTTATAGTAAAGAGGAAAGAAAACAGGTATAATATGCTGCTCTGTTTCCCAAATGATGAAAGTGAAGTGTAGTGTTAATTATTTTCGGTGTGGCGAGTTACTGTGCAGAGATAATGGCACGCCATAGCTGTAAAACTGTAACCAACCTGATTATAGTCTCCCAAATGTGTAGAAGTGGATGCTGCTTTTGCCCTGCTTCAGCAACGTGGGAATGAAAATTGGAGGCTGGGGCATTTTTTCGAATAGTTTACAGTAGGCTCGTAGCAGAATAAGAGGAAAACGTGAAAACAGAACATCACCTAGGACATCAGATGCTGGCATGATTCAGCTTTGCAGCATATAGTCACACTGAAGGCAATGGCTTTTTACTAATTTGTGGCTTAATATTCCAATGTAATGTACAAATTGGCCATTTTGCTTTTAAATAATTTTTCATGCACCCCCATGAAATTCTTAATGCATTTTAGCAGGTTCCAGCCTTTGATGTCTGATGCAAGCTTTCAGTTTGAGGAATCCTTTAATCAATATGTAACTACTTTTGCTAAATACTCAGATGGCAATTTTTGCCAGAATCCAATGTCACCACTTTAGATTTAAGGGATAATGTAATGGGAATTTTTTTCCCCAAAACACATCAGTTAATAGTGTTGCTCCAGCAGAGTTCTGCACCGAAATTAGTTTTTCTAGAGACAAACAGATTTTTTAATATATCATTTTAAAATCTGATACGGAGCTAGACATATGGTCAGTTTCCCAGCTGCCCCCCAGTCATGTGACTTGTGCTCTGATAAACTGCAGTTCAATTACTGCTGCAAGTTGGAGTGATATCACCCCTTCCCCTCAAGCAGCCTAACAGAATAGAACAATATAAAGGTAACCAGATAACAACTCCATAACACAAGAGAACAGCTGCCTGGTAGATCTAAGGTCCAAGTGAGACACATTCAGTTACATTCAGTAGGAGAAACAACAGCCTGCCAGAAAGCAGTTCCATTCTAGAGTGCTGGCTCTTTCTGAAAGCACATGACCAGGCAAAATGACCTGAGATGGCTGCCTACACACCAATATTACATCTAAAAAATATACACTTTCTGGTTCAGGAATGAAACTTTATATTGTAAAGTGAATTATTTTCAGTGTAAACAGTTTAATGTAGAAATAAAATTGTGGCAGAATCCCTTAAATATCACATCAAAAACTTCATGACAAACCTTGGTTGGGTAGAAGCATGTACTCCCATCACCTACTCTACAAGCAGAAAAAACCCATATTCATTTAAAAAAAAAAATCACTGTTTATTGGCAGAACTAGGGACACATTTTACTTCTAAACATGCAATGCTCCTGCTTCAGCATAAAAACCAGTAAAGGAAATGTGGTAGTCTAAACATATCCATAAGAGATTTATTTATCCATTGGAAATTGATCTTCAGCCAAATCAGGGTATATTAACTCTTGCTGGAGAAGCCAGCAGAATTTATTTCAGCATTTAAAAACTCATTGGGTCTGAAGCGGTTAACAGCACGAACTCTTAGATACTTACTGAAGAGAATATTGATGAGGGCGACGGGCATCACAAATATGCCAACCAGAAGGTCTGCAGCAGCCAGTGACATCAGGAAGTAGTTGGTGGCATTCTGTAACTTCTTCTCCAGAGAAATAGCCAAGATTACCAAGATATTGCCTCCAATAGTGGGCACAATGACCATAAGGGTGAGCAGAGCCAGCCAGCATTTCTCTGGGACTGCAACTGATGCTGTGGTATTGGGGACACCCACTGAATAAGAAGGGTTGAGAGTTGGCATGTTGTGCCAAGGAACAGATAACGTGTCTGCTGCTGCTCTGGCCAATGCTACCATTAGCATGTCCCAGTTACTTGGAAAGTTTCCCAATGATATCCATTCCAAGGAAGTTCAGAAAAAATCTGTATCCATCTCTGTGAGTATGCTGGTGGAGACGGGGCACTTTGCCATGCCTGTAGAAAGGCAACCCAGGTATTAGAGTCCAAAAGTTTTGAGAAGCATTTGATGTATCTGCGTGTTCAGTGTGTAAATAAGGTGTTTATCCTTGTACCAGAGCAATGAAGGCTACTCTCCTGTACTAGCTCTCTGCTCTAATCGCTAGCCTTTCACCCTCCTTTCTTCTGCCACACAAGGAGAGTCTTGATATTTTTGTGTTTGTGGGAGGTGGTTGCTTAACCCCTTTGCTGACAGAGATGGTATTTGGAAATACAGTGGTCAAATCATACTGTGGGCTTTAAATGCAGTCAAACAAGTAATCCAAATAGCTTTTTTACCATTTCCATGCTCTTTGCTTTGTTTTTAATATCTCTTAAATGCTTTGCGCTGCCCAGTTAATGATGTGGATAAGGGATTTGTTTGCCTTGTCTCTACTTCATTTAAACCCATCTGCCTGGTTCCAGATCACTTGTGCCACTCTCTTCCACCCCCACCCCCCCAACCTGGCTGGAAATTGGATGTCTCTGGGATTATCTTTTGGTAACCTAACCCCTGAAGGGATGCGTTTTACTTCCAGAAGGGGCTTGCTGTCCTCATAGTTCACCATTCTTCAAAATAGCATTCCTCCTTTTAATATCGACTACTGTGTAAGATCACGAGTCTAGTTATCCAGCTGTACAACACTATAGAATATGTTGTTGCTTTGTAGTTGAGAATAATCGTAAGCTCACGAGTCTAGTTATCCAGCTGTACAACACTATAGAATATGTTGTTGCTTTGTAGATGAGAATAATCGTAAACTCACGAGTCTAGTTATCCAGCTGTACAACACTATAGAATATGTTGTTGCTTTGTAGATGAGAATAATCGTAAGCTCACGAGTCTAGTTATCCAGCTGTACAACACTATGGAATATGTTGTTGCCTTGTAGATGAGGATAATCGTAAGCTCACAAGTCTAGTTATCCAGCTGCAGAATACTATGGAATATGTTGTTGCTTTGTAGATGAGGATAATCGTAAGCTCACAAGTCTAGTTATCCAGCTGCAGAATACTATGGAATATGCTGTTGCCTTGTAGATGAGGATAATCATGCTTACATGCAGAGTTTCCCATTTTAGTTAAGCCTGCACCCGACCTCTTGTGTCCGCGATTGGTGAAAATTCTTCACATAAAGAGAGAGACTCCCCCCCCCTCAGAATATTAAAAGAAGGTTACTCACCAGCCTCTCACATACAGGCTGCACTTATATATTCAGCAGGAAGATGGGACAGTATGTTCTCTGGTACCGCATCACATAAACAACTGGAAGTATGTAGTGGCACATGCTGTGGCTGAAATTTTGTTTGGTCTCATTTCAATACCTAGTTTAATAAGCCACTAGTTGCTGTGAGTGTTGCTGTGTGACCCACAGATCGTCTGTCCTTAAATCCTGGCACACTGCATGTGCTTCTCCCGGCCTCTTAGAACTGACTAGGAGCTCCCCGTCTCCTCAAGAGAATCTTACAGAGTTTGAGAGCTGGAGGTCAGCCAGGAGCCAGTCTTCACTTCATTTCTTTTTTCCCTTTGCCTTCTGCCCCTCCTACCTCATCCAGCTGTACCCTTGGGGGCTTCTCTGCTAATGCTGACAGCTCAGACCCCCTACCATCAGCTTCAAAGGGTGAGAAGCATTTAACCCTATATATTTTTTTGGTGTTGCTGAATACATGTAGCTGGATAAAAAACAAAAAAAAAGTATACAGTTTTTTTTTTGTCTCGCCACGTCAAAAAATGAGGGCTATTCATCCTCGGGTGCTCCATCTTGTTCTTAGAATCAATAGCAGTGTGTAAACAGGGTTTATTTTCATTAGCCAAAAGAATTTATAGGAAAATGATTGTATATTTTTGAGGTTTTTTTGTAATTCTCTGCTTTTCTGTTTTACATTAAACAAAAAATCGGAAATAACCTCCTCCCGCAGCCGTTCATGTTACAAGAATAATAGTCGAATATTGTAAGTATTAGAGACTATCCTGCGGACTTTTTTGGCTCTGCATTTCTTGATTGGAGATGCTGCTCCATCTGAGCCATATGAACCTGTCTGTGTCCAAGAAATCGAGTGGGAGAGTCTGGAGAATTTCATGTGCTGCTATTGTATATACAGGACAGGCAGAGTGTATACCTCTCATCAAAACCAGCTTTCCTCCCTCTGTAGCATACAGAAACTTCCCATACATTAACCCCTTGATGACCTTTCTAATCTCCATCAGAATTTAAAACTGATGCTGATTTTTGAATAACATGTTATTACATAGTGTTTAAGCACTGCGTCTTTGTGAATCATCACAAATGTACTTGTGGTGATGCATGAGTAATAATTTCTTTACAATTTGTAAAAATCCCTCCTGGAACTGTTACTGGACACTACAGTGTACATAGTTTAATGCTGGCAGAGAAAATATCGTATTGTTTTTACTGAGCAGTATACAACCCAGTGAAATTAACATCATTTCCTCAAGTTCAACCCATCTCTCCTACAAGCCCAAATAGTTGGGTCACTATCAAATGTAAATAAAAAGGGAATGGAACAATTTTGCAAATCCTTTAAACTCAATATTTAATTGCAAAAAAAAACATATCAAATGTTGAAACTGAGAAATATTTTTTTCTGAAAAGTATCTCCAATATATCTTATAGGAGGGCTCTTTTTGCCTAGAAGATGTATTAGAGCTCACTCCATTAAAATCACCAGGCATCATGTCTCTCTACATGCAGGATTTGTGCAACAAGCAGTTATTTTGTTAGATATTATTTGTACAGGTATGGGACTTGTTATCCAGAATTCTCGGGAGCTGGGGTTTTCCGGATAACAGATCTTTACATAATATGGATCTACCAGAAAATAATTTAAACATTATATAAACTCAGTATGCTGGTTTAGTTCCTGATAAGGATTAATTATATCTTAGTCTGGATCAAGTACAAGGTACTGTTTTATTACTACAGAGAAAAAGAAAAACATTTTAAAAAATTTGGATTATTTCCTTATAATGGAGTCTATGGGAGACTGCTATTCCATAATTTGGGGCTTTCTGGATAACGGCTTTCTGGACAACGGATCCCATAACTGTACTGGAATCAGTTTTTTGAGTGAGCTCTAATTCATCTGCTAGGAAAGGAATCCCTCCTATAAGATATATTGGATCTAAAGGTCAGTGATTATTTGACCCCCAACTGCTGCAAGAAGACAAAATGAAGAGAAGCAGATGCTGAGAGAGGGATAGTGAAGATAAACTTGATTATTTCAGAAACGATGCAGAATATTTAATTGATTGTATTTACCAAGTTTCTTATTTTAGTATGATGAAACTTATATAAAGTTTTCATTTTCGTGATCATTGCCCTTTACTAATTGTTACTGAAGGCAGTTTGGAATGTCTGCCATCCTCCATCACTCATTTATCCCATATATATATATATATATATATATGTCTACATTGTACCATATTTTCTGGCTGTTGCACCCAGGCATGATATACCTAATATACAAGTAATGCCGGAATCCATTACACTCTATCTGTCTCTTAAATATAATATATCCTCAAACATAGCTGGCACTCACATCATCAAAAATCAAAAGTGCCTGGGTGCAGTCATAAAGTATGAAAAAGGCTAAATGTTAAGATTTGAGAGTGTGGACATCACTTCTTCTCTCTCTTCTCTATAGATATCTTATCTTGCTTTTTGCAAATGTCAGCACTACTGTTTTCTGATGTGGCACACTGGAGTCCATGCTCTTGGTACAATGCTCATTAACAACAGTGTAAAAACTATTTAAGGGGTTGGCCTGCCAGAAGCCTGCTCTCTTTCATGTTCTGTTGAAAGATTTGCTCTGTTCCTGACTAAGCCTGTAATTGTATATTTTTGTTTGAGTTCTGAACGCAAACACAATCAGCGCTCTAATAACGTGTGACATAGCAGACAATCAGTCCTCGGGCGGTACCAAGAGGGGCGTAGATTCCATAGGAATCCAGTGGAATTCCTTCCCAACAAAAAAATACCAATGTCCTAAAAATGGAACATGTGCATTTAAATGTGTTTTATAATAAATCTATGTGTCTAAAACACACGTGTTGGTAAATCATCAGCAATAAGCATATGCAGATGTTTTTTCTCCTGTTTTTGTATTTTTATTCCCAGGATGGGTATAGTGGTTTAAAGAGAGTGGTTCAATAACAAATATTCTTAATGGGAATAACAACCCAAAAAAAAATATTTTTGCCTGACAAAAAGAAAACATAAATCTAAGCAAGTTTGCAATATACATTCATTATGATTTGTCTTTGGTTTAAAGTTATTTGTATATTTATTGCCAATGAAAACACTTTCTGTTTTCTGTCCTGATGTCTAAGACTGTTGATACTATTTAAGACAAAGTAGCTGATTAACAGACCTGTCTTTGCTGTGGAACTCTGACTTTTGCAACAGTTTAAAAAGTAACAACCAGGAGTTAAGCAAATGCTGCTTTCATTAGCCATTGTTTTTACAAATAACTGCAAAAGCACTAATATTTTTTAATATATATAAGTTTGAAAGTTGTCTTTTATTAGGCAATTTTTAATTTTGTAGTTGACTTGCCCTTTAAGGCTTTAGGTTCTTTTTATGCAGATGGAATTTATTTTTCAAACAAGTCATGGCTATTGCTGCATCCTTGAGAATGATACTTAATAGCCTAACTTAGTCATTTAGTC